>OU015745.1:98242452-98274038 GCA_907169655.1 Acomys percivali | reverse complement strand
TTCTTCTTCTTCTTCTTCTTCTTCTTCTTCTTCTTCTTCTTCTTCTTTTTTTCCTTTGAGACAAATTCTAACTGTGTAGCCCTGGCTAGCCTATGTATAGCAGGCTGGTGTTGAATTTGTGTCAACCCTCTAGCTTCAGCCTCCACAGTATTGGGATAATAGATATGTGACATGATACTCATCTTGATGTTTTTGGTTTTGTTTTTTGTTTTTTGGGTTTTTTCTTTCTCTCTTTTGTGCTAGTCATACTTCCTTGTGACGACTAGGGAGACCTGGTTGGTTGAGAGGGTTCAAACATCAGCTTCCAGAAAGTTGAACTTTATATAGGAAACCACAGAACATAGCCAGGAAGCTGTCCTTAAAAAAGACAGTGTTCGAGGGAAGTTGTTGCAGCTGCATGGTGTAGATAATGACTTGGAGACATTTCAGGTCCTTTGGAAAGGTGACACAGTACAGAGACCATGGGGGTGTGACTTGAGAAAAAGCTTCTCTCCACTTTGTTCCCCTCTACCAGCTCCCAGCCCACATGCTTCTAGATTCACGGTGTGACATTTTAATAGTCAGAGTGTTTGAATTTCCACGGGGGCACAGGAGAAGCAAAGCATCTTAATTGCTAAATGTTTCACACACCGTGATGATGCTCCAGCCGGCCATCGACTCTGTCCACTGCCACTGAGACAGTAGCTGGGCTGACTATGGGTACTCCTCTGTTCTTTCACACAAGAGGAAAGAGGACTTATTATTTTTATAATATCCATCATGTGCTCAGGCTCAATGGCTTGATCTTTGGTGAATAACCTGAGTAAATGGGAAGGAAGCATCGACAGTGAGGGAGAAGGCAGGAGTCCCGGGCTTTGAGACCAGGCGCTGGTCTTCCTATGTCCAACATCTGAGGCATTGATTTGCTTTTATTCTTTTCTTAGTGAAATTCTGCATAAAGATACCCACAGTCTTGATTAGATGGAGAAACTGTATCATTTCTCCCATTTTCCTACCAATTAATGCTTTTGAATTCTTTGCTAAGGTAGTCTGATGACTTTTTGGACCACAGTTAAGATTTTCTATGTTTTTATTTTGCCGGTAGCTTGTCCTGTTGGATCTTTCAGATGCTCCTCAGGTTTGTGCGTCCCTCAGGCCCAGCGCTGTGATGGAGTAAATGACTGTTTCGACGAAAGTGATGAACTTTTCTGTGGTAGGTGTAATACGACTTCATTATGAATAAATAACTTCTTGGAATCATTGCTGCTGCTGGTTGACACCAGTCTTTGTAGTGTTGTGTGTCTGTCACTAGTTATCCCAAAATTCAATGGCTTAATTAGCTCAACCACTTATTCTTGATCACACATTCATGGGTTGCATAGACTCTGCTTAGCTGGGTGGCTCAGGTTCAGTCACTGGCCGCTCTGTACTGAGATCCTTTGAGGCTGGGATGGGAGCTGTTTTTTTTATGGTGCCATCTTTCATTGAGCCAAGGTACTAATAGTAACAAAAGCAAGAACAAGTGAGCAGAAACATGTGGCTCCCCATAAGGTCTGGCCTTTCAAGGCTTACATCATAATCTGTTGCTCAGAATATAGCTGAACCAATGGTCAAGAGGGAGAGAGATTTGCTTTGCATACCTTGGGGTCTTGACAATGGAAGTATCAGATGGTCTGATCCCAGGGAGTCATGTCTTGTGGCTAATGACCTAGTCCACCACAACCCTGGGTGGAAGCACAGGTCCTTCACCTTGTGGAGCTCAGAATCTGCAAGTAGTAAGTTTAAAGTGGTTGCTTATGGAACACAGATGTGGTGAACACGCTAGCCAGCTTACGTTAGCTTTTTAAATCTTTTCTGTTATAATTACTTCTTTTTTTATTGAAAAAAGTTTTTCCATGCAATATATTCTGATTAAGGTTTCCCCTCCCCCCAGTTACTCTCACATCCTTGCCACCTCTCCACCCATCCAATTCCACCTTCCTTCTTTCCTTCTATTTGGAAAACAAGTTACCAACCAAACAAAAAGGAATTTTAAAATGAAAACACACACACACACACACACACACACACACACACACACACACAAACGCACACACGGCGGCGGTGGTGGTGGTGGTGGTGGTGGTGGTGGGGAACAAAACCTGTAAAAATATGAAATTGGAAACCATAAAATACAATCAAAAGACCAGTAAGATAAAAAAAAAGAAATTGGGCTCCACTTTTCTGAGGCGTAGGGGAGAGGGGAGAGGGTGAAGAGGGAGGACAGGTGGGACTGGGAGGAAAAGAGGGAGGGAGCTATGATCAGGATGTAAAGTGAATAAATAATAAATAAATAAACAACAAACCTGTTTTAAAAATGAAAAATGTCAAACAAAGCAGTAGGAAATAAAGTTTACAAAAATACCATGGAGTTTCTTTTGTGTTGTTCATATACTTCTGGGCATCGGGCCTGCCCTTTAAGTGTGGTTAATGTCCTCAGTGAGAATCCACTGGAGGAAATCAAGTTTTCCTGTGCAAGCATATGTCCATTGGAGATAGCTTCTTGGTTAGCTCCTGTTCCCCCTTTCAGCACTGGGATTGGGTCTGGCTTTAACCTATGGAGGCCCTGTGCATGCTGCCACAGTCTCTGTGAGTTCATATGTACATGAGTCCTGCTCTGTCTAGGAGACACTGTTTCCTTAGAGGCTTCTGGCTCTTAAAGTCTTTATTCCTCCTCTTCTGCATATACAATGGCATCATGCTAGGAATGAGCAAGGGTGGATATAGGATATTCCTGGTCTAGATGGAGAATTTATGTCTTTATTTTTCACTGTTATTTGCAACCTTTTTCTGAGTTCACTGGACAAGAGCAAGATTGTTTAAGGACAATATAGAATTGTGGCAACATTATTTTTCAGTTTAAATGCTTTTGTAACAGACATGGTATGTAATCTTTCCATGTCTTTGGAGAAACATTACATTTAATATGCTACAGCTATGTAAAATTATATTCACAAAATGACCTGTGTCTCTAAAACTCTCTCTCTCTCTCTCTCTCTCTCTCTCTCTCTCTCTCTCTCTCTCTGTGTGTGTGTGTGTGTGTGTGTGTGTGTTTTCTGGGATCAAGCTTAGTGCCTTGCATGTTTTAGGCAAGTACTTTAACACTACACTACAACCCTAACTCCTTTGTACCCTTTTATATTGACAAAACAAAATAAAACCTTAATTTATGGCCCATTAGCAGTCTAAGTCTATGATATTTTATATTTAAAGAAAATACATGCTGGCAATTTTAGTGATTGAAGTGTTCTTTTGTCATTACTGTTCCTTGCTCTAATGTCCCAGATGAAAGCCATTGCCATTATTTTGTATAAGGGGGTGAGTGCTAAGTAAGACAAGAAATGTCCTGGCAAACCAGGCAAAGACAGTAAAACTGACAAATTTCACAATCTAGAAATCACAGAGAAACTATCCTTTCTAAAGATGCTTGCTTGTACCCTGTGCCTGCTGTAGCTGTGAAGTTAGTTCAAGAAGAAGGTCAAAGAAGAAACAGGGATGCTTAGGATATTTATCTATCAGAATAAAACAATTTTCAAGTGATTTCACACATGGACCACAAGTCTGATACCCTTTAAGATCTCACCTTCATTAATTCACCAAGCTTTTTGTGAGCACCTAGTATTTTTGTTAGGAACCCAAGGTAGAAAGATGAATGAGATAAAATCTCCCATTTCTGTCCACTGCATCTTCCTCAGGAGGGTAGACAAGGTCATCTCAGATAACAGCTGAGGAGAATTATTTTTCTTAAAAAGAAAGAAAGAGAGAGAGAAAAGGTTACTTATGACAGTCATGGTGGAGCACATCTTTAATCCCAGCACTCAGAAGGCAGAGGCAGGTGGATCTTTGAGTTCAGAGTCATCGTGGTCTGTGTAGTGAGTTCTAGGACAGCTAGTATTACACAGTAACATCTTGTCTCAAAAATAAAACAAATATGATTACTTATGATGCAGTGAGTTAAAGTTACATAAACCACCAGATTTAAACACACTTCCATGATAGCAAACCAAGATCTGACAAGCACTTTGGGAAGGAATTATGTGAAAGTAAGGAATTATACTAAACATCTTTCTTCCAGGGACATGCCATTTCAAGGAAAACACACTCTATCACTCTATTGTGTTTTTGATGTTAAGGTCTACACCTTTAGAGGGGCACTGTTGGTCATCAGAGAGCCCAGCTGATGCCCTGTGTTCATGACCTTTCTGTATTTCATCACAGTGACTGCCAAACCTGCCTGCAACACCAGCATCTTCCGGCAGCATGGCCCTCTGGTCTGTGATGGCTTCCGGGACTGTGAGGACGGCCAGGATGAGCAGAACTGCACTCACAGTGAGGAGGATGCCCAGGGCTCTGTCCTTCTGTTAGAACCCCTGTGATCCAGATAGCTCTGCTGCACTCAGAAAGAGTAGATTGCCCCCGTTTCCACAGACCATTCCCAGCTTTATCCCTTATATCTCTTGTTCTGAAAATCCTCCCCATTCTAGAAAACAATGAGATACTTGTTTCCAGTGAGATAAGGTAGGTGGAGTGGAATTGGATGTGCGCCTGCGCAAATACTGGCACATTTTTGTGGTTTTTGTGCTAGCTGCAGGTTGGAGAATGAAGGGTGTGTCATAGAGGAGCCTGCCAGTCACTGTGAGGACACTGTGAGGATACCACCACAGAAAGTAAACCTCACAGGCTATGAACAAATGCATTGGAATTCACAGCATTTACTCATTATTTTCTCCTTAACCACCTAAAAGGACTGACGGCATGTGGTGTGGCTTTTGATAGCTTCTTTTTTTCCATGGAGAGTAATAGGCAAGAGGCCATGACCCAAGGCCATTGATATGGCCAACTCTCGATATGGCTGGCTCTTTTGTGTTGTGTTCCCCATGGCTATAAAGAGAGGGTTAGAGTAGATTCTCAGCTGTAAGCCATTTTCCTGCCTTCCAGTGTATCTGCTTAAGTGAAGGAAATCATCCCCGTAGGGTGCCTCCACTTTCCTCTGCCAGCTTTTCCCAGAGCAGAAAATAGGGACCCTGCAACTAACACACCATTTGCAGAGTTCTATGTCATTCCCTCAAATCTGCTATTGGCCAGAAACAAGAACAAAACAATGCTTCTTTTCTCTCATTTTCAGACATCCCATGCACCAACCGGACCTTTAAATGTGGCAATGACATTTGCTTCAGGAAACAAAATGCGCAATGTGATGGCATAGTGGATTGTCCAGACGGAAGTGATGAAGAGGGCTGCAGTGCGTACAAATGGCTTCTTCTGACCTGTGTGTTCCCTTCTCCTTAGCCTGCTGTCCATGTTCACTGCCTCTGCGTATCATTTCTTAGATGGAGGCCACTCAGGACCTAGGAAATAATACTTGTTGGCGAACAGGCTCTGACATTGTTCCAAAGAAATAAAAACCCTCGACGTTTGTTCCATCTTTCTTTATGAGAGTAGGCGTTAACACATAAGATGTTTTCTTGTAATCCCAATCAACAAAGAACTCACCTGTGTATAAAGCAATGCATCCCGGTGGATGATGACTTTTAGTTATGACTCTCAATAAGAGCAATATCGGGATTCTTTCTGTCATATGATCTCCTTACTCACGTGGCCTTTCATTAATCAGCCTTATGGATGCCATTTATACAGAAAAGCAACAGCTCTGATGATTATTAGGCTTTTAGTAGAAGTCTACATGACTTGGACTTACAGATTCTTCCCCAAATACCTTTTCTCAAATAAGCACAACTCCAAAGATATTTTCAGTTCTTTTATATTCAGAACGTACTATCTCCTTTCCGAATACTTAACACCATGGGCTGCTGTTATGTCAGCCCAGCTGTTACTACAGCACCTCCCTCCCTGGTATGCATCAGTTGTGTAGACTCCAAGTCAGGGCATGCTCTCAGCAGCAAAGGAGTGGTGCTGTGTTGCAGCCAGTTCCAGACCTATAGATTTCCTCTCTGCTAGATAAGCAAGAGAATTCCAGCAGTTGACTTGGTGCGTCAGTTCCTAACCCAGCCACAAACGTGATCAAATTTCCAGTTCTGCCTTTAACTCATATGATCTTTCTTCTCCTAAAGGCTGCAGCAAGAGTTCTTCCTTCCTCCATCGCATCGTTGGGGGTTCTGACTCCCAGGAAGGGACCTGGCCATGGCAAGTCAGCCTCCACTTTGTTGGATCAGCCTACTGTGGTGCTTCAGTCATCTCCAGGGAGTGGCTTCTCTCTGCAGCCCATTGTTTCCATGGAAACAGGTAGAACATCCCAATCCTTACCTTCGAGACCATACATCTGACCTCCAGTTGTGGGAAGGAGCTTCCTCTTGGAAATGATCAATTTGGTTGGGCTCATTTATGTCTTTGAGTGGGGTGAGCAGTTGTATGCCATTTTTGTTTTAAGGCAACACACACACACACATATATATATATGTGTGTGTGTGTGTGTGTGTGTGTGTATATATATATGAAAGCATCAAGTCTGGATATGCTTTTATTAGGTTGAAGAAAGGGAACCTGGATTTCAAATCATAGAGGCAAACCCAAGTCAGTGTATGGACTGTGGAGAAGGGCAGAATTGGAGGATGGTTGGAGAGCAGGTTACTCCACGCTTACTCCTGCCAATCTCAAGAATGAGAGTTCCGGGATTTGGACACGTCTCCACTTCACTCTAGCTCCATGCCAGGTTCCCTGGTGGCACAGTCCACATGCCTCACAAGCAGGGATCCCAGGAAGCTAGGACTGGCACCAGAAGGGCTCTGTTTGCCTTTGCCAATGGGGTTATTATGGAACAGGTTCTCTTTTAACTACAGATAAAGGCTAAACTAAAAAAAATAACTTCGTTTAAACAATAAATCTGTCTGAGACCTCCTGGGTCTGAGGTAAAACAAAACATCAGTGATCCTAAAATTCTGAATAGAGTTTTGCCATGAGGTTACGCAATTTGAGTTGCTTTTCCTGGAACTTACAGGGTTGGTGTTAATTGCTGAAGTGGATTTACCAATAAATTGAATAACTGCTCTGAATATAATCTTTGACTTGGATTCTCGGAGTCTGTGGTACACTCACAAGATGTTCACTCAGCAGGTTAATGTATATTTTCTGAGGACCATCGCCTTATCTTCTTCCAAAGCTTCCATGTTCTCTGCAACCCTATTCTTCCTGGTTGCTATGGTGATTCTGTGGGAGATGAAAGCCTTATGTGGGAGTTCCAAGGCCCTCTCTCGTGAATTGGGCAAGGCCTGAACAACCACTACATTGGTCTGTAAAATTCTGATAGTTTGCAGAAAAGTCACTCATTAATGGCCTGCTTACCGCATTTTAAGGTCTAGTCTGTTGACATTTGCATGTGGTAAAAGGGCCCCAAACAATGCCTTACTGTCCTTGTGTATCACAGTATAACATTAGCTTAAATAAAAAGAGTATAACAAATTAATTGTAGTCACCATATTTTTATCCAGTATGTAGTTCATGAGATATCAGAAAGCTTTTAAGGTATTTCCTCAAAATACTGTTGAGAGAATTTCTACAATACAGCTATAACATGCCACTGTTACAACAGTGCACTCCATTGCTGTGTCTCGCAAGGAGACAAGGGAAGCTTGTGGTTTCTGCCATGTCACTGGACACAGCCATGGGCTAGGACAGGTCCTCCTTTCCCACTCTCATGGCTCTGTAGCACACTTGCTTTCAAACGCAAATGATTTATAACTCTGTGCTTCATCCCTTTGCTACCAGGCTGTCTGACCCCACGCCATGGACTGCTCACCTTGGGATGTATGTGCAGGGGAACGCCAAGTTTGTCTCTCCAGTGAGAAGGATCGTGGTCCATGAATACTACAACAGCCAGACCTTTGACTATGACATTGCTTTGCTACAGCTCAGTATAGCTTGGCCTGAAACCCTGAAGCAGCTCATTCAGCCAATATGTATTCCCCCAGCTGGCCAGAAAGTACGCAGTGGGGAGAAGTGCTGGGTGACCGGCTGGGGGCGAAGGCATGAAGCAGGTGTGTATGAGTGAATGGTCATGTGTCTGCCCTACAAAGGAAAGGCATCCGTGCTGATCTAGGTTTGGGCTTTCCAAGAGATGATTTGCATATGCAGTGTCAGTGAGGAGAAAGTCTAGTGAAAGGGGATACTATCATCTGTGTCTTGTGATCTTTTTTACCTGCTCTAAAACAAGCAGGATGAGAGAGAGAGAGAGAGAGAGAGAGAGAGAGAGAGAGAGAGAGAGAAAGAGAGACAGAGAGACAGAGGGGGAGAATGAGCAAGGCAGGACTGGTCAATGTGAGCTTCCTTTAAAGAGGCTAGGCATCCCACTATAGGAGAAAAATTCCTTTTTATTTTTAGCAACCCTTGTCATCTAAAGAAGTGATTCATTTTTGAAAAGGAGAGAGCGCACATATGGGCACCCAACTGTGCCAACTCAGACTACTGTCTGGAAGGTTGTGTAAGTGTGCCTCACACCAGGATTATTGGCTAAGGGATGGGCGTGCCTAAAAAATCCAGCCAAGACCCATCTCCTCAGACTGAAAGTTCTGACTCAGGCATCAAAGCACCATAGAACTAGTCCACAGGGTTGGGGCAGGAGGGGAGGGAGGAGAGATTACTCTTTGCAGTTATCTATATAGCCAGAAAAGGGACCCTTTTCAGTATGTAAAGGTCAGGCTGTGTGCTGCTTCCCCAAGGGTTCATGTCCATTTGTCCCTCTTGGGATCTTAGATCCCTTTGATGTCCTTTCCAATGTGGCAGCTTCTCAGATTCTCACTGCCCCTTATGAGCATGTGGAAGTATTGGTATTCACCATCAAATGGAGTTTGCTGAGGTCTAAGAGTCCCAAGGAGGGAAGGCAGCTGTTTGCACTCCTGTAACTGGGCTTATGTGTTAGCATGCCTGACGGTTTCATTATCTTGTTGTCTTAGTTTGCTTTTCTTTTTTTTTAAGATTTATTTATTTATTATTATGCATACAATGCTCTGCTGCATGTACACCTGCAAGCCAGAAGAGGACATTGGATCACATTATAGATGGTTGTGAGCCACAATGTGGTTGCTGGAAATTGAACTCAGGACCTCTGGAGGGGCAGTCAGTGCCCTTAACCTCTGAGCCATCTCTCCAGCCCCCTTGGTTTGCTTTTCTATTGCTGAGAAAAACATAATGACCAAAGGCAGCTAGGAAAAGAGAGGGTTTATCTCACCATTGCTCACAGTCCATCAGAAGTCAGAGCAAGAACTCAAGGCAGGAACCTGGAGACAGAAGCTGAAAATAGAGACAATGGAGGGCCTGTACTGGCCAGGTGCTCAGGCTTTCTCTCAGGACCACCTGTCCAGGGATGATACTGCCTACAGCATCTGAGCCCCACCCTCCAATCAATCTTCAATTAAGGAAATGCCCCACAGGCTTGCCCACAAGTCAATCTGATGGGGAGCATTTTTTTTTCAATTGAGGTTTCCTCTTCACAGATGACTCTGCTTTTGTCAAGTGGACAACAGCTAACCAACACTTTCATCATCTGTCACTACAGGAAGAGACTACCCAACTCACTGAAGAGATGCTTTCTTGATAAGCTTTAGTGTATAAGTATGGGTTTTGGACTCAATATAGCCAGGCAAGTTAGAAAGGAAGTAAAGAAACTTTAGAAAAATATGTTAGTTTTTATGGCTCCTTACAGATCCTCATAACAGTTATGAGTCTCCTTTGAGGAGCCCTCCTGAAGTATTAGCAGTGGTACCAACAGTTGCTGACTCACAGGCCCCATAGGACACAGTGACACAGGTGTGAAAGTACAGTGGCACAGTGGATAAGGTGATAAAATCAGACCGTTGACTGTGTCCTGCTGTTTCTTATTGGTTGTGTGCCATTGGGCAAGGCTTTGGTCTTGTAAGTCTTCATTTCATTGGAAGTAAAATGGGGCTAATAGAATTCATCTCGGAGAATCGCTCTGAAGCTGAAAGGAGATAATCCAAGCCGATTGCTCAAGTGAAACCTGGAAGGAATGTAGGCCTTCCCATCACCAGGACATCTACCCCCAACGTGTCTTGCAGATAGCAAAGGCTCCCCCTCTTTGCAGCAAGCAGAGGTAGAACTCATAGATCAAACCGTCTGTGTTTCCACCTACGGCATCATCACATCTCGGATGCTCTGTGCAGGGGTTATGACTGGCAAGAGCGATGCCTGCAAAGTAAGTCTTTCCTCCTTTCCCTCACCTAACACGCTGGGCCTCTCATACATGCTTTCACATTTCATCTACACAATACCGAGGCTATCTAGGGGAGGCCTAGTCTTTCCTTTATCTGGGTTGCCCAGATATTACTTATGGTTTAGTTGCCTAAGTTCTCAAGGGAACATTGAGCAAGGGTTTTAAAGAGCATCCAGTCACACATAGACACATACAGCATTGTTACCTGTTCCCTTAGCACTAAACCTATAGGGTTCATGTACCTGTTAATCTGATGCATAGCCTGAGGGAAGGAAACAGATGGAGCACACTCTTGTAGGCCCCATGTTGCCCCGGGAGAGGTAGGGGTAGTTGTAGGTAACATTCTGGGGGACATTACTCCATTCCTTTCACTCCAGTCTGTGAACATCCCTCTATAATCTACAATGAGCAAAAGGGTGTTTCAGAGTATAAAGGGGTTGGGGCCTTTCCCTCATCTTGCCAACTTTAGCTGCAATGCCAACACTTGATCTTATAACCATGCTTCCTATCTTTTGAGCTCTTAGTTGGTAGCAAGTACTAGGCAAGATCCTTATATAGATTCATTCACATCATCATTTTATCCTCATTCTATAGAAGGTAAAAAGAGCCCCCCCCCCCCCGCTGACACCCAAAGTTACATAGCCAGGAGGTGTGATGGGAGCCCTTTCCTTTCTGATACTGAAATTAATGTATTTCACATGCTTACTACAGCCAACCAACTACCTAGCTGTGTTCTACACAAACACCAAGGTTTGGGGATTAAATTAGACTCACAGAGCTAGTTCAACATCAATCATAAAGACCCAGTTTCCCTATTTGTCAGAGTTTGCCTAATGAGATGTGAAGCTACTGACCTGAGATACAGGGGCATTTCTTCAGCAATTCCTCAGCTTCAACTCTAAGCTGTAACTTTATCCATCCATCCTCCAAACTACGCACACAAAACCCAGATATTCTACTTTAAGAGTCATGCTGTAGGACTTGTTTAAGCCTTAAAGTATTGCAGCATTTGCTCGGTGGATCTGAGATGCCAAAATTCTCAGGTGAAAACAGTTGGCAGCCAGTGGCTCGTAGGGTTGTTTCAGTGCACCTGGCTGGCTAAGTCTTTTTTTTTTCCCCCCCTTGAGTCAGTGAGCCAACTGCTGAAGCCAAATGGTCCATAGATGGAAGTCAATCTTCCAAGATAACTGTGATGTTGTTATGATGATGAAATGACCTCAGGAAGTGTGGGGCATATAGCTAACACTAACTAGACATTAGTTCCTACTATTATTGCTACTTTCATCCCTACCACAAATATTAGTACTTGATTCTTGGGGGGAATTTGTGAGGATTGATTTCTCCTGCATAGTGATTAGACAAGCAAAACCATGTCAGGATGAGACTTTTAAACACAATCTATTAGACACACAAGTGATGGGCTTGGTGCTCATGAGGCAGATGTCATCATGTTTACATTATCTTTCTGTGTAGGGAGATTCAGGTGGACCTTTGTCATGTAGAAGAAAGAGTGATGGAAAATGGATTCTGACTGGCATTGTCAGCTGGGGACATGGGTGTGGAAGACCGAACTTTCCTGGTGTTTACACAAGGGTTTCAAGCTTTGTTCCCTGGATTCATAAGTACGTCCCTTCTCTTTTGTAACCATACCAGTTGGATTTTTAACTGTGACTTACATGATAGATTCTTGAAAAAGAATGTAAATATTATTAATAAAATTAATCATTTTTTCAAATGAAAATGTCAGATTGAGCTCATCTAATATTCATTGCAAGGAAGGGAAATTAATATGTATTCTGATTCCCCAAGGATATAATGATGTTCATCCTAAGGTATCAAAATGTCATTAACTCATGATGGAAGAAAACTAATGTCACAAACCAAGTCTCTAAAATAAAGTGAGAACTGAGACAGACAGGGGTCCTTCCTATGTGTTCCAATACAACCAGAGATGCTCATAAGGATTGAAACCAACATGCCACACAGGTAAGAACTTCCAGGGAAGCCACATCCGACTGTGAGCAGTCTCACAGAACTCAGCGCACAAAACAAAGGTGCCTCACCAATGGAAATAAAGCAAAGCTCAGTAATTGGCGGAGGAGGTAGTGACAGTGCTGCTTCCCAGTCCACTTTGTTCTGCTCACATCATGATGGACAGGATCCATCTGCGCAGCGTCATACTGTATAGAGAGAAATCGATCCGCTGAGGGTTTGCGGTCTTCATTAAAAAGGTAGAAAGTATCATGGTAAGAGCCTGACTGAAGCATGCCTGTGAGGGCCTCTGCCGTGCTAAAGGTGGGCAGCAGTGAAAGGCCAGCGGCATTTTGGGGGAGTGTTTTGCAAGTCAGATTTCTCACGTCTGTTATCTCCTGGTTTTTGGTTGTTTTTGTAAAATTTAGTTGCTGAGCTTTTCTTTTGTTTTCCAACCCTTGTAATGCTTTGACTAGCTGTAAGTCTTCAGTACCTGCTCAAGACATTCCAGTTCTTGATTTATCTTAATTGAAAGAGTGTCTCACTCCATATTAGAATAATATTTTCATTGCCAGAGGCCAGAGTTTACTATAGCACTAAACAGGTAAAATGGGAGAAAAAAAAAACAGAATATTATTTATGTTCTCTGGAGCAAAGTTAAAGGAGAAATAACAATACTATTCTTAAACAGGGTTCAAATTGCTGCATAGAACTGCAGAGAAAATTCAAAGGAAAAAGGAGAAAGACAGGAAGTATTATTTTCCAAATTAGTAAAAATGATTGAAAAAGTATGCCTATCCCGAGGTAATGAATATTTCCAGTTTACAGAGCATAAGTTGATTTCCTAAAACCCTTTCCTTGGGACTAAGACTAAACATCACAGTAACAGCCTCTCTCTGGTGGCTGGTGATGTAACCAGGGGTAGGACCATTTGATGGTGCTGGACTCCTAGCACTGCAGAGAAAAGATACCTTTCTAAATAGGTTCCCAATATTTCTAGAGCCCTCTAACTGATCTTAACATCTGTCTACGTAGCAGGGAAGGGAAGAAGGGAGTACAGTGGTTCTGATCAGAAAGCTGAAAGGAAAGATCTTGGGACCAACACCCAACACACACTTTGCTTTGCAAACACCATTCCTGGCTCACTAAGCCAGTTCTGAGCTATGCGTGGGGTGTGGAGGGCACTGCTATGCATACTGACACACGTGTGCTTTTTCCTCAGGTGGGGGGTTTATGGCCCTCCTCTCAAGGATAAACAATAATCAGTAAATCAGTAACGTTTATGAGTTCTTGCTTCTGCCAGCCACTGTCTTCTGTCCTGAGAAACACACTGCTTGTGGGGAACGCACATCCTGCTGATAAATAGGCTGTCCTTACTACTATCAGTGATACCGGTACTGCCCCTAAGCCTGAATCAGCTCGGAAGGGAAATTATGTGGCCGTGTATTATTCATCCGCGTGTGCTCAGAATCCAACACGCTGCCTGACACACAGAAGATGATTCATAGCTGTTGTTGATTCAGTAGCTGAACCCTCGCTACACAGTAAGGACTGGAGTAAATGTCAGCATCACACCGGACAGCCCAGGTAGAAGGCAAAGTTCTAGGGACCTAACCCCTACAATCCACCTCCCCTCCCACCCCACCCCCCACCCCGCCAAGCGCAGCCTAACCCTTCCTTGCAAGCCACAGTCCAGCTTTCAATCAAGCCTTCTGAGCCGATCTGCGGTCTGCGTCCACAGAGAAAGGCTTTGCAGGCAGCACCCTGAACAAACCAGAAAAACAGCTCTCCTCTGCTCTGGAGCCCAAGGCAGCAGGGTCCCACCCGCATCTATCTTTCTCCAACAAGGTCAGCTAAGCCAGGCCAGAGAGCCTCCACTCTCTGGCCCCTCCCCTCCAGGCAGGGCCACCACAGGTCTATCAGGAACCGCCTGAGGTCTCTACCTGCCCGTGCCTGGTGGGTGGAGTGTGAAGCGAGGAAGTCTCCCTGTCCTGGACTCTGCACCCTTAGGTGCTTGGGTCCTTTCTCTCTGAGGAGCCTTCCGTCTTCTGCGCTGCCATGGAAGGGTCCAGATCCCCCTCGCCCCGGGAAGAACTAGAGCTCTCCATGCTGGAGGGGCAGGCAGAAGAGCAGGCACCTCTCAACAGCATCCAGATCCAGCCTTGCTCAGCTGCCGAGGACCCTAGACCAGCCCAGGTAAGGACTTGGGGCTCTGGCGTGTGACAGCAGGAAAGGGACCTGACAGGTCCCCAGGGCTCCCTTCCAGAGAGGGGAGGCTAAAGAAAGCAAGAACTTTTGAGATTCTTTAAGTCAGACTCCTCAGTGCCTCCGACCTCACCTAGAGACTCTTTAGGAATCCTGGAGTGGGGCGTGGCTGCTCCTTTCAATGGAGAGAGCCGCCTTGGAGGTAGAGGTGGTGTTTGAAAGTTATATAACTTTTAATTATTTTCTTTCGTTCTCAGGTAAAAGGAGGGTGATGGGTTGAATCATCTTCTCCCTCCCTCCCTCCCCCTCCTTCCCTATTTCCCCCTCCCTATTTCCCCCTCCCCCCTCTCCCCTTTTGTATCTCAGCACCCCACCACCACCTCTGGGAACTTAAAGTCCACCACCTCCTACTTCTCCCCAGCTCTATGCCCTCTGCGCTCTCCCTACCTTCAAACACATTTCTATTTTCTCCTACTTTGGTCATTGCTTCCCGAGGAAGAGAGATTGGGAAACACGCGCGCGCGCGCGCGCACACACACACACACACACACACACACACACACACACACACACGGAGGAAAGAGCTGCCCAGGCCAGACTGAGAGGTGGCACCTCGAACTTGCCTCTCAGTAGAAGGGAAAGAAGGTCAAAGTTCTAGCTTAGAGCTAGCCTCGCTGTCTTTTCATCTCTGAGGAAGTCCTTGTGGGTGTGTGGGTTGAACTCTTTTCTGATGTCATGGCTGAGCATTAGCCACAGATAAATACTTGTAAAACATCAGAAAGTGTGAAGAATTCTGAGCAACCTGTCTTCTGATTAAGCCCAAATGTTAGCTTGAGTTTTATTGTGTGCACTCAATACTCTGGATGCATCGTTTTAGCCTGATTTTTTTCTCACCTTACTCCATTTCCATCTTGGTTGGACTCGTACTGATTTTAGCAGAAAAAGCCATAGCTTGAAAACTTTACTCTTGGTCCACAGTGATTCTTGGAAATACTATGTGGCAATGTCTTATTTCATAAGCACCTTTGAGACTAATTTGGTACTTGTGTTTGCATGAAATAGGACCACTGGGAAAAATGGCTGAAGGTTGGTGTGAGTAGCCATGCCAGAGGCATTCTGTGTGATTCTCCAGGCAGAGTATGGGTGTGGGAATTAGAAATACTTGCCCAGCATATCCCCAAAGATTTAGGCACTCTTCAGGAAAGAAAAACTCAGGCTCAGGCTCAGGCAAGGCTGTGAAATGATGTTAATATCATATGCTCCACTGAGGCTCTGGGAGGCCTGAGCTGCTTGTAGACCACACTTGAGAAACTCTCAATCTATGCTGGGTGTCAGAATTTTATAACTGCTTAGCACCTGCCTTGTAAAGATAATGCTTTCATCTCCGGGTGACTTCCTTGTTAGTCAGATGTATACAGCCACAGCAGATTTCCTTGTAATTTAGCTTTGTAGCTCACTAAATAGGAAAGTTTTAGTGACTGGTACAATAGGGTGAGGATGAAGAGCTCCATGAAGACCTGAGGGTCTTCCAGAAATACTTGAACAGTGACATTTTAGTAAGGAGAGAGAGAGAGAGAGGACAAAAACCCTCCCCTAATGTGTTAATCACCCTATGATTCTATAGAATAGGCTGAACTGCATTTCAACATGAAAGGTCAATTAATGGGGTTCAGTATGGACTGGCTAACACAAGCAGGCGATTTTGATGTTTAAGCAGGTTGTGTGCCAAGGTCTTAAATTGCGTGATAATAGTTCTGACTTTGACCCTTATTTAAGTCCTTATACTTTGCAAACCATATGCCTCATACCTTTTGCACTTATGTGCCACAGGGTAACACAGAAATGCAGCTAATTATTATCAACTTAGAAGGAGCTATCCTAGTTAGCATGAACTGTCAACTTGAGACAGGCTAAAATCACCTGACAAGAGTCTCAGTTGAGTAACTGTACCTGGTTCGTCTGTGGCTATGTTTGTGAGGGACTGTCTCATTGTCAATTAATATGGGAGGATTCCAGGCCACTGTTGGGGACACCATTCCTTGGGGGTTAGTCCTTGGTTATAAGAAAACTGGTTAAGTATGAGCCAGTGGAGGAGCCAGTCAGCAGCATTCCTCCCTGAATCCTGCGTCAGGTTTCTGCTCTGAGCACCTGCCCTGATTTCCCTCAAAGATAGCCTGTGGCCTAGAAGTGAAAGCCAAATAGCCCTTCCTGTCTTGCCTTATTTGCTGTTGTTAAGAGTGTCATATCACAGTGACAGAAATGAAACTAGGACAGGAGGGTACTACCTTTTTGGTTTGACAGATGAAAGAACTGAGTGAAGAGACTTAGGCTTAACGATAGAACCAAAGGGCTCAGGCTCACTCAGTGGGGCCCCCTAAAGTTTGGATTCAGATCTTCAAGGTTTCAAGTCTACATTGTTAATGATTTTAAGGAAAATATATTTATTTCCTCTCTGTCTCTGTCTCTCTCTGTCTCTCCCTGTCTCTCTGTCGCTCTCTCTCCGTGTGTGTGTGTGTGTGTGTGTGTGTGTGTGTGTGTGTGTGTGTCTACACGTGCTGTGATGCACACATGGAGATCAGAGGACGACTTGCTGGAGTAATGTTTTTCCTTCTACCATGTATGTGCCAGGGTGTCACAAGCTTGCCTGCAGGGGCTTTACCTGCTGACCTGTATTATTAAATCAATTAATAATTCATCTTATCATGTATAGGTAACTATATATGATTCAATTTATATAATTTCATTTATAGTTGCCTCAATTAAATATTATGTATTTCTAATAAATGTATACAGGTAATATAAGCGAGGCCCAGAGTGACAGATGTGGCTGACGAGAGAGTTGCAGATGGGTGGGTGAATGGGTGATGGATAGGGAATGGTACTGAGATTATAAGCATCCTATTAGTGTAGGTGTCTTCCTGTTTGGACGAGTTGGGCTAGGAAAGTATATGAAGAATTTTTCTCCCTTTCTTAATCTGGATTTGGAATGTAGACAAAAAGGAATGTAAGCCATTGAACTCCTCTTTGCCTACTGTTAGCACAGGTTAATACCCTTGGGCTAAAAATTACAAAAGAAATTGTAGGTGATAGGATGAGCCTGGATTTCTTTTATGGCTCAGCACAGGGGCCTTGACTCAGGAGCCCAAAGACATCTTAAATGATGATATCATCATTGTATTGATAATTAATCAGTAAATTGACTGTTCTGTGGTAACCAAGGTTTATGTGAGCTACCAAATTAGCCCTACTGCTATGCATTGTTCAATCTAGTGCAAGAATCAACTTGTTCTTTTGTGTTTAGATAAAAGGTGTGGATCAAATGCCACAGTGAAGATATACAAGCTTAGGTTTTCCTGTGCACTGACAGGCTTACCTCTAGTTTTTATAAGAACTCATCCTTATTGAGCCTAGAAGACAAGCTATTTGGACTAGCAATAGGTAGTTCTGCCAACATGTCCAGATCCTGTATTAATATCATGTATTTTAGTCATTTACCTGGAGAGGTGGTGAATCTCTTGAAGTGTTCAGGGGAAAGCCCTAAACATTCCACAACCATCTAATGCAATCCCAGAATGTAAAGCCATAGAATGGAAGGCACCTTGTGAAAGAACCTACCTGGGGCCTCTCAGCAGATCACTGGTACACACCAAATTAAATCTAACCAGCCTTAACAGCAAACAAACCCTTAGGAGTTGGACCTGAGCAATCACCCAAGGCTCATTTGTCGAAGGCTTGGTTTCTAAATGCAACATGTACAATGTACATGTTGGAAGGTAATTAGATCCTTAGGGCTTTGACTTCACTTATGGGCCTATCTGTTCCTAGATTCGTAATTTGATAGCATGATTGGAAAATGCTGAATGCTTTAGGAGGTAGGCTTACTTGGAAAAAGTGTCCTCTGGAGTATGTCCTGGAAGGGTGGCTTTTGTGGCCAACTCCTTCAACATTTTCTGTCTTTGCTTTCTGATTGCTATAAGGTAAATGACCTCACATTCCTACTCTTGAGATGTTTAGCCATGGAGTTACCTGACTATAGACTCAAACCACAAAAACCAAAAATGAAACCATAGCCCAGATAAATCTCTGAGTTGATTTTCTCAGGTATTTTGTTATAGCAAGAAAAAAAAAAAAACAAAAAACAAAAAACAAAAAACAAACAAACAAAAAAAAAAAAAACCAAAAACTAACCCATTTTGCAGCAGGCTGCAGCCTTTCCCTCTCTAATCTCAGTTTCATGACTCTCTATGACTTCACACCCAGTCTTCAGCTTAGTCAGTCGGCCAGTTCTGCCATGAGTCACCAGGTGCTATTTTCTGGGGTTTTAATACTGTCAGAAAGCTCCATTCCACACACAGTGACAGATATCACATGTTCTCACTTGTGTGCTGAGGTTTAAACTGTTGATCTTACAAAAGCAAAGAGGAGAAGCACCATTACTACAGCCAGGGAAGGAATAGGACAGAGGGATGAGGAGCCAGTGTTAGCAGGGATAAATGTACATCAGACAGAGGAAGTGCCTCCTAGTGTTCTGTAGCACAGTAGAGAAACTATGGTTCACTGTGGAGAATATAAAACAACCAGTGGAGAGCAATTTGCAAGTTCCTAACACAAAAGAAATGCGAATCATTAAAGGTGTTAGGCCAACGATTAACCTGATCAATTGCCATTAAGCATGACACATGGGCTTTGAAGTATCTCTATAAATACATACATACATAAATACATACAATTTTCATATGAGTTAGAAATAAATTCTTTTTAAAACCCTGAGAATAAAAATCCTTCCTCTTAGCTCCACTTCAGAATCCCCTGTGCCCCCAGAGCCTTTAGCTAACTTCCTCTTGAGGTTCCACTCTGCCCTGTTGTAAGTTTCACTCAGCGTAGAATAGACTCTTGAGGCCAAGGGCCTGATGGCTGTAATGTCACAAGGCTGGTCCCTCTTAGGAAAGTGAGGATATTTTTTGAAACCCAATGACTGCCTCCAAATCTCTGTTTGCTTTCCAGATGGACAAGGAAAGCCCCTGGAGTCCCTGTAACAAGCCTGTGGTTGGAAACTGTAAACTGTGGATGGTCATCGTCACCATTTTCCTGTGTTTCACCTTAGTGATCATTATGAGCTTATGTCTTGTAGGAGGTAAGAGGGTTGCACTGACACACTTGGGGACCTATTGAACACTTGTGACTTACAGTGAGAAGGAAAATGTACTCATTGCTGTTTTACTAGTTGTAACATGAATTGAAAGATAGTTTGAGGAGCTGGGCATAATGATTTATACCTGTAATCCCAGTCCTTGGACGGCTAAGGTGGGAAGGCCTTTCTAGTTAAAGATTAGCTTGGGCTATATTGTGAGCTTGAGGCCAACCCTGGGGTACATAGTGAAACCTTGTCACAAACAAACAAACCCCCCAAAACCAAAAAACCAACCAACCAAAAACAAAAACAAACAAACAACCAAAAAACAAACCCAAACCCCAAAAAACCCCAAACCCAAAACAACAACAACAACAACAACAACAACAACAACAACAAACAAAAACAAAAAGCAAAAAAAAAAAAAACCCAGACACTGAAACAAATAAAACTGGCTTGGAATATGTTACCTGTGCATGTGTACGTGCACGTGTGTGTGTGTGTGTGTGTGTGTGTGTGTGTGTGTGTGTTTTGCTTGTTTTCAAGTGGATTAAGTATGAAGATCATTATTTTCCTTTAACATTTTCTCATTGTTCCTTGAAGTAGTTTCTTAAACTTAAGACAACAGAATTTTTATTATTTTAAAATTTTGTAACTAGGTATGTGTGTGGTGACCATATGTGCAGGTGATGCAGGAATCCAGAAGTGGGCATTGGGTCTTTTGGAACTGGAAAGGCCAGCTGTGAGCTGCCCTGTGTGGGTGCTGAGAACCAAACATGAGTCCTCTGAAAAAACCCTAAGCACACTTAACCTCTGTGTCATCTTTCTGGCGCTTAAAATTTGAACTTGAACAGTAATCTACATTTTATTAGTTTTAATACTTGATCATTTAAATTGTTCTCGTACTTTATTCAAAGAAAATCATATAGTATATTTGGTGCTAAGTGACAAAATAATAAATAATAATGATCTGAGAGTATTTTAAAAGAACTTTAAAGAGGAATATGGTTCTCAACCCGTGGGCCACAACCCCTTTGGAGGTTGCATATCTGATGTCCTGTGTATATCTACATTAGAATTCTTAACAGGAGAAATTTAATGTTAGGAAGTAGCAATGGGATAATTTCTCTTGGTGGTCACCACAGCATGGGGAGCTATATTAAAGGGTTGCAGCATTAGGAAAGCTGAGAACCACTTCCTGGGTAAGTCTCACTATTTTAGGTTATTTTGAAGTAACTATTATATTTGTGTTGAATATATCTGCAAAACAAACATTTACATAACACTAACAATATAGTTGTATATATGTCATGTAATTTTATGGCTGCGTGTTTTTAATTAAAAGCCGGAAAGTTGCAGTCATCCTCTTCCTTATTATTAATCGTGTGTCAAATGTTCTTCTCTTTTTCTTTTCTTATTTGCATTTTAAAATGGAAATTAGTTTTTATATTCTATCCCATCTTCATGATTTTAATGTCATATTAAGATAATTTTACCAGGTCATTAATAATTTTATGAACACCATTTTATTAAATTATTACAGTGTGTACAGTCTTTTATAGCATTTTAAAGTCTTTTAGGCTGTTACCATTTTAAGAATTATTTCCTGTAGTGTTCAAAAATTTTTAGGATGCATAAAGCTAGGAAACTCTAAATAGGCAAATAAGTTTTACATCAAAGTAGGAGGAGAAACAGAATTGTCTTACTAGTACATGTGGGGTGCTTCATCTGGAGCTGGGGGGTCTCTTAAGGTGGTGTCACCTCCAAGAGGTCTGACTCAGGTTCTCAGGTCACAGACTGTCACAATGACAGGGAGCTCGGAGTCTCTTCAGAGGGAGTCTTGGGCATTTTTTTTTTTCTCAGAAAGCAAATTTTTCTGTTCCTCCGTTCAAGTTTGATAGTCCCTGGAGGATTTTCACAGCATCAACTCAGCTGACTTTCAGCCTTTGAGTTCCTCAGCCAAGGACCGTATCTACTTAGTTAGGCAGTGTTTAGGTGGGATAGGTGATGGCCTGGAGCTGTGAGCTTGCTTTAAGTAGGGAGCATCTCTGAGGGTTCCTGTACTTCCTCCACCATGCTGAGGACAATGACTTTGTTATGATCTTTGACACTGTCTGCACATCAGCTGCCACAGGTGGGTGCTGAAACCAAAGTTGAGTCACACAGTCTCCTCCCGTCTCAAGGGCCTGACGCAATCCTGAAAGCTGACTGGTTTTCATGGTAGCGCCCGAGGAGCCAATCATAAAGCAGGTGACTTAATATTCAGGACTTGAAACACAAGACTAAATGTCTATCTGTTCTCTAGAAATCACCTGACTCCAGCTAGACAAAGCAATCCCCAGAGAGTTTCTCAGTGTCCCTTAAAAGTTCTTTTTGGGAGCTGTGAAAAACTGTACTGTCACATTTTGAAATACAATTTTAATATTATAGTGCAAATTTAATTTTTTACTTGGTTGAAAATTGCATTTTAACATATGTTAATCTACAAAAAAATCTTTTATTCTTCCAAAGAAGTATTTATTTTATTTGACACCTTGCTTGTCAGGCTCTAGGTCTTACAGAAAGAATCTTAGAGTAAAGAAATGGCAACTACTTAAAGGATGTTGAATTGGAAAATAATACTTGTTCAATTAATGTATTGCCTGATTTTACGTCAACTTGACATAAGCTAGAGTCACAGGAGAGGAGGGAGCCTCAACTGAGAAAATGCCTTCATAAGATCAGGCTGTAGGCAAGCTTATATGACATTTTCTTTATTAGAAATTGATAAAGGAGGGCCCAGCACACTGTGGAGACAGCAGGTTGACCTTTGTGTGAGCGTGCTGGCCGCGCCCAGATTGCTGTGCTAGTAGTTCCGGGATGATGGTTGGCACTCGTCAGCCACTGCCTCATCTCCAAGCCCACTGATATGAATCACATGTTTGCAGAAGTTAAGCTAGTGTGAGAGAAGGACAGTGGGTGTTGGGAGAGCAGCTTCTAGTATGGTGTATGGGCTGTGTGAACAACAGGGATAAAAGGTCAACACTCCAGCAGACTCTGTTGAGTTTGATTTTTGTTGTTGTTGCTTTATGGTTGGAGGCCAGTGAAGCTTGTTGAATTTGGAGAACTGGTTTTGTCCCAGCTCTGTAGAGAACTGTATTAATGGACAATGTCCTTCTCTCTGAAGAACTGAAAATCTTTGGTGTGAGAGTAAAAGGGGTGTCTTAGTCCTGTTCTATTGCTGTGAAGAGACACCATGACCAAGGCAACTGGGGCCTTGCTTACAGTTTCAAGGATTAGTCTATTATCATCATGGCAGGGAGCATGGTGACTTGAAGTCAGTAATTGAGAGCTAATCCTGATCAGAAGGCAGAGAGGGAGACAGAGACAGGGAGGGGGAAGGGGAGAGAAGGAAGGGGAGAGGGAGAGGGGAGACAGGGAGGGAGGGAGGGAGAGAGGGAGAGGGAGCAGAGGGAGGAGACTGGGTTTAGGTCTGGGTCTGGCAGGAGCTTTTGAAACCTCAAAGCCCATCCCCACTGGCACGCCCCCCCCCAACAAGGCCACGTCCACCCCAAAAGGCCGTGCTTCCACCTCATTGTAAACAGTTCATCAATTGAGTACTAAGCATGCAAATATCTAAGCCTATGGGGGCCATTCACACTCAAACCACCGCTCCACGGGAGGGGGGGGGGGGAGGGGGCGATGCCTTTCTCTGAGAGTAATTTATTTTTATTTTATTTTTTTTGTCAATTTATTAATTTATTCATATTACATCTCGATTGTTAGCCCTTCCCCTGTTTCCTCCCATTCTTCCCTCCCTCCCACTTCCCCCCTTCTCCCCTCCCCTATGTCTGTGATTGAGGGAGACCTCCTCCCCCTATATATGCTCTTAGAATATCGAGTCTCTTCTTGGTAACTTGCTATCCTTCCTCTGAGTGCCGCCAGGCCTCCCCATCCAGGGAACGTGGTCAGAAAAGGGGCACCAGAGTTCATGTGAGAGTCAGATCTCACTCTCCACTCAACGGTGGAGAATATCCTGTTCGTCGGCTGGGTCTTGGTAGGGGTTCGAAGTTTACTGCCTATATTCTCCTTGGCTGGTGCCTTAGTTTGAGGAGGACCCAGGACCCAGATCTGCCTGTCATAAAGTTCTTCTTATAGGTTTCTGGGACCCTGTGGGTCCTACTATTTCCCCATTCTTCCATGCTACTCTCGCCTAAAGTCTCAATAGGATGTCCTCTCCTCTGACCCACTTTCTAGAGAAAGGAACACTCCTTCATTGCTGGTGGGAATGCAAACTAGTACAACCACTTTGGAAAGCTATCTGGCGTTTTCTCAGAAAAATGGGAATAGGGCTTCCTCAAGACCCAGCTATCCCACTCCTTGGAATATACCCAGAAAATGCCCTACTACACAACAGGGACATATGCTCAACCATGTTCATAGCTGCTTTATACATAATAGCCAGAACATGGAAACAGCCTAAGTGTCCCTCAGTAGAAGAATGGACTAAGAAACTGTGGTACATTTACACTATGGAATACTACTCAGCTATTAAAAACAAGGAATTCCCGAAATTTGTGGACAAATGGATTGATCTAGAAATTATCATAATGAGTGAGTTCACCCAGAAGCAAAAAGAGACAAACAGTATATACTCACTTATATCAAAACACTAGTCCAAGGGATATGTACCATGAGTAATTTTCTTAGTAGGTAATTTGGAGAAATTATTAGGCACTTGCCCAGGGTTTCCTTTCATTCAGGTACCTTGGTTGGAAAAGAGTAACAGATGCCTCCTGACAAACAGGTGAATGCCTAAACATGATGCAAAGTTAAGAGCACTCTGAACATCCCACATGACTACCCTCCCCCACCCCACCGCCTCCAGTACTGCAGCTAACCCATCCACCCTCTTAGTTTATAGCGCCTTCTGTCAGAAGAAATGCTGTGACAGGATTGAAGCAGAGCCTTTCAAAGAGTCGCTGCACTGAATGGATTATGTCATTCTTCAGTAGTGGATGAGACCTGCAGTCACAGGAATCTGGCCCAGTCCTTTCACAGGGAGCTACTTTCTGGTTAGGGTGATTCATGTGGAAATCCTTGGCAGATAGCATGCACAGCTGTAACCTACAAAGGTCCTTCAGGGCAAGAACTTAACTGCTGTTTCCTAGACCCACTTTCTTAACTTTACTTCATAGTTTCTCTCGTCAGTCTTTCCATCCAATCTTTGGTGTTTTCCGCCTTCTGAGGACTCAGTTCTACTTGTGTTTCCTACAAAATACCCTAAGTATCCAAAGGTTCTAAGTGTAGTGGCCTTGTCTCTCCTTTAAAAAATCCTCTGTGGCATTTGCATGTCAGTGAGGTCTTGTTGACTTTCTTTTCTTTTACTGGCAAACTTAGAGGTAAGTTCGCAGGGGAATCTTGCTCTCTGAATATTTCCAAACCTCCTGTGTCTATTAACCCCAGTTTTATTGTACCAAGGTGACTAGCCATTTTGTGATTGTGAAGCCTAACCTTTACCCTCCTTTGGTCCTATTTGTAGCTGTCATCTCTGTCAGTTACCTTGTACTTCCTGATATACTCGGATGTATTAGAGAACATAGAGCCATGTATACAAGGTAAATCTTCCACCAGAGAGCTATGTCTCCACACTTTCTTAGTGCTCTGTCTCTCTGTCTCTTTGTCTCTGCCTCTTTCTGTCTCTCTGTCTTTTTCTGCCTCTCTTTGTCTTTGTCTCTCTGTCTGTCTCTGTCTCTGCACCCCACCCCACCCCAATTGCCCCATTATATGTTCTGTAGCTCTTGCTGGCCTGGAACTCACTATGTAGACCAGGTTGGTCTCAAACTTACAGAGATCTGCTTGCCTCTTACTCTCAAGTGTTAGGATTAAAGGCATGTGCCACCATGGCCAGATTGTATCCTTTTATTTTCGACAGGGTTTTTACCAAATTGCCCAGAACCTATGATCCTCTTACCTCTGCCTTCTGAGGTGCTGAGATCACAGGTACCTGCCACTTGGTTAGATGTGGGTTATTTTTCACACTTTTGCTATTGGCCTCTGCATTGTGGGTGTGTGTGGTTTTTTCTTTAGCTCTCTAACCTTTCATATTCTTAATTTTCCTCCCTTGGAAAGCTTGCCGATATCTTAGGCAGCAGCCTGCCTGTTAGGAGACAAGTTTGGCTTACACCTACAGAAGCATCCTGAGTTTCAGAGATATTCTTTGCAAGGCATCTCCACGTGGAAATAACTACTGCCATACCTGCTGTTACCTATGTGAAACTAGTGTGTGTTTGTATTCTGCCTCAGTCCTCTTGAGCTACTGGAACAAAATCCCATGATCCCAGTCACTTATAAACACTAGAAATTGGTTGCTCATAATTCCAGAGGCTTAGAGGCCAAAGTTCAAAAGTGCCAGCAGATATGCTTGCTAGTAGTAGCCCCTTTCTGGTTGTAGCTGACACCTTACAGCCTTTGGTTAAAAAAAGCTAGGCAGCACTTTGAAGCTAAAAACAAACAAACAAACAAACAAACAAAACACAATAATCTCATTCGTGATGATGAATCACACCAGTAACTGGTTTCAACATTTGAGTCTGGGAGAAACACACATCCAGAGTATAGCACAGCCCCTCCCTTGTCATTCACCCTTTATAGTTTCAAGGTAACTGAGGAGACCATATTTTCTTGCCTGGCTGCCATCTGGCTGTGTAGCTTTAGACAAATTCCCTAACCATCTAGGTTCCTGGTTTGTTGTTGTTGTTGTTGTTATTGTTGTTGTTGTTTTTCTTTTTACATTGGTAAAGTAAAAATGATTCCTGGGTCTGTTAATGTAACTTGACCAATGAATACATATGAATTTATTGGCCTGAACAAATTGTACATTTTATTTACACCTTTTAAGACGACAATAATATTGAACTCATGGGACCAACGTGAGGTAAAACCTGTACAATGGGAAGCAGGCTATTTTGTACTCGGTGACTGCTACAGTGGCTTTTTGTCCTCTAAGCCAGGCTTGATGCCACAGAACCATTTTGATTTCTTCTCTCCTTTACTTGGCTAGTAACTAAATCTTTCCAATCATTGCAGAGTAGAGACTGTCCCATATACCCTGGGATTCTGTGCTGTATAATTTCTTTGCATTGCTTTTCATCTTTACCTTCACCTGCAGCATAGGGGTTGATATTTCTGTACAAGGGCTCGCTAGCTTCAGATATTTAGGCAATCTCCTCACAATCACATGGCTAGTAAGTACTTAGCCTGGGGTCAGAACTAAGTGTGGCTAACTATAAAGCCATTTCTGACCTCTGTCCCTTTCCTGTTTCTTCTTTCCTCCACTGTCAGACAAAATAAGCCTCCCAGTATTGTGCCCAGTAGCCTTGATGCTTCCGGTCTCTTCTGACTCCAAATGGTTCTCTACCTTCTTCTAGAGAGATGCTAACAGTGTTCTACTAATCTCCCGGCTGCGGCATCATCTAGCCTCTGCAGCCTCACATGAGACTCTGTCATCATGTTCCTGCTACACACTGGGAATGTATTTCTGATTATTAAAATTTTTTATTATATTTCTTTGTCTTACATATACATTTATATTATTACACATAAATAAAATAAACCACATACAGCAGGAAGAATCACAAAACAATCAGGAATTATATAAATGTTACATTCATATTGATTTGGCTATTTGTATTTGCCAAACTTGAAAACATCTTTTCTATCTTGGTGAGTCTAAAATTCTGAATGAAAATCAGTATCTATCATATCTCATCTCTATTAACTTAAAACATCTATCTAGACCTAAAGACATCTTAACCCCTAAATAAACCAAGCTTAATTATAATACTAAACTATCTGGTCTTCAACCTCAAGAGAGACTTGAGAAGGAGTGTAAAACTTAATTACCTGAGTGATCTAGAAGGACAGGTTAGCAGCTTCCGAAATGAAAAACTGACAGAGACAGTTTACTGCCTGAACAGTCACCCAAAACTCTCTATAATGTTGGAGCATCATCCTCAGCCTTGTGGCCCAATATATCTGACAGACATATTTGCGAGGCCGGAATGGTTGAGGACTTGTTTACCCTGTCTTGGCAGAGTTTGGCCGTCGATTCTGCCTGCATCTAAGCTTGCCCGTTTTTAGGCAGGTATTATACCCATTCAACTCAATTAAAATACAGGGTTTGCTTCCAATACCTTGAAAGTGGTATTGCAGGCTGTTTAGGATATTTAAATAATACAAGCTAATTGTTAGTTGATCAAATCATGGTCATGTCAAATATTAGTCTATTTTTATCACAAGAATATATATATATGTATATATATATATATATATATATCCCAGGTTTAACAAATAGATATGATTCTATAGATATATAAGATAAAATAGATAATGTCTTCAAAAGCCTCAGAGACCTACAGAATATGGCATTTAAAGATTTTTTTTTATTACTTTAAAGATTCTTTGATAATAAGACAGGTTAACTCTGGCAACACCCAGACTACCTCAAAGAAGATGATGAACATCAAAGAACCTCCTTATGGAGGTGGCTTCAAATGTGGCAAACAAGCCACTGGGCAAAATGTCCTTGTTTCTGCCATAGAGAATATTTGTGATTTAAAAAAAAAGCCACTTTGCCACCATGGAAAGCATTGCTCATATTAACTGTAATTAGTTGCATAAAATGTATGCTGAGACACCACATGCTGGCGAGGATGTGGAGAGAGAGGAACACTCCTTCATTGCTGGTGGGAATGCAAGCTAGTGTAGCCACTTTGGAAATCTATCTGGTGCTATCTCAGAAAACTGGGAATAGGGCTTCCTCAAGACCCAGCTATTCCACTCCTTGGAATATATCCAGAAGATGCTCCAGCACACAACAAGAAAATTTGTTCAACCATGTTCATAGCAGCCTTATTCATAATAGCCAGATCATGGAAACAGCCTAAGTGTCCCTCAGTAGAAGAATGGATAAAGAAACTGTGGTACATTTACATTATGGAATACTACTCAGCTATTAAAAACAAGGAATTCCCAAAATTTGTGGACAAATGGATTGAGCTAGAAATGATCATAATGAGTGAGTTAACCCAGAAGCAGAAAGACTCAAATGGTATATACTCACTTATATCTGCATACTAGCCCAAGGGGCATGTCCCATGAAAGTCTTCACTTACCAGGAAACTGGGACAGAGGGGAGGGCATCCTATTGGGACTCTACATGAGAGAAGCATGGGAGAATGGCAAAGTAGAAGGATCCAGAGGGTCCTAGAAACCTACAAGAAGAACATTATGATAGGCAGATTTGGGCCCAGGGGTCCCGCTCAAACTATGGCACCAGCCAAGGACAATACAGGCCATAAACTTTAAATCCCTACCCAGATCTAGCCAATGGACAGGACATTCTCCACAGTTGAATGGAGAGTGGGGTATGACTTTCACACATACTCTGGTGCCTCATATTTGACCATGTCCCCTGGAGGGGGAGGCCTGGTGGCACTCAGAGGAAGGATAGCAGGCTACCAAGAAGAGACTTGATACCCTATGAGCAGATACAGGGGGAGGTAATCCCTCTCAGGCACAGTCATAGGGGAGGGGAATAAGGGGAAAATCGAGGGAGGGAAGAATGGGAGGATACAAGGGATGGGATAACCATTGAGATGTAACAAGAATAAATTAATAAAAAATAAAAAATAAATAAAAACAGCATGGTGCTGGCAAAGAGAAAAAAATGTATGCTGACTGGCAAGTCATTTTTATTTTAATGAACACAGTTAAAAGCTATGTCTCTGTACAGATTCAGTTATTTTGATGCTATAAGTTAAGTACATGTCATCAGAGCTGGTACTGGAGACTTCATTGTGAAATAGTCTCTCATTAGGACCTTGAGTATAGCATTTAACTATTGGACTCTCTAACACATCTTGCAGCATTTCTGTTCTTTCCTGAGTCATTCGAGAAGACAATGCGGTAGGTAGAGAGCTCACAGACATATATTGCGGCATAGTCTCACAACAGTAGAAACCTGAAATCCTAAATATTACGTAATCAAACAGGATGAGTCTCTTGTGAATATTACGTAGTTGATTGTAGCCTATAAATTGAGAAATGACCCAATCACGAATATCTTAAACCATAAAGACTTTTTTCTCAATGAATTTCTCATGCACAAGCAATGAGTTTGCTATTGCAACAAGGATGAAAGAATCAAGACAAATAGACAATAGCAGTAACAACACAAAATGGGATATAGGTGATCTACACATTAAGAATTCCAACATATGATGCAAACCACAATAAAGCCCAAGGATGTAGTGTGTGAGGTCCGGGTTTCAATCTGCAGTGCACTACAAAATAAATAAATAAATAAAATAAATAAAGTAAAGGTATAATAAAGGAGGTGGGGATGAAAGAAGCATTTAATGAAAGGACTTATTAGTCAGTTTTCCCTCACCATGACTAAATATCTGAGACAAACAACTCAAAAGGAAAAGAGGCTTATTTTGGCTTTTGGGTTTAGTCCATGCCACTTGACTATCTTTTTGAGCGGCACAGCAGAATATCATATGGAGAGCACATGCTGGGGCAAAGCTGCTGATTTTCTTCTTGTCAGGCAGGAGTGTCGGCAGGGATAGGGCAGGGGTGGGGCATGGGCGGAGACGGGGGGGGGGCGGGTGTTGGGCAATGGGCGCTAGCGTGGTCGGGGGCGTGGTCAGGGGCGGGGCGGGGACGTAGGGCAAGGACAGGGCCAGGGGCAGGGCTGTGAGTATTGCCTTCAAGGCTCTGTACTCCTGACTTAACTTTCTTTTTTTTGTTTTTAATTTATTTATTCATTCATTCATATTACATCTCAATTTTTATCCCACCCCTTCTATCCTCCCATTCCTCCCTCCTTCCTACTTTTACCCTATTCCCCTCCCCTATGCCTGTGACTGAGAGGGACTTCCCCGCCCCATACATGATCATAGGGTATCAAGTCTGTTCTTGGTAGCCTGCTATCCTTCCCCTGAGTGTCACCAGGCCTCCCCATCCAGGGAACGTGGTCAAATATGGGGCACAAGAGTTCATGTGAAAGTCAGTCCCCACTCTTCACTCATCTGTAGAGAACGACCTGTCCCTTGGCTAGATCTGGGTAGGGGTTCAATGTTTACTGCATGTATTGTCCTTGGTTGGGGCCATAGTTTGTGCAGAACCACTGGACCCAGATCTGCCCATCATAATGTAACTTTCTTGTACAGCTCTTCACCACCTAACGATTTTATTACCTCCCAATATCATCTTCAGCTGGGAGACAACCCATAAACGTGTGAGCCTTTGGGAGGGCATTTAAGTTCTAGACCATAATAAATGATTATGAGGACTACTTTTTTTTTCTGTTTGGTTCTGTTTGGTGTGTGTGGTGGAGTATTGGGTTACAATTTTCTATAATTTTCAAATTTTTGTATAAGATGGAATATTTTTTTAGGGTCAGATAAAGATATTCAATGATCTACAACAAATAGGGATTCAGGGATAATCCTTTGTGTGTGGGATTCCTCCAAATCAGTCAGTGATTTTTCAGGAGTATGTACTTAAAATAATGACTTCCTCTTAAGTAAGGAATTTATTATAACAGAATCCACAGGAATTTTGGGCTCAGGTTTTAGAGTTCTTTTCCAGTGGAGATGCTTGGGACTCAGTGTTTACAACGGAAACCTGTGACTAGACATGTGCAACATCTGTTCTGGACACCCACTAGACATTTTTTGCCAGCATTTTCACTGGATGTTAGTCATGAGTTAGCTTCCATCTTGAGTATATTAAATTTATAGACTCTCAGAAGGAAAGGAGATGTTAACTACATTGTTTATACAGGTAGATGAGGTACAGTGAGTCACCCTTAGAAGACAGGGATTGATGGGAACCATTTCCAAATCTGGGGTCCAGATGCTAGGCAGAGGTCACCCTGAGAGGCCTTTCCAAGGCCTGGCAATCTCAGGCTAGCTTTGCTAACTCTTTATGGTGCATTCTCTTCACAGTCCTGTGTGTCCTTGGAAGTAAATATCAGAACTAACTCTCTCTCTCTCTCTCTCTCTCTCTCTCTCTCTCTCTCTCTCTCTC
>OU015745.1:98227282-98240605 GCA_907169655.1 Acomys percivali | reverse complement strand
TGTGTGTGTGTGTGTGTGTGTGTGTGTGTGTGTGTGTGTGTGTGTGTAGGCTACAGATTGACAATAGGTGTTTTTTTTTTTTCAGTTGCTCTCCACCCACATTTTTGAGACAGGGAGCAACCCTGCATTTAATCTGCATTTCTATCACAAACATTGAATCCATTCCAGCACGGGCTTTCAAAGTCCAGTAAGAAGACGCAGAGTTGGTTACGTATGACACATAGAATTTGAGGGGGGGGAAGTCTGGGAGCACCTAGCTCCTCGGCCCACGCTTTTCACAGGGCAGATTAGGTGGTCCCCTGTGTGGGGTAAGCCTGTGAAGCTGGAGTGGAGCCAGAAGAGCTGTAACAAGCTGCGGCACTGCCGGTTCCTGGCTCCTGGCTTTGTGTGGTTTTCCTTCCTCCCTCCAGCTCTAACTCTTTAAAAATCAATTAGCTCTAGTCATTAGAACACAAGCAGTGCAGAGCTCATTGTCCTAGGTGTTGCTCTGCAGAACCCGGGGCTCCACGTGAACAAGAATACATCAACATCCCTCTCCTGTGGGACCCAGGCTGGAGGGATGACTTCATGCCCATGGCCTGCCTCTTGAAATGCTTGGAGATGTGAAGTCATATCCGCATTTTCTTTCTTTCTCTTTCTTTTTCTTGTCTTTTTTTCTTTTTCTTTTTCTTTTTTTTTTTTTTTTTTTTTTTTTTTTTTTGAGACAGGGTTTCTCTTTGTAGCCTTGGCTGTCCTGGACTTACTTTGTAGACCAGGCTGGCTTCAAACTCATAGGGATCCGCCTGCCTCTGCCTCCCGAGTGCTGGGATTAAAGGAGTGTGCCACCACTGCCCGGCCATATCCTCATTTTTTAGTCTCACCTCCATTCTTGTCTGTGATGTCACTTTCTCTTCCTGGCCTTCGACAGCACTAATCTGGCAGGGTGGCTCACTGGAGCTGTTTGCAATCACTCCCCAAATGTGCCCATGCTGTCTTCTAGCACCTGTCCCCATACCTGGGTAGCTAGATAGCTTTCAGGTTCAGCATAGTAAACAAGTTCCTGTTCTCCTCATTCTTTCCTCCTGGCTCTTCCCCTGGTCTATATCCAGTGGTGTCTGAGGCCCGTTTCACCTAAAACGAACAAAACCCTTATCACAGTGAAGACAAGGCCTTCTCTTTTATTCCTGATTGACTTACTACTGGCTGTGTCCAGGCTTCAGCTTCCATGAGTACTGATAATTATGCTTAGTTACAGAAGCCAACAGAATGAATAACTTTGTTTGCTTTGTATATTTTGAGAGCTGGTCTCATTATGAAGTCATGGGTGCCCTGGAGCTTGCTAGGTGGATCAAGCTGGCCTGGAATTTGAAGTGGTTTCCCTGCTTCTGGGTTCTGGGATCACAGGTGTGCACCACCACATCTGGCTTGATTAAAGTCATTATTTTATGCATGTACTTACCTTTATTTTTATTCCCTGAATCTTTTCAGTGACTTACGTAGATGAAGATGAAACTGAAATACTTGAATTATCATCAAACAAAACATTTTTCATTGTGCTCAAGATTCCAGAGGAGTGTGTTAATGAAGAGGAATTGCATCACTTGCTCAATAAAAGGGTGAGTATGCCTTATGTATTGTTTACTGGGGTGAGGAGTGTCTTAAAAATGGAATATGAGTTTTGTTGGAACAGTTGGCAAAGTGTTCTACAGTAAGCTGCTGTGTTTGTCTGAGTGTTAGCAGCAGCAGAAGATGCTTATAAGTGCATCTTCGGTGCTGCGAAGCCAGAATTTGGCATGAGCCTGGCCTGGCCTCCAGCTATCTGCATCCCAGAAGGCAACGTTCCTTCACAATGCTGGTCTTATATGTCACCCAGCCTGTGTTCGTTGAAGACCTAATGATGCCAAGTGCCAGGGCCATATAGGCCTTGCTTATGGGCTCATAATTCAAGTAGGGGGACCAATCAAATATTTACAAAACAGTGTAGTGTGTCCTGCTACTGAGTTACATACAGTGTTGTTGGGATTGGGATGTGTGTGTGTGTGTGTGTGTGTGTGTGTGTGTACATCTCATTTGTGTGTATACATGTACATCTGTGTATATGTGAAAGCCAGAGGTTGATGTTAGGTGTTTTCTTCAATTGCTTTCCACTTTATTTTTGAGACAGAATTTATCACTGGGAAAGACCCAGAGAACACTCAGTTTGGCTAGGGTGACTGACCAGTGTTTCTTCAGGGAGCCTGTTGTCCCTGCCTCCCCAGCACCGTGATTACAGGCAGGTGTACTACACCTGACTTTCTACGGGAGTTCTGGAGGTTGAACTCAGGACCCCACGCTTCTGCAACAAGTACTTTATTGAATGAGCCATCTCCCCAGTCCCTTACGCGGTACAAAGGAGGTACATCTAAACTATGGGGGTTGTGGGTAGAAAGATGTGAAGGAGCTGGTACTCAGGACAATACAAGATAAGGTCTAGGAATGTTATAGGATATATGTAATTTCCTTTCAAAGTGGACACAGCAAGATGGATATTTATGTTTCAGGGGTCTGTGCAGTGGTAAACTGAGCCTGAGTATGCCGTGTTAAGGATTCCCAAAGGTTAAACTGGTCAGGAAATAAGGAGAAAAATCATGGAAATTTTCTCACTTTTTGATAGACTATGTAAAGATTTTAACTTGTAGACTGACAGGGTTAGATTTTCATTTTCTTCTTTCTGTGTGGTACTGGACAGTGCTTAAAGAGAATAGTTCTGTGGCAGTGCAGTAGGCATCTGCGAAATGGTGGTGGTTTGAATTGGGGCAACCTTGGGGACCCATCTTTACTTAGAAAAACTTAGTGATTGAAAAGCATTGAAAAAGAGTGCAACTTCAGCCTCCTGGTTGGAAGGTTAGGCACATGATTGTAGGATGGGAAATGTAGAAGCGTCTTCTGCAAGATGGAGGCTCTGCAGACAGACAAGATTTTGTGGGTCAATCTTGGCTATCTTATCAAAGAGTTCGTGCCACACCCAGGAATATTCTGAGACTGGGTCTCACTGTGTAGCTTACCTTCTCCTCAAAGTCTCCATTCTCCTGTTGTAACCTCATCAGTGCCAGCTCCAGGAATACACCATCCAGTGCTTTATTGGCTTTATTTTCAATTCTAGAAATACAAAATAACTTACTCCATAAAAAGAATAAATCTGGTGGTCTGAGCCAATGGAGTTTGGCTTTATAGTAGTAGAAGGGTTTGAAGAAAACAGTAATGAAAAGAGAGTGGGTAGATCCTTCAAAATGGCTTTCCTTGTAAAGTGGGGGCAGGGAGATGGGAAGACAGGAAAATAACTGATTTGTTAAGCGTAGGTTATTTCAGGTTATTGGTTTTTGTAAGAAAAGATAAAGTCTTGAGGGAACTTCATTATCATGGAAACTAAAACTGGCCTGTTTGGGAAATCTGGTCATCACTTCAGTAGTGACTTTCCAGAAAGTTGGATACACATCCTAATTTCAGCCTAGTAACATGAAACTTCAGCTTTATTGGCCTTGTTTTGATGTCCCCTAGTACAGAACACTTAGGATTTGTATCTCTGAAACATGATGGGAGGAATAATCAAAGCCTGGAAAAGCAGGCTAGAGAGATGGCTCACTGGTTAATGGCACGGGCTGCTCTTATAGAGGACACAGGTTGGGTTTCCAGTGTTTACATATCAGCCCTCAATGCCTGTAATTCCAGCTACAGAGGATCCCATGCCTTCTTCTGCCTCCATAGACACCATGCACATGTGTACTACACATACAGACTTGCAGACAAAATGCATAGAAAAGTAAAAATAATGTGTAAGGCCTGGAAAGAGTTGTCACATAAAACCAACAATTAGTGTTTGAAAATAAAACTAACCACTCCAAATAGATAAAATGACAAAAAGCAAGAAAGAAAGAAGAAAAAAGAAAAAGAAAAAAGGAAATAACAGATGACTCAGAGGTGTGACGTCTCAAAGACCTGAACTCATGGAAAGGTGCTTCACCTATAGTAAGAAAGGCAGTATGTGCAAAGCGAGATGTGCTCTTACATCCTCCAGATTGGGGAAAGTTTTTAAGTCTTTTAAGAACATGTGTAATGGAACAGGTATGATTTCAGGGAGAAGAGGAAAATGGAGAAGGTTTAGCAGGAATGAGTTAACTTGAAGATGCACCTGACTTTGGACCAGTAATTCCACTTCTTGCTATATACTTCTGGGAGATTCTGAAATGCAAAAAAGGTGCCTAGGGATGGTTGGGGGTATCTATTGCATCAGCATAGTTTATGATAGATATAACACCGAAGGGAGTCACATGGTCATCTGTGGGAAATGGATGAGCTGGTATAATGAGTTAATACATCTATGTGGGAGCTGGACTGAAGGGCCCTGAGATATATCTTAGACATAAACCTCAAATGTAATTTGCAGTAAAAAAAAAAAATGCAAGTCTTAACTTTGGGCACAATGCTACACATCTGTGGTCTTAGCTACTCAGGAATGTGAGACAGGAAGATACTGGATAGAGTATGTCTGAAGAAGAAGAAAAAGAAGAACAGCTCTTAGAGGACTGTATAGGCTATAATACCTTTTATTTGAATAAAAACATAAATAGCATGTTGTTATGATTCTATAAAGAAGTAGTAATTGCTAAATATAAGTGAAGAAATGATGCATACCATGTCAGGATGATGGTTCCTACAAGGGAATGGAGAAGGAATGGCCTCAATTATTAACTTATGGTTTCCAGGTTTCTCACGATGTGAAAGCGCATGCATAGAGCCTTTCTGGTTTTGGCTTTGAAGCAATATTTAGACAAATTTCATGGATGTAGCACATTATTATAAAATGGGCTTTATGTTAGATGGGTCTGCCCAGCTTTAGGCTAGTGAGAGGAAGTGTTTGAGGCATGTTTAAAGTAGACTGGGCTAGGCCATAATTTAATATGTCAGATTAAATGAATTTCTGTCTTTTTTTGTTTGTTTGTTTGTTTGAGATTCAAGGTATGATCATTTATTTGTTACTCTTAAAGACTTATTTTTGCCTAGACTCAGACTTGGAAATAGAAGCTCTCAGCGAGGACGGCCTACGTCTCTTGGCAATTTGTTCCTAGCACTTCTCTTCGGCTCCCTTCACTCTCTTGGCCAAAAGTTTAGCATATTCTACGGCCTCCTACTTTTTTTTCCTAGTATTTGTTTTTTTTTTTTCTTCAGGGCTATGAGTCTGCAATTGCCTTGTAGGACACATGGAGTGACAAAGATGCTGAATCTTAGGTGCTTTGCTCCTGGACTTCTTACCTTCTTCGTTTAAGGGCTTTCTGACAACATATTGACAGGCATCATCTTCTTTTGGATTCTGCTAACTCTTTTAGGTCCTAGCTGATGAGGCATAGTAGTGTCTGTCAGTCCAGGAATATCCTCTCCTTTTTTTCTTTCTTCTTCTTCTTCTTTTTCTTTCTTTCTTTCTTTCTTTCTTTCTTTCTTTCTTTCTTTCTTTCTTTTTTTTTTTACAATAACCAAGTTGAGAACACACATATTGGCATCCACAATGCATCCACAAACAGACTTGTGCTTCCTCTGTCCGGCTTTCCTTGGTCTATAACAAGAATGCCCCTTACTCAACAGCAGGCACACTCTGCCATGGGTCAAAACACCTTGCTTCGTGGGAAAACCTTGCTTGTCATTCCCACCACTGATCCGGACCACATAACCCTTACACTCTTCTCCCAGAGCATCAGCAGCTACTTCTGTGGCCATGTGCTTCTCACAGTACAAAGCTTGCATTCATCATCCACTTCAGTGAGGTTCTGACAGCTGGTGGCTGGGAAGGAGACATTCAGCTTCATCTTGACACAGCAGACCACCTGGGAGGCACCACCCATTTCTACTATTTTTAATTAGCATACAATACTTTGTATGCTTCCTTATGGTATTTTTATATACACCTAGTTATGTCTGTTTCTCCCACCAGCACCTCTCTCCTGTCTCTTAGCCTCCCTGTACCCTTCTTCCCCCAGAATTCACCCTGCCACATCCACATCACTTGTGTTCTATTAGCCTCTCCACCTTTTCCCTCTTAAAGATTCATTTGCCCAATCTTATGGCCCTCTGTAGAATTTGGCCTTCTCCAAACCTACTTTATTTGGGGTTCTTCAATTCTTCTAATCCACCTACCCTAGATAGGAGAGAAAAGAGGTTAGTGGGAACAGAAGAAGTAGACCTTTTTTTGGACTCAGTTCCTGGGAGCAATTCCCCTGATGTAGTTGGCAGGATTTCAGCAGACTAGCACTCAACCAAAGTTGCTGCTGGAACCTAGAACATCAGCTGGAACCTGGAGCCCGGAAGTGTTTTCTGGAGTGGGTTTTCTCTAGGAGGGTCTTGAAGTGGAACAATGAACAGCCAAACAATACCAAGGCCCAAAAAGCCACAGCCTCCTGTTTTGGGTTCATATATGTGATCTCCTCTCAGAGTCTGTACTATAAGATGTGTCTCCTGGCAAAATCCAAGGCCCCACACAAGGTGGTTTCATCTTCTCATGGATAAACATCACCTCTTCTCTCACAAGTCTGTTCCCCATCCCACACTTGGGATCAAAACAAAAACATGTTTACATCCACTACAGGCCTCTTTGGTTTTGTGGCCTCTACCTATCCTTACTTCCTCATTTGTATACTTTTGACTTTTGATGATTTCGATCTATGGATCCACCACAGACTAGGGAGCTACTGCATAGCAAAACGTGAAGGTATGAAGCCTAGGTGGTAGATACATGGGCGTCACCATCTTTTAGGATGCGTGCAGTTTTTACTGCAAAGCCTTCACATCTTTGCAACTCCATCATTTTGTTCCTTTGACTGGAGAAGTGCTGGACCCGACACTCAGGATAGATATTTCTCCTAAAAATGTTCTTCAGAAAAGAGAAAGAAGTGATGTCCCAGGCGCTGAATGGTTTGTGCTGAGCTGATCCTTTCTTCCTTTTTTCGCTCTACCCAGTGGTTCATGGTGCCTCTCTATGAGCTCCTGATAAGGATCACTAACCAAAGTATCACTGAGCTTACCAAGTGTCAGCTCAACTCACCAATGAAGTTGTGAATTCCCAGTGGGTCTCTTGGACCTTATCAATGAGCCTATTTTAATTTTAATTTTCTGTCAGAATCTCACTATGTAGCCTTGGCTGACCTAAAACTCATTATTATGAAGAACAGGCTTACCTTGAATGTCCTCAGCTTTCAGAATGTTAAGATTATAGACATGTGCCTGGGTGTCAACGAGACTCCATTGCCTTGGACCATTTCGAACTCACTTGAGTGTTTACTTGAGCTTTGATTTGTGGTCAGCTTACTTTTCTTCCTTTCAATCCAGAGCCTTAAATAAGTGAATGTTTAGCTAGAGTGAATTCTCCTTCATCCTGAAATTATTTTCTTCTGAGGGGGTATGTAAGACGATCCGCAGTGACGAGTGTTTTTTTTTTTGTTTTTTGTTTTTCTTGCTGTGTGTGTAGCTCACAGACGTATATAGAGAATCACCAGCTCTGGGTCGTTTTTTCACTTCTGCTGATATCATGGACTTCAGGTAAGAGCACGGAGCTTTACATCTTTCTATCTGTCTTAGAAGATCACCCACCCACCTACCCCACCGATCACCATTTCCCCACAGTGACTTACCTGAGCCTTGGAGCTGGAAAGGGCTTGATAGTAAAAACCACAGCGTCGTGATGGAATAGTGCCTAGAAACTGCTTAGCTCAACTAATGTCTCACAAAGCAGCAAAAAGGAAACCACAGACTAATTATGTGGTTCAATTAAGGTCACACACAGAGAGAGGAGAAACCTGTCCAAGGGAAACAATCCTGTTTAACAATAGAAATAAATTAAGGGTAAAAATAGACATACATCTCAGAGAATGATGTCCTGGAAGTGGAGTGATCTATGTGCTACAAAACTCACTTAGAACTATACTCTCCTCATATAATAGTAAGAACATAAAGACACTCTTGCCAGCCAAGTCTACCTTTTGCCTCCTAATTATACTCACTGCTACAAGACTCACAACTCTACCAGTTTGCCTTGATTTTTTCTGTACACATATTTACTACATACAGTACATACAGTGTCCATGTATATATATATATATATACACACACACATATATATACTTATATATACACACACACACACACACACACGTGTGTGTGTGTGTGTGTGTGTGTGTGTGTGTGTGTGAAGGAGTCAACTGATTATTTTTTATATCACTGAGATTTCTGTAAGTATTTTAAATAAGATTTATGTGACAGAGCCTTATTGTCAGGTGTTCTTTGGTGTTACTGGGAGGTGGCAATCAAAATCAACGTTATATTTTGAGATTCTCCTGCCCAAGCTATGATACCAGAAGACCTGAGAGAGGAGCATGGAACAGCAGTGGTAACCTGGTGGGATAGGACTAGGAAGGATATGAATGAAGTCTGACGCATGCTTCCTTCTGTAGCACATGCTGCCTAATGGTGAGCCTGCTGCCTTTAGTCATAAGTCACCGGCACAAAAATGGACATAGGAACGGCATGAAGACCTCACATCCGGGCCTCCCATGCTTTGCTCCACCCCTCTGGCCCATCTTTCAGTTTGAAGACTGTAGTAGAGTTGAGGCAGGAATGATTCCTTCTACGCCAGAGCCTTTTGGCTCTTTCCAAGAATCTGTCCTTATGCAATGGACATAAAAGGTCTGAGATGAGTATTCAATAGGTGGGAACAGACATTGGCAAACCCACCTGAAAATGAGGGAAACAGATGTAGAAATCAGGCCCAGGCTTTAGTGTTAGAGATTTTTTTTTTAGTTATTGGAGTGGGGTGGGGATAGGGGTGGAGAGGTTGCTCAGCTGTTGACAACACTTCCTGTTCTTCCAGGAGACCTGTGTTCAGCTCCCAGCACCCACATTTGGCAGCCTCCAGCCAGACTCACACAGAAACAGGTAGACAGACAGACGAGAGAGAGAGAGAGAGAGAGAGAGAGAGAGAGAGAGAGAGAGAGAGAGAGAGAGAGAGAGAGAGATCTTAAGGAAAATGTTTTCTAAAAGAAAAACCCAAGGTCTTTAGTATAAAGAAATTCTGCCTTTTTTTTTTTAATAGAAAGGGTCTCATATAACCTAGCTGACCTCAAACTCATGCAGCCAAAGTTGACCTTGAATTTTAGATTCTCCTGCCTCCACGTGCTGGGATTCCAGGCCTGTGCCGCCGTCACATCAGGTTTTCTGTGGGCTGGGGCTTGAGTCCAGAGTTTCTCAAACGTGAGGGATACAACCCACCAACTGAACCACATCCTTGTCCCCCAGTTTTTTTTAAGTTTACATAGAGTTTTCAAAATATTAGCCCAAGAAACAAAGACCATCCCATCTAAAAGGATGTCCTTGCATGTGTGGAAAGATATCCCTACCCTTGGCATATGTGTTTATGTCCCCAGTTGCTCTGTCAGTTGCTACACCTATTCCAGTGATGGGCTGCTGTGGGAAAGCTCACAGAAAAAATGCCTTCTCTCCAATGTCTGCCTTTTATAAATGCACCTGGGGACACTGGTGTGGTGGAGGCAAGAGGGACAGGGATGGATGGAGCACTCAGACTGGGCTGGGCAGCCTGATAGTCTCACTTAGCTTCCAGCTTGATCTTCTGAAAGTCCACCCCAGGCTTGCGTCATCAGTTAGCCCAGATGCTTACTGGTGAGCATGCAGGATTGCTGCCTGCCTGCGTGTGCCTGCCCATCCTCCTTAGCCATAAATCACATTGCTAGGGAACAATTAACTGCACCTGCAAACTAGGCTACCTGGATTGGAGTTCAAAAATGGGCTTTTAACACTGCCTTTAGTGGCATCCTGGTAAATGGGTGTTGTCAGATTCTGAATTTACTCTGTTATTTATTTAGTCCATAGGGCTTGGCACACGTTTTTTTGCTAGCTGGGTGAGTTTACACATTGAGTCTTCTCCAGCAGTATGAAATGTACAGTCATTAGCCTTTATGACATCTGGCCTCAAGGGGGCGCTCTTGACCTATTCTTATCCGTGCAGTGACCTGATTAATTGAAGAGACTGAAGCATCTATAAATCTCTCCTTAGAAGAATCTCTCTGATGTGATCTCCTGCTAATTTTTTTTTATTGCTTAGATTAATCTGGGTCATCTTGACCAAAGCAATAGAATACCTGTGAAAAATTAAATGTTGTGGTAGCATCTAAAAGACATCAAGATACTAATTAAGGGTGGGGCTGTAATTATTTTCACTATTAAAAAATAGAAAAAAATGAGTCCATAAAGATGTAAGGGTTAGGGCCTCTTCAGAGTTGAAAATTCCCTAGGTTTTATTACTAAGAGATAAAACCAATTGGTCATCATGGGTTAGGGGCTCTGGAAGTGGACATGGGGGAGTATCCCTCCAGTCACAGGAGGCATAGGATTCATTGCTAGTAATAAGGTCATTTTCTGGGGGATCAAGAGATCAGGAACTAGTTCATTTTTATAGGTTAACTGGATAAACCTGGGGAAGGGTATGATCAAAGTGGATGTGTGAATGTGTGCAGAAACCCATAAAAGAATAAATAAGCATTTTAAAAGAACTCGTTAAATGGAGTAGCCCTGATGAACACATGGTGGCGACCGTGAGAACATGCAGATGGCAACAGAGGAGGAACTTCCTGGCTCCCCATACAGGATGAAAGGCTTATATTAGACGGGTGCTATGCCGACTCCCAGCCTTTCGTTATGATAGTTGGGCTTTGCCCTTCCCTTTCAAAGGTCCACTGTCCGTGGACCCCTAAAGTGTGAGCAGCTGGTGGTGGTTGTGTGATGGCCCAAGGAGGGGAGAGGGCTCTTAGGACTGGGCGTTCTCTTAGGCTAGTGCACCCTCTGGAGCCAGTTACCAGGACGATGTGGAAGATGTGGAACCAAAGACATGCAAATGTGAATATTGGACTCTAAGTCTCAGTCTGATTCCGTTTACTCATTATAAATGTGTGTATGTTTCATTATAACGTCTGTCTGTTTTAATGGCTTGGCTTTCAGTGTTCAAAATGCCACGGTGACCTATCACTTGCAGTTTGGAGTTCCAGCTGAAGATGATGGCTTCATAAAGCACATGTTGAGCGAAGAGTTGGTCCTTGGCATTATGCGGCAGAATTTCCATGACAAGAACTTTTCTGGTTGTGAGCGTCTCGGGCTCGACCCAGAATCTCTCTTGCTCTACGGTAAGTAGAGAAGGCCAAGAAGGAGGAACTAGAGTGATGGATAAGTGAACAAGGGAGTGAGGGAGACGGCTTGGTTTGGCAGTGTTGGTACCTTGTATTGTGTCAGATTGTTTATGTATTCACTCTCCTACAAACAACCCTCTTTCTCTAGAGCTTAAAGCCTGAAATCAGACAGAGTAGTGAGAAAACACTGTGGAAAAGAAAACAACAACAAAAACATGGCAACTGAGAATCCCACTACAGAACAGTAGGCTCCATGCAGTACCCTCCAGGCCCTATGTGAGCACCTCCACCCAGGCCAGCCGCCTCCCACCATGTTCCTCATCAATTTCTCATGAAGGTGGTCTGAGGTGCTAGCACTTTAGAGTTATTGTCACAGTTAGATTACAAAGAAGGGTCGAATGTCAAAATGCCCTCATTATCCAAAAGGTTACACCAACATCTTTATCATCAGTCATACCAACATAAGTGAGCACCCAATAAACCTTATTTGCCTTTCGAAGAGTATTCAGCACATTTACACACATGGGTGTATGCATTTGTGCATGCATACAAAGAGTAAAGTTTTCCTGTTCAAAACTGATGGTGATTCCAATTTGACCTAAGATTATATATACTCAGGCTCAGTGAGACCAGATGTAAACCAAATGTTCCAAATCATCTTAGCTTTTGAAAACTAGTGACTGTCCTAGTTTCACTTCTGTTGCTGTGATAAAACACAATTTCAGGCTCCAGTTCATCACTGCAGGGAACTCAGGGTGGCAGGAACTTGAAGTTTCTAGTCATATCGCAACCACCGACAAGAACCAGAGGGAAATGAATGCCCTTGTGCTTCGTGCTCAGCTATTTTCTCTACTCTCGACACAGCCCGGAGCTGCTGACTGGAGAATGGTGTTGCACATCAATTAAGGCAGTTAACGTACTCCCCCTAGACACGCTCACTGGCCAACCTGATCTAGGCAATCCCTCACTGAGATTATTTTTCCCAGGTAACTCTAGTTTGGGTTAGGCTGATAATTCCAACACTAAGCAGGCAGTGACTTTGGTTTGCCCGTTTTCTTTCTAGAATGAAGTGGTGGACAGTTGGTCGGTGTCAGAAAGCAGTGCTCTGCTGATTTCAGACTGAAGACAATTTGGAACCATACATCTAGCGGTCACCTGAGGGAGGGGACTGTCTCCTACTGAATCTGAACAGACATGAAGTCTGGCTCCAAATCCAGAAGGGCAGTTCACGAGCGCTGTCCCAGGAGCTAGATGAGGTCTGGGGTGGATCAAAGATCCCATGACGTGGGATTCCCGCTGCTTTGGAAGCACTGGCTGCTTCTCCTAGCACATGGATGCTTTTTCCTGTGGTGCAAAGCTAAGTGCTTGGCTATGTTTTAGGCGGCTTCTATCTGCCTATGCTGATGAGGCAAGAAGAATCAGGTGGTTAGGGGAAGGAGGGAGAACTGACCAGTTGTTCACCAAAGCCCTCTCCCCACTCCCAGTTGTGTTTGATGCACTTCTCTAGCCAGGGTGGGAGGCAGGGGAAGGCAATTCCAATACCTCAGGAGAGTAGGTCTTCATCTACTCCCGCCAGCTATACTGTTCGTGGGTATATGGTCAACTGAGCTCGGTCAGGCATATCGCTGAGTGTTACATATAGAAATAGGAGCCATATGTCTTCATTGTTTTTTCATCTCATTTTTCCTGAGATGACTCCATGTCTTTTTTTTTAAACATATTTCTGTGACCTTTGGACATGCTATGATTCTTTAAGATTGCTACCCATATGGGTTGTTAATGCTTCACTTTCTGCTACTGATACCACACACTGGCACAGCGTTGCCTGGTGTCACCAGCCTTCTCGCAGGACATGGTTTCCTGAGGTGTTGCTTAGGTGTCTTACTGCAGTTGATTGCTAAGCAGACATCCCTTTTCAAACTGTCCAAAGAGGCATGCCTTGTCCCTAGGAGGCCCAGGAGGACATTAGTGACTGTATCAGTCACCTGTGGATATAGATGGCCTGTCATGAGGAAACAGAATATTTATGTTGCCGGATATATTGCCTTCCTGGAATTTTCCTGGGAGGGAGAGTTTCATTGTTGTATAATGAGAAGTTCCTCAACCTGATACCTCAGATAGATTAGCC
>OU015745.1:98201812-98227272 GCA_907169655.1 Acomys percivali | reverse complement strand
CAGAGAAAAAAATAGCCAGGTTTAACTGTAAACAATATAGATAAACCATGGGTGGAGGGGAGGAGGTGATCAGAGAAGAGAGTGGTCAGTGCAGTCTACTTGGAGAAGACTTTGTGTGAGAAGTAGACTCAAGCTGACCCTAACACTGGGGAAATAGGAATAAACAGATTTTTCCTTGCCCATTTGTCTTTTTGTTTTATTTTTCAGGACCGGGTTTCTCTGTGTAAAAGTCCAGTGTAAGAGGCCTAGAACTCACTGTATAGACTAGGCTGCCCTCGAACTCACAGAGCTCCACCTGCCTCTGCCTCTTGAGTGCTGGGATTAAAGGTGTGCACCAACACCCAGCTTGCCCATGTATCTCTTATAATAAAGTTAACACTGCCTATGTTTGTTTCTTTGCTGAACTGGGGGTTGAACCTAGGACCTCCTGTATGCCAGACAAGCATTATACCACTGAACCGTTTTCCCAGCTCCTCTTCTTTTTAGATGTAGATTCTTGACATGAACTCTGAATCTATTCAAAGTGTGAGTAATACAAAGACAATGGGAGCCGAGCCGAGCTGTGTCCCAGTCCTCCCTTCTCTCTCATTATCATAGCAGCTGTACAACACTGTGGCTTCTCTTCTTATACTCTACATACTTTAATGTCTTTTCTGTGCTTGTGTTTGTTGACATAGATCCTCAATATCAGAGGGCAGCTCCACATTTTAGAGCTGTAAGACAAAGCAGAGAGAGACAGACAGACAGACAGACAAACAGACAGACAGAGACAGAGAGACAGAGATAGAGAGACAGAGATAGAGAAACAGAGACAGAGAGACAGAGATGCTCTACTGCCCCACAGTTTGTGGAAGACAAAGCTCAGCCCACTGGGTAAGCACCCATCCTGACAGATGCCCTGAGGGCATACTTATATCAGTCTTGGTTGCCATCAGAATCTGCAAGGAGCAGAAGCAACAGGGGGAAGGGATAGGTTGAGAGACGTAGCCATCAGACTGTAGAAAACTAATGAAAATGACCCTGTGGTATTTCTTGAAAAAGAGCCTCTAGAAAAACAGAATGGATTTATAATTGATCCACTTAATAGTGGGCAGAACCAATATATCAGATTAAGCCAAACTTGTGAACTTCAGAGGCTAGGTTCAGAAAAATGTCAGCCATGGGCAACAAGAGAGTGCCTCTTCCTGTGTAGGCTCCTCTGGTGACCTGGAAATGCAACTGTTCTCCCCAGGTCCTCCATCCTGTTCCCCTATTCCTAGCATCTTATTGTTCTCTTCTTCCCTGGGGGGCTGATGGCCCCAGCCCACCAACGCAAGAGGGGCAGAAAAATGAGACGCAGGGCTTGGAAGGCTATAAGCCTGACGGAGATTAAACACTCCGCGAACTACTTCAGGAGCTGGTTCAACTATACTCAGGGAGAACAAAAGCTTTATAGGCCTTGGGGAGCAGGTTGGGGGCTCCCAGGATAGGCATTCATAATTGATTGGAACCAGGCACTTTAAGGATGCTTGGTTTGCATTTGGCAGCATTCTCCTATCATACGAATGGGAACACAGTGCCCAATTATCCCATAGGCGCAGGGAGGGGAGAGCTAGCTGGAAGCTGAGCTAGCAGGGAGCTGAGTCAAGGGACATATATCAAATGTGGCTAGGGCCGTCTATGTCTAAAAGACACTCTCCAGATGGAGTCAGGCAGAGAGCCTGAGGCCCTGTGGGGGAGAGGGAGTCCTACACCTAACACTGAGCTCAGAATGACTAGCTGGACCTCAGGAGGACTGCAACCTCAAACAGCAGGGTCCTTCCAACCCCATCCTGTCCCCAGCCCTATGTCCTTCTATCTGTTGCTTCATGCCTTCCACTGTGTGTGGAGGATACTCCGAGCTGGTCCTCAGGCTGGCCTAAGCACGTCAGCATTTGAACTTGTCAGTGGTTCACATTCCTGCCTTATCTTTGTCCCTTTCCGATTTCTTTCTTCTGTTTTAAAGATGAAATTTATTCAAAGAATAGGAGTTTATTTATAGGTGCTAATATGAGTGTGAGCGGAAACCACAAAGCCTGCCGTCGCTTGCACTGTGGACCTCTCCACTCTGTGTGCTGCTTGGAGCCCTGTACAGGGGAGGGGGCATTTCTCATTGTATTTGTGACTTGAAAGAGTAAAATAGAAACTCAGCCTCAGTTTCTTTCTCAAGAACCAGGATTCTTTACGTGAGGGGCTGCACTACTAACTTCCTGGAACAACATGCGAGCATGTACACACACACACACACACACACACACACACACACACACAGGTCCGAGCTGGTATGTACTTTCTGCAAGACTTTGCAGCTTCATCAGACATCTTGAAATGTGTGGAAAAGGGGATCAGCCTGTGGGTTGCCACATTAGTGAGCATGTTCTTTTTTTTATTTTTGAGAATTAATAACATACATACAATAAAATCCCTTCCCTCCCTAGACTCTTCTCATATCTTCACAACATGCCCACATCTCAACTTCATGCCTGCCTCTTTCTCTCTCCCTCTCTCCCTCTCTCCCTCCCTCCCTCCCTCCCTCCCTCCCTCCCTCTCTCTCTCTCTCTCTCTCTCTCTCTCTCTCTCTCTCTCTCTCTCAACCCACTAAGTCCAGTTAGAGCTATCCTTGTGTGCATGTGTGTGGGGGCATCCATTGAAGCATGGGGAACCTACCAGATATCACATCTACCCAAAAGAATGACCTCTGACCCCATCCTGCAACTATTTACTACCAATAGCCCCTCAGTTAGCGTGGCACTGAACATCAGCCACCCCATCTATACCAGAGGGTGAAGTATGAGCACAGTGGGAACATTTGGACACAAAATGTTACTTGCTATAAATTTGGTGGTATTTTATATATTATATGTTTTCTCTTCACTGTGACAAAATACTTGGGACAAGGCTTACTTTGACCCAGAGTCTCAGGGGAAGCAGTCAGTTATGGCAGGACAGCATGGTGGTTGGAGCAACCCAGGCTGTGGTGATGAGAGCTTGCGACAAGGACATTCACACCCTGGCAGATTAGGAAGCAGATGGTTTTAGCCAGAACTAGAGCAGATAGCACCGCGGAGTTCCCTGTCTCCTTCAGAGAGTCACATCTGCTAGCTAGGTTAGATGCCAAAGGTTTCCCATCCTCCTTGAGCCGTCACCAGCAGGGGGCCAAGTGCTTAAGCATTTCACATGCAAACCTCAACAGTATGCTGAGTTCAGTTTGTAGAACTTTTTTCTCAGAATTTTTTCTTTTTATTTATTGGCCCTTTTCTTTTTTGATAGACACATAATATCATACACAACGTAGTTGATTTAAATTTTAAATTTAATTTATTGTTCGTGGGTTGTTTGTGTATGTGTGGACATCAGAGGACAACTTTTGGAAATCAGTTCTCACCTTGCACTGTGGGTCCTGGGATCAAACCCGGCCTGTCAGGTTTGCCCCGGAAGCACTTCACTCACCGGGCTATCTCACTTGCACTCATAGCAGATGTTTTGAAATAGCCCCAGTGGCACTTCAGTCTAGAAACAAGGCTGTTGTACAATCCTTTAATTTTTACCATATGAGCATGTTTCTTTATCTAAGCATTTAGGCTTAATGAGGCTGTGATTTTAAAAAAAAAGAAAAACAACAATTGCTCTTGGGGAACAGCTAAGGATGTACAGAAGGAGGTGTAAACAAATATGGCTTATTGTATTGTACTGAGGATATTTGCACTGGCTGTGCACCACAGAGGTCTAGTGTCCCTGTGAAGAGTTCTGGCATAAGCCATCTGATGTCTACCTGGCTGGAGGGACATTCGGGGCTCTAGCGCACTTGCTGCAGCAGCATGCTTTTCTCCACATGCTATAACAGACTTCTGTTTCTCTCTATTTACTATCATTTCTCCTCAGGGTCTATGGAAGAAGATATAATGATGAGGTTGGTTTTTGTTTGTTTGTTGTTTTTTAAATCAACTTGACCCAAACTAGCGTTATCTGGCAAGAGAAACCCTCCATTTAGGAATTGACTCCATTGGATTGGCCTGTGGGCATGTCTGTGGGGCATTGTCTTGACTGATGATTGGTGTGGGAGGGCCCAGACAACTGCAGTACCATGACCAGATGATCCTGGGCTGTGTAAGAAGCAAACTAAGTGAGGCACGGAGAGTAAGTACCATTTCTCCACGATCTCCATTTTTAGTTCCTGCCTCAAGCTCCTGCCCTGGTGGCCTATGATCAGGGCCCGTAAGCTGTTACATAAGCCTTTCTTCCTCCATTAGCTTTTGTCAGTGTTTTATCACAATAACTGCACACAAAGCAGAAGATATGAGCATACATCAGATGTCGCCCTCCATTGTATGGATGCAATAGACTGGACCTCCAAGTGAGCAGGTCAGACTCAGAGGGAGAAAGGAAACTGAGATTTGAATCAGTGTCTGGTCCACGTTGTTTCCCACAAGCCATGTGTTAACATCTTGCATGGCATTTTCCATCTCCATGGACATGTCCTTTGAACCCGAGTGACTTCTGGCCAAAGACTAAAGTTAGGCTTCTATGTGAAAGGTGTCTGCAGAAGAAGGCAGTTGGTGGAGACCAGGGCACTGAGATCTCCTCAGCTCTTTAGTTGCAGGTGATCGACTGGCTTATGGCTCGGCAAACTCACCAGAGCACCTCAAGCCACTGAATTTACTCTCAATGGGCACTTGGTCTGTTTTGTTTTGTATCATTATTTCATTATTTGATTTATTTATTTTTGTGTGTATCTGCCTTGTACATGCTAGGCAAGGATCTACTGCTGAACTACCTTCCTAGTGCCTTGGGACACTTTAAGTAGAAAGTTACTCAGCTTTGAGATAAAATAGTAATTAAATACATACTGCATCCCAAGCTCATCTCAACAAACGCCTTGCCATTTTAGCATCCCTAAAATTAGGACAGTGGCCATGAGGTAAATAAAATAACATCTAGAGGATGCAGGTGTGAATGTAGAAATAGTCTAATTTGCTAGTAATTGTTTTCATCTTGCTCATCTCGTTTGTGGTTAAGTATTTTCCTGCCATTTATTTCATTGGTATCTACTCTTAATGAGTAGTGTCAATAACCAAATGCAGCCCCTTTAAGTTTAACTCAAACTGTGATTGTTTAGGGCAGAGGTCAGCAAAATTATTATCCAGAATAGGTTGAACTACAGATATCTTTAGCTTTGTAAAGCCTCCAGTCTGTGTCACAAATCAACTTTACCATGCTTGAGCAACCATAGGTAGTAAGTAGACAAATCAGTGTGGCTGTGTTTCAGTAAACCTTTGTCTACAAAAACAGGTGGTGGGCCAGATGGCCAGTCAGGAGGTTATGCATAGTTGACTAACTTAGGATAGGACACAATTCCAGAAATTCTAAAGAAAAATGATGGAAAATAAAGAATCAAGTCATAGAGATTTGCTCACCGAGCAGGGGTGTGTGTTATTTCTCCCATGCAGACATTTCACAGATGCTGGATGATTTATGGAGAAATTATACACACACACACACACACACACACACACATATGTATGTATGTATATGTATATAATTACATAGTAGGAGCACTGACTTGGAAGCCAGAATAACGTTCTGCCACTAATGCTAATAATGTACCATTGGGCAAACAATTTCCTCTCAGTCAAAGAGAAGCTAGTGGGATTAAAGGCTCTCCAGAAACTTTTCAACTCTGTCAGTTTTTGGTACTGTGGGGATCCTACTGAGATTTGTGTCAAGGGGTTTGAGCTGTTGTTCAGTGGGAGATCACTTGCCTAGCATGGATGAGGTTCTGGGGATGGTTTCTTTCGCCATAGGAAAAAGACAATTGTGAGGAGAAATTCAAAGTTTAAAAACATAGTTTAAAATCACATTAACAATGATACAGGAGATTCCCAAGGCATGGGGGCTGTGAGTAAAGGACACTGAGTAGAGGACATGCCCGGCTCATGGAGTAAAAAGTATATTGCAAGTTCCCATAGCAAATGGCGCCAAGCATGAACTTCACAGTGATGAGGGAATTCCCTTTGGGGACATGGAACGTGATGAGTAAGCGTCCAACTGGCTGCAGAGCCCAGCTGTGGGGATAGTTCATAAGAACTTCGTGAGAAGAGCAGAGCCTTTTGTGGTACACCCAGGTGTAGATGCTGCGAGGCCTTCCTACCACAGAGTATTTTTAACACCACTTAGAAGCAACAGTGGTCAGTTTTTTTTTTTTTTTGCAATGCAATGTTCAAGACAATTGACTCATTTTTGAAGGCTGGCTATTGTCAGACTCTAAGAAGCTTTGTGGTTTGCTGAGTCTGCCCTGCCAAGGTCCTCTAGAAGAAATAAAGGATCTTTGGGCTTCGTGACTGTTTCAACCAGACCGCTACTTTCAAGTCAGTGCTTAACAAGCTGGAGGCTAGGTAGATCACTGTCAATGAGGGAAGTGAGTCTCGAAAGGGGTCGCAGGTGGCCGTGGATGTGGAGGGATATGTGAGGAGAATCTGCTGGGCACAAGAAGTTCATATTCATCTTCTGCGGGAGGGAGAGACTGAGGGGGAGAGGGAAAGCGGAGAACCGAATACTCCGTCTCTGTTCCTCTTATGGACGCCCTGGGTCTCTCAGCCTTGCTGGAGATGTTCTCGTAGAGCTCGTTGGCTGGGTGGCCTGGTGGTCTTGACCCGACTGCTTTGTGATGAACAAGGATGTAGCATAACTCCTCCGTGTAGATCTTGTTGGCATTGTCCTGCGGGTCAGAAAGGTCAGGGGAGAGACATCATAAAGATATGGCCACTTCCCATGACGCTTATGCTTCATAAACGATGCAGACCCAATATGGGGGGTGGGGGTGGGGGGAAGTCTGCCTTCCTGTCACCACAGCTTTCTCCATTTCTTGGCCATCTTTCCTAAATGGCTGCAGGAGCATTCCAGACACTAGACTAGAAGATGGAGTGGTTCCTGTCACCCCAAGGTATCTTACTGTGTCCCTCTCTAACATGTTCTGGATTGACCCTTGACCATGGTCTTAGAACACTGGATGGGCTTAGGTAACATTTAACTACACAGCACAAGATTATTGTTATTATTGGAGACAGGGCTCCAGGTGTCCCATTCAGTATGTAGCAGAGGGTTACTTTGAACTTCTGTTCCTCTTACTTTTAGTGTATGAGAACCATGGGAGTATGTGTGTCACCACATCCAGTTTATTCTGTGCTTGGGACCAAACCCAGGGTTTCCAGCATGCTACATAAGTGCTCTCTATAAGCTGAATTACATCCACAGGCTTCACATTACTGATTATTGTGTTATTAAGGATGTGAGGGCGAGACTAGGATTTGAATAGTGGCTCTGGCATCTTTCAGCTGCCTGGCCTTGGAGGCTGTAGCTTAATCTTTCATAGTCTGCTTCTGTGAAGCAAGAGGAGAGAGTACAACAGTAATACAATAATATGGATGGTTGTCCCAGTTACAGGAGATGTTCGATAAACATGGTCGATAAACAGAGTGCACAGCAAATGCTAGCTCCCTCCAATAAGTTATGTGACAGGAGTGTTGCTGCCGCCTGCCACCAGGCTCTACAAATGGCTTTGGGTTCCTGCCCTGGCATTTACAGTGTTTCTTCCATGCTGGGATCAGAAGGGCTCTTATTACCTGAATGGGAGCTGAAGTCGTCCCTTCATCTGCAGGGGGAAAAAAAAAAAGCACTCAATGACTCACAGGCTAGGAGGGGATCCCAGAGGGCGGGGCTGGGGTGTACGCAGCCAGACAGCCATGGGGCAGCTGGAGTAGTCTACAGAAGTCTGTAGTGGATCCTGAAGAGTCATAGGACAGCCTAAACAATCCACAGCAGAGCCTGTTCAGGCTGCTAGGGGCCAGTGGAGAAAGATACATTTTGTGCATCTTTGGGTAGCAAACTACACTCTTTCTCTTCTCTCTTTCCTTATGTAACACCCGCTATGTACCTACTTGGTAAAATGCACTAGGGAGGCAGATATACCAGAAACGAGTGTTCTCAAGGCTGGGAGCACAGGAGACCCACAGAGCAGATAGGACGGTGGTAGCATAAGGGCTGGTGCCCAAGGAAAGTTATCAGAATGAGGAGTTTGGATGCTGAACAGTTATGTTTCTGCCGAAGCAAGACAGTGGCTCTAGGCACAGTGCAGAGGCACACTTCCCATGCCTGTCATCCAATCAGAATAAAGAGAAGGAAAGGAGGTAGAGCTGTCCACAGATGGTACCACACAGGTCATGGTTTATATTTCTCCCGATAAATCTCTATACACTTTATGGCCATGCAGGACTTTACTAATTCTCATTAGAAGAAAACTCTGTATTATGGCACTGGTGGCCTTATTCCATTGTGTTTTATTATGATAGAAATTGGGGTTTGTTGGGACCCATTGTTCCTGAGGTGAAACAGCTCAGGCTGGGAGGACTAGAGGCTGCACTATATACCCCAGAGCTGGTTTCTGAGACTCAGTGCATGGGTGAGCTACACTCTTCACTTAAAAGCCAGTGAGGGAAAAATGGAATTCCTCCAGTTTTCTTCCAAAATGCCATGGTCCGTCCTTACTGCCCCCACCCACTTCCTTATTCTGTCTCTTGTATGTGCTTTCATTCCAACCAGTCCTCAAGTCTTGTTTCTTTAATGTTCACATTGATCTGTCCCAACAGCCTGGCAAGAGCTCTATTGGCATCAGTTCTTGGCAGGGGTTGATACTGTTTCTTCCCTGCATATGTCATTGTGCTGGATGATCCCCTCAATGCAAATCTGGTCATCCCGGCCTCTTTTGGAAAACTTCCCCATAATTCCCTGTGGCTCTTAAGGTAAAGACCAAAATATTCAGCTGCCCCTCTGTGTCCTAGCTGTCATATTTGTTCTTCTTAGTTCCTTCAGTGTCCAGATCAGGCACTGACTGAGGAATATGGAGATCAATAAATCACTCGCTGTTTCAATGAGTCCACAGTCTAATGGAAACAAACATGGGACTGGATAAATTGCAGCAGTACGTGTAAGTTTATAGTAGGGATATTTTCACCGGGCCTTGGGGAGCACAGAGAAAGGACATTTTAGAGATGTAAGTTCATCAAAAGTAAAAATGATGGGGAGCTGGTGACTTACCTTGCTTTGGGGGCTCTTGTCTGGCTTTAAATGTGCTTATGTTTTTCCTGTAAGAAAGAAATATAGACGGGTTGTTTCAATATATCGAAGCTCTTAAAACAGTATACTATGAAACTTCAGTTTCAATCTTTAGTAGACACTATGGTTTTTATAATACCTCTTTCAACATATAGGAATGAAAGAATAAGAAAGAGGGAAAATATATGATGATGTCAAGTAAAAATATATTCCTTTCTCCCTCTTCCTATGTCTATTTTTAAATCTGAAACATACCTATGTAGTGTTAGAGGTTAAATTTTTGGAGAATATCTCTGACACAAACTTCCATTTTGATTTATATTATGCAAATGGAGAAGCAGGAAATTTTTAATCCCAAGCTTAACCTGTTACCACCCAGGCAAAAAGCCATTTTCTATTAAAGTACACTGCACAGAAAATCCCCGGGAAATATGATGGGAGCCCTTTGTTTTCTAGGGGGCAAAGACACAATTGTTATTAGGACAGCCACAGGTTCTGGCATGCTAGGTCCATTTAATATCATTATCAATCAGTTTGTGGTGGTTAGCTATTTTTTTATCAATCTTTTCACTCCCAAGAACGTCTCAGTTTGGATGATAATTATCACCTGGACTACATATTCTCCAGGCAGAGGGTAGAACTGTGTGCTTCTATATAAGGGAGTTTCAGTGTGAAACTCACAGTAGTAATGGGCAGTTTCATTCTTGCTTCTGAGGCTTGCCCATGTACTAAGAAGCTACCACCCAGAAGACAATTATTCTTCATTCTCACCACACTCCAGGGGCTATTTCCTTGACTGATTCCCGAGGACCATATCTGGGCTTACTACCAGGCATGGGTGTAGCCACAAAGAGGAAGGAAGGAGCTCCCTTACAAGTCCCACATTGGAAGCACAGCTAGGGAATTAACTCCTTGTAGCAACACCTCACTTACCAAGGAAGACAGGAACAGCCTTCATTGATGTGACAACTCCAGCACCTGAAATATCTGAGAGACATGACAAGAAGTCAGTGAGGCTGGTTTCTGCAGTTTTGTTGGGGGTGACTTGTTCCCCTCTGCTGTTTCTGTCCTTATCTCTTAGGTGAATTAGATACAGGGCTATGGCACCACCGATTTCTAATTTGGGAAAAATCTTTCTGTATGATTCTCTCGAAGGAAACAAAAAGTTTTAAAACTCAAAATTCCAGTGATTTACTTGACAACTTGTGATGGAGTTATCTCCAAAAATCAACCAACCAACCAACCAAACAACCAACCAACTAACCAACCAACCAACTAACCAATCAAGGTACAAGTGTGTAGACATTTGAGAGAGTATTTTGTTTGGGTCAGGCAGCATCTCCATTGTCCGTGACTCCTGCTTCACTGCACTATCTTTAATCTCTCCTACCTGCACTCCACACTTAGGATGATGTCTGACTATCTGTGTTTCTTTCTGAATTGGATACATAGCTGATAACCTACAGGGTTCACCATAAAAAGCCCCTTTTAATGCACTACACATACGGTACCAGTCATATTATATAAAGACATTTGGAAAATACCATTCAAAAATGTGCACCCTGTGAACTTCCCAAGTAGTTCCCCCAGAAGGGGCAGACTAGGAAGGACTGGCTATATAACCCATGACCATGGCTACAACTACCAGTTTGCTTGAACATTTTGATGGCTTCTAGGTTCTATGTGTTATCAGAGACTTTGGGGCTGTGGGTTATGGGCACAGCTTTCTCTTCTTTGGGTCACCCTTAGTGTCCTTTGTGCCTTGTAAACCATTTGTTTTCATCTTCTGCTTCTGTTCTTTAAAGACATCATAAGGAAACTCCTGAGTCTGACCAACACCAAAAAGGTAGCTTCGTTAAGGGAATACGGAAGTGAGATGAGAAGGAAAAGTAGAGTTCTGAGGTACTAGATCCGTATTTCTAAACATTTTGAGCCAGTTTCTTAATTTATAAAATGAGGATATATATACTACTTATTTCATGAAGGATCATGTAAGAATCATACAAAAGTGATGATGGGCAAAAGTGATAGACTTCTTTGCAATGTATTCTTGCATTTTAATATGTATATTTTGCTTTGGGGTGAGTTATACACTGACTGCAGCATGTTAAAGACAGCTATGGAAAATGACATCTAAAATTGCGCCTCCAAGTGAACTAGCCCTGGAGTTGCCTCAGAAAAGTAGGTAGCACATGAAAAGCTGTATTGTGACCATGAGTTAGAGAGGCATTGTAGGGATGTCGGCAACCAGAGGTGCCTGTCTTCATAAGGCCTCTGTCCTCGCCTATGATTTCTCTCAACTACATCATTATTTTCCCCCCTTTCTCTCCTTTCCATCGTGTGATGTATGTGCTTTAATAGGTGGCCAATGACACTCCGCAAAATACGTGATTCTCAGCTTGCATTGAAGAAGTGGAGCCTCGTGTGAGAAGGATCTTTGAGTGCCTGTCTCTAAGGAAGACTTGGCTTTGTGGCTTGATTTTAGGTCCTCTCTCCAAAGTACCTCCTGGAACACTGGGAAAATTGCTGCAAACTCTGTAGGTCACAGAACAAGAGGCTTTGACATAATTTGGAATGTGTAGGCCTGAGGCACTGGGACATTGCAAGATTCTTTCCTTAGTTGTTCCCTAAGACTGAGTACTTGAAAGGACACCCAGGAAGGATGCGTGGATCTGTGTTAGAGACACAGCACCTGTATGCACACATAAACACCTCTCTACGAGCCTTCTAAGACATGGGGACATTACAGTTAGCTAAGAAACAGGAACTTGGTCAAATATGGGGCACCAGAGTGCTTGTGAAAGTCAGACCCCACTTTCCACTCAATTGTGGAGAATGTCCTGTCCATTGGATAGATCTGTGTAGGGGTTTGAAATTTACTGCACATATTGTCCTCGGCTGGTGCCATAGTTTGAGCAGGACCCCTTGGGGAGGCCTGGTGGCACTCAGAGGAAGGATAGCTGGCTACCAAGAAGAGACTTGATTGAGCATATACAGGGGGAGGAGTTCCCCCTCAGTCACAGTCATAGGGGAGGGGAGTAAGGGGAAAATGGGAGGGAGGGAGGAATGGGAGGATACAAGGGATGGGATAACAATTGAGCTGTAATATGAATAAATTAATAAAATATATTAAAAATAAATTTTAAAAGAAAAAAAAAGAAACAGGAACTTGATGTGACAAAGCTAGTGCAGAAATTTGAGCACAAAGGTACTTTATTCCACAAACAAAGAAACAACAGGATTTCAGATCTTTAGTTCAAGGCCTACCATAGACTTATGCATCTGATTTCCCACTGAAAAGGAAGCACAAGGCTCTTAGAATAGCAGCATGTCTCCGGTCCAACGTAGGGACATCTTGTCTTTCCTACTGTTTTCACACTTACTACCATTATGGCTGGCCCAAGGCCTCAGCTGTGGGAACAGTGTAGTCTCAACCCTCACAGACTCTTTCTTCCAGGGGAGTTGGGTAGCAAATGCTCTCACCTGCGTGTCCCCTGCTTGGCATTTTGGAGTCTCAGATTCCAAGATGTTTCCTGCGTGTCCAGCTGCCACCTAAGACTGAAATATCAGAAATGGGCCAAGTGCTCCCTTCCATAATCCCCATTGTAGTTTTATGGTTTTTTCCAACTTTTTTGTTTCTTTTGTTTATGAGCAATCATGACTACCTTAGCATTTCCCTCATTGCCCTGCCATCTATTCAAATTCCCTTCTGAAGCACAGGACATCATCATCAGTTTCAGATCTAGCATCTCTATCACTGTGAGGAACAGCCCACACCTATGATCCTTAAAAAATCCCAGAGAATCCTCATCGCAAGCGTGAAAATGCCACCATGCAGAGAACGGCCTGGGCCTCTCTGTTCATTCTCTATTCACTGCGGTCCAGGGGCTGAACCCAAGCAATAGGGTACTATGAGTCACCATCTTTCACAGAAATCCAGAGGAGAAAGGATAGATAGAAAGGGAAGGAAAGAATTAAAGAAAATAAATTCATTCACTGTTTGGACTGGATTTCTGTTTAACTCCCCCCGCCCCAATTTGCTGGGAGTTGAGAGTATGAAGAAACAAAATTGTCAAGTATTTCTTAGTATGCACCAGTCTCTTTATGTGTTATATTTCATTCAGGTTCAGAACAAGTCCATTGGTTGATATTATTGCCCCGTTATTTATTAACCAGGAAACTGGGGATAAAATTTAGGCAACTTATTTGAGGATCTACAACCAAGAAGGGGGAAAACCTTGGATTTTCTTTTGGGAAAACACTTTTCTCTAAGACCCTGGGCTCTTCATGTAACAGAGAGGTGGTTTTTAGCTTGTGATCTGCAGAGATGTAGTAAGGGTGTGCCACAGGGATAACAGAGATGCCGACATTCCGGCTCATGGAAGACCACGCCTTAAATTAGCACAGGTATGGAATTCTGGGGCCACTAGGCAATTATGTAGAGATAGAATAGTATCTGAACCATGTACTGACTATATAGGACTCAATGTAAATTCATAAACAATACACACACACACACACACACACACACACACGAGTGTGTGAGTTGGTAAGGAAAGATTGCTAAGTGTGAGTTCAGTGAAAGACACCCAAGTGATTTCTGGAGTGAATTCTTTAAAATGTAATGAACACAGAATTATAAAAAAATTTAATTATAAATTGAAAATTATTATTTTTGCAATATGTATGGGGAAAACCCATTAAAAAATACAAACAGCTTTTTATGTCAGAAACAAAATGTACTAAACTTCAAACAAAAAATAATGGAAGGCATTACTGGCTCTTTGTAGGTAAAGAAATGCAAATGGCTTATGGATATAGGAGTTAAAACAAAGACTACAGGTATAATGCTGTAACTGTAAGTATGGCTACCAGCTCATCTCATCTTCTTCCACCTGTATTTCTATACTTTTCATCTCTCTTGTGATTGATACGCATCAGTGTTACAACACTTAACTGCATAGCAATCTTCTGAGACGCGGAAGTGCACGTGTCCCATCCTTCACTGTATTTCCTCATCTGTAGCATAGCTACATTTTGATTTCCCTCTCCTCAGGAATGCTTCCAATAATCTGTGTGGTACTTACTGAGTACCCACTGTGTTGCAGAAACCAGAGATTCACAAAGCGATGAGCAGAAAATAAGAAGCGATCCGTACTTTTGAGGCATCCACAGTGAGCTATAATGACAGCCACTCAGAATCTCCCAGAAGGCTATTAGAAGGCGGAGGAGGAGTTGGGGGAGTCCAGGGAAAATGCTCCGGTAATGCTGGCTCTCAGGAAAGGACCCAGATACTCCCAAGCCTCCTTTAGGTAAGAGGCATTTTACACAATATTTTCTCTGTTCCCCTTTCTATGCTATTGGAGACCAAGGCAGCAAGCACTAGTCTGTAAGAACCCCTGCCCGTTTACTCTCTATAAACCATCTCATTTTAAACTATGGTTCCCTTATTTTGAGTAATAACTTTTTTTTTTTTTTTACTTGCTTTGGTCAAATGAAAATGACACTATGAAAACTGAGAATAGCCTCCCATTAACGAACCCTTCTCTGTCAGGGACTATGCCGCCACCATCCACACTTGGAGCCTCTGGGTAGAATTATACTATTATTTCCATTTCAAACGAGGAGACCAAGTCCAGGAATAGGAAAGCATATCTTCTCCCTAGTCTCATGACCACTCCTTACCCTGCTTGTAAATGTATTAACTGAAGCCCCACGGTGGCAGGAAGTTACTATTTATTGTAAGTTGATAGAGGACCCCCGAAAGGATGGGTGCTCATGAACTTATGTGGAAACACCAAGAGGCCAGGAGAGCATCCCTTGCCCCAGCCCAGGGCAGTTTTTTCATTTCTTAGATGGACACAGCCCTTCTATAACGAGCTCTTTCTGAATCCCAGCCATTCTCCTCCTGCTGGGATTCAGGGCAGAAGGCAAACCCTGTAAGAATGTTACATGGTGTGTGCCATGAGTCACTGAATTCTTGTCACACTCCTTTCCCATTCCCTTTACCCTGAGAGCAGCACTCCCCGCTTTCTCTCTTACCACTGGGTCAGGCCCGCTGGTTTCCAGAGAAAAGTGAACTCACCAGGTTGTTCCCTGCAGACAGTTCCCCATCGGGCTTCTCAGCACCTTCCCTCTGTCTGTTCCCACTTCCTTCTCACCGGTAGGTCCTGCAACTTGCTCTCTAACTGGCAGTTTGCAACTCAAAGTAGGGTTAGAGCAGCCCTGGCCACCTGTGCAGAGAGCCAAAAGGAGGAGGGGCCTGCAGGAGGAGGGACAGCGCTGGGGGAGGGGGGGTAGCATGAGAGGCACATGCATATAGAATGCCCTGAAAGGGCAAAACCTTGATGTACTGGGCTATTAACCAAGCTAGAAACCACTGGTCAGGAAGAGCTTTAGCCTCCCTAGGGAACCCCAGGCTTGTCGTTTCAGAGGGACCATGGGAGATTTCCTATGGCAGACACTTACATCTATTAAATCACTGGTTTAGGAAAGTCAAATGGGGGGAGACGTTTGTTTACAAGCAAGCAAGCAAGCAAATAAACAAAAGCAACAACAAATCCACCAAATAGGCAACAAAATCAAGCCACAGTCTACCTGAAAATATGTCGCCTTTCAAAATTTACTTACAATGGCACCTGCTGAAGTAACTGCAGGAACTAGGAAAGTTGAAAGGGACCGTTGCTCAGTAAAGGTGGGGGTGCAGTAGTGAGGGGAATAGGTAGCAAGTGATTTGACTTGGCAAATGGGGAGAATGGGAGCATTCTAATTAGTCAGGTGTGTGTGTGGGGGGGGGGGCAGGGTGTAAATCCAGAAGGAGAGAGGAAAGTAACAATTACAGTAAGGATGTCTGAAAATAGTCATAAGGAATTATAATATTAGCTCTCTCCCTAAAAATGCCTGTAATTATGTAAGTCTCTGTATAAATATACATATATAGTTTAAGTAAAAATTTGCCATCTGGACTGACAATGCTCCCTCCAAGAGCCAAAGATCATCTAACAAAAACTGCAACCCCACACATGATAAGTCTCCTTTTGAGTTGTTGGTCAGGGCTGTCAAAGAGATGCCCCCAAACATCCAGTCTAATTGCTATTGTCCTTGGCTGCCCCCTGAAGGTGGAAAGTTAGACCCTATTGCTGAAGGCGCCTTGTACTTGAGAGGGCACAGACGCCTCTGATCAGGAACTGACCTGAATGCCTCCTCCCTAAAGACAAGCTTTTATTTTTATTTTTTATTTATTTATTTTTTAGCTTTTATTGAATGTCTATGATTGACATATCATGCACCAAAATCCTCTCCTCTCCCCAGTAAAATAAAACAATCAGACAAACAAAAAAAAATATTGTCACAAAAGCTGTAGTGTATCATGCAGTATAGCCTTTTGCCCACATATGTTTACTTTCAAATGTTCATTGCTCCGAGTCATGGGTCTGGCGTGAGGCCAACACTATCATTACCAGATCCTCACTGGGACTGCTGTCGGATATCCCGTTGTTGCTGTGTGTCAAGGAGAGTCTTAATCTTTGAATCTGCAGGTCTGGCCCCTTCATGTGTTCCAGCAGGTCATACATGGGGTAGATGTTGGGGTAAGATCCACTCAGAACTCTGGATCAGGGACCACTCCCCGTGTCCTCAGGGCAGGGCTGGCTGGCTCTACTGCTCCCATGTTCTCAGGGTGGGGCCAGTTCTCCCACTTCTGTGTCCTCAGGGCAGAGCCAGCTCTCCCACTCCTATGTCCTCAGGGCAGGGCTAGCTTTCTGGCTCCCATGTCCCCAGAGCTGGCTCACCTGCTCCTGTATCCTCAGGGCCAGCTCTCCTGTTCTTGTGTCCTCAGGGTCAGCTCTCCTGCTTCCATGTCCTCAGGGCCAGCTCTCCTGATCCTGTTCAATTCATCGGATTGTTGCTGGTTGTCAAGGCCTGGATGACTTCCTACTCCTGTGGGTACTAGATTTTGTGGGCCATCAAGCAGGTGACATAATGGAGGCCCCTCAAAGTCTTTGCTGAGTAGCTCACAGAAACCATTGATGTTGGCTCAGCTCAGCTTCTTGTTCCAGGGAACTTGTGGCTCTGTTGATTCGCGCCTCCTGAGTCTCTGGTTCCATTGCGTGCTGCATCCACCATGGGCTTCCAAGTTGGTGCTGCCCCTAGTATCCACCTCAGCATCATCCATCTCTCAGCACTGAGCACGGCCCAGGACTATGAGAGGAGGTCCATGAGGTCTGTGATGTGGGTGGTGCAGTCCTTGCTTAGGCTCAACTCGAACAGCACCCCCTCCTCAAATGTCATCTCCTTAGCCTGCACTGCACTTGGCCGTGGCAGAGGCAGCGGGCCATGGTCCCACGGTCCTGCGGTGGAAGGGCATGGACAATCCACAAGAGAGGATTTCCTTCCTTCTGGGAAACACCAGCACTGTGTTTTGGAGCTCTCGGAATGCTCCTTTGGTGGCTGTACAGTCACTGCTGTTCTGTGGATCAGACGCAGTGTGCAATAGATGCCATCTTGGGTGATCTTGGCTTGGGTATTTCTAATACAGTGCACTAAGTGTTTCCTCCCAATCAAGCCACTCTTAGGGGGTGAACATTTCCGTGTAGCTCTGGAATACAATCATCCTCCTTGGAATGCATTGAGGACCTCATCTTTCAAACCCAGCGGACCCGCGCCTGCGGTGTGGACCCGCGCCTAAGACAAACTTTGATGGGACAGAAGGCACCATGCAAACTTGCGAAGGAGGGAGGCAACCAGCAGTCCTACCTAGATACAATGCCTATGAATCACAATGAGGACCAGTATGGCACAATAATGTGAGACGCTGCAGTGGCACACGTACCTTGGTGGCAAACAACAGCTCTCTAATTAGACTCAAGATCCACCCAACAAGAGGGAAATCATGCCTGGTATTGGAAACCTAGCCAATTCCCCCCAAAGAAGTCAGTCACGGATCTTGGAAGAGAACCTATAACTGCCATGTCACTAAACCAGCATAGTCCTTCACTGCAGTCCAAACATCTCTCCTCCTACCCCCAGATAAGTGTAGTTATCACCCTTCATCAAGGAAACTTCTCTTTGCAACAGGAAGCCACAACCAAGCACGATTCAGAGTCGTGGGAGGCCAGTTCCAAGGGATACATGTACAGTACCACTCGTGTCCCTAAGGCTCATGGGTCATTACTTAAAAGGGGATGGGAAGACCTTCAAAGCCAGAGAACCAGAGAGTTTGATGTGAGGTTGTGTCTCCTAGGACTGTCACATGCTACATCCATAAAGTCACCCACCTGACTTCCTACACAGGAGCTGAACAAGGACAGCACTGGACGTGCTAGCATGGACAGGGAAGCCCACAAAGCCTTGACCATATACAAAGAATTTCAGGCAAGTAAGGAATGCTGAGAGAGGAAGAAATAGCTTTTCTCAGAAAAGAGGACATCAATTTGCTATCCAGTTCCAAATGGTCAGCCAAGGAAAGATGCAGCCAGTAACATTATACAGACTGAGTAGTAGGTTGCGCTTGTGTAGTTTGGAATATATACTTATATGTTATGTAATATAACTATTTTCAGCAATAATTAATGAAAAGGGAGCCCATAAACTTGGATGAGAGAAAGGAAGGGAATATGGGAGGGCTTAGAGGGAGGAAATAGGGGGAGAAAATAATATATTATAATCTTAAAAAATTTACTCACACACACACAAAAAGTCCAGTAACAGAATAGAAAAACATATTTGAACAGACTTATCCACTAATATGCTATGTGAATGTCAACTGAATGTTTAAAATGGTAGGAAACATGCTAGCTACTAGGGAAATGTAAAGCAAAAACCATAGCACTATACCTTCTCCAACTTATTAGAATGCCTAATGTTGAAAGCAAAAACATGATAATACTCAGTACAGACAATGGATGTGGAAGAACTGAAGGTCTCACAGGTGGTATAAAATAATATTCTTTGTGCAAACCAATAAAGCACTCTTGTATACAGGTAAAACAGGTCTCCCACACCAGCCAGCAATCCCATGTTTAGGAATTTTCTAGGTTGAAAATATAACCTCTAAGAACCTGGATTATATGGATATAAAGTTTTATATAAAATCTCCTTCCTTCCAAATCAAAAACTAGAAACAGCCTACGAAGGAGATGAGTGGGTGAAAAAGTGTCATGCCCACACAGTGGAATGTTGCCTGGCAACAAAAAGAACGGGCCCCCGAGGTATATAACAACTAGGAGAATTGCAAATGCGTTACCTGTGAAAGAAACCAGCTCTGTAGGAGCCTTTCGGCTTTCAGGACAAGGCAAGACACATGGGAGCAGAAAGCAGGCGTGCTCGGCGGGAGCACCCCACTCCATGCATGTGTGAGTGACACTGATTGGTATTAGAAAGGGATTTTGTTCTTTGTCTTGACTGCAGTGGCTGTGTGCCTGTGACTTCTTCACTGTTTACAGGATAGCACCAAGGGCGGAATAACTGTATAGAAATTAGGTTGCAATACAGAAAAAGCTTAAAATGAATTCCAGGACTGCAATCATGTTTTTACTCTTCCTTGTGTTGTTTTTGTTTTTCATTAATCTTGTGTATGATTGTTATTCCTTGTTTGGTTACTCGCTTGTTCATGCCTTCAACAAGTATACGTTGAAAAGCCTATTGTTTTTCTTGAACCTTGGGATCAAGAGTGAGCAAAGCAGAGGGAAAATATGTTTTTATTTGATTTTAATTAATACAGAAGTATTATCTAAAGCAAACAGAAGAATGAGAGCTGTCTTAGTTACCATCTTATAGCTGTGGGAGACACCGTGAACAAAGCCACCCTTACAGAAGAAAGCGTTAGTGGGCTTGCTTACAGTGGTAGGGGACTCATCATGGTGCGAAGCAAGCAGACATGGCAGCGGAGCAGTAGCTGAGAACTTTATGTCTTGACCTGTTAGACCGCAGATACAGAGAACAAGGATTTTGCCAACAAGGGATTTTGAAAGCTCAAAACCTACCTATATGGCCACACCTCCTAACCTTTTCCAAAGGTTTAAATTGGCTGTTTAAGACTAGAGTCCGTGAGGATCGCAAATCAGTTTTCGAGCTTCAGTTTTACTCCGACCAGTAGATGGAGATATTGAGCCGTGGAGGTGTCAGATACCAGGCAAGAAGATGTGTTGGTTTTTGCAAGGGGAATGTGTGTATTTGGGGCGGGGGTGGGGAGGTGGAGGGACAGCAATGCGGGTGGGAGGAGGGCGGGGGGGGGGGGGGGGGGGGGGGGGGGGGGGGGGGGGAAGTGGGGGCGAGGGGAGTTGCATTTACAACATATGCTTGTCAGTGTGGTCCAGACTTTGAGCTAAGTAAACTGCTCCCACTGCTCAGACCAAGGTGTTACAATTCCAAAGTGATTTTTCTGAGCCGATCTCTTTTTATTCCTGTCAGCGTTTACTCCAGTACTTCAGACCTCTGAGAAATTGCACGCACTGAAGTGGAAACAAATCTAGATATTTATAATAAGTGAGGGTGAAATGAGGAGATTTGGGAGCTGAGATGTCTGCATTTATCAGCTTATAACACACACAATGTAAAAACTATTCTGCTATACTTTGGTAAGGTTAATAAGATCCGAGTGACGATTGTTTCCTGGCTTTCTGAGAGTCACAGACTCTAGTACTTGTTTCGTGTGAGATACCCATGGTTATCTTACTACCAGTTTCCTCCGTTTTGTAGGTGAGTAGGGAAAGAAGAGCTCCCCATACGCTCCTTAGGCCGATGGCCCCACAGATTCATTTTAGATCTGTAGAGCTCCAGGTGCGACAGAGATCCAGACATCCGTGACAAGATCATTTCCCACATCGCTGTCTTACATAGGGACGTCGTCCTTACTGTCTGCTCCATGCTTCCAGCCAGATGCGACAGTCCGGAACTGTGGCTGTATACTTCTCTTCAGCAGCCGAGATTACATAATGAAGACACGAAACTGAGCCATTTACGTAAGTTCTCCAAGTTCCATTGCTTCCTCTACAAAATGAGGCTAACCTCCCACCCCCCTCCCAAATCCTCACGCTATCCTCAAGAGCGGTTGGTAGAGAGCACTTCTCCCCTGCTCTGATGCTTTTCTCAGGCTGAGGGGGACTCTCCACCCTTTGTCCGTCAATCTCTTCACTCTTCAATCGCCTCCTTCCTCCATTCTTTCTACTGAGGCTGCATAGCTGGTTGGTGAGGCTGGAAGCAGAACCTGGGCAGTCTGTTTCCAATTCTACGAAAAAGAAGGCTACCACATTCTCTTGTCGGCTTCATCAATAATAACAGTGTGTGTGTGTGTGTGTGTGTGTGTGTGTGTGTGTGTGTGCATGTGTGGGAGTGTGCATGTGCACGTGTATGCATACAAGTTTGTACTTTACTCTCTATCTTAATACTTTCTTTTTCTTCTCAGGTAAGAGCACAGAGGCAGGCCACTCTATTGGGGCTTCTGAAACAATACCGCAATAGCTGCTTAGTCATTAGTGCTAAGAAGAGCTGGTTGAGGTTGCCAAAAGGATCAGCCCTCATTGTCTTGAGTTCAAAGACCCATCTGTGACCGGAATCTCCACACTTGGCTCTTAGGTCCCCATCATGAGCTGTTGGCACAACATTCAGAATTCTCTACACTTGATGCTGAAGATGGACATTTTAACTTTTTATTAACTCTGCGGGTATTCATGGTGGAATGCATAGTGTAGCAGTTTATTTTCAACTCTCCGTTCTCTCTCCTAGAAGCTGTGAGGTTTTCTGCAAATTACTCAGAATTGCTGTTTTTACTTTAGTCCCTCATAAAGGGTGGGTACATATATCTACCTTAAGTGGTTATTAAAATGATCGAGCTCCTGACTAACAGAGTGAAACATACTGTACACCCAGTGCTGGTTCATTGTAAACGTTCCTATGACAAAACCTAGAATCACTACGGAAAGAAGGGGCTGTCTGTTGAGGGGCTGCCTAGATCAACCCGTGTGGCGGGCAAGTCTGAGGGGCACTGTCTTGGTTGTTAATGGGGGTGGAAAGGTCTGGACTGACTGCGGTTGGCATCATCTCATGGGCTGGGCCCTGAACTAAGAGTGAAGAAAGCTGGGTGGGCATAACGCAGCAAGCAAAAATGAGTTCGCTCTTCGCTGTGAATGCTCAGTGACCACCTGCCTGAGAAGTAAAGAGACGAATTAGAGCCAGTGAAGTGTTATTTTGATAGGAAGTGGTCAACTAGAGAGAGGAAACCGGGGGTCTAGAAAGTCTTACAGTCTTATTTTAGGGTTATTTTCCCCCAATCTAAATGTGGAAATACCATCATTTGGAGAGTTGTTGGGCTAGTGGGAAGTGCTTTAATTCATACTATCATACAAAGGAAGCATCAAGTTTGGCTTGTCTCTGTCTCCAGAAATGTTTTCATGGTCATTTTGAGAAGCTTAGGCAGCTAATGGAAGCTTTTCGGGTTGCTTCTAGGAGACTTCTTAGAGGTTATTAGTGTCTTCGACCAAGTCATCATTTTCTTGAGCCTGAAAAATCGATACGGAAACAGAAGTCAAATTTGAACAAGGGATAATGGGCTAGCTTTGTCAATTTGATGTAGCCTAGAATCATCTGAGAAGAGGGTCTCGGGGAGGGACTGTCTACATTGCGGTGGCTAGTGAGCATGTCTGTGTGGCACTGCCTCAATTAAGTTACTTGATGAGAAGGACTCAGTCTAGTGCATGGTTCCATCCCATAGGCAGAGGGTCCTGATCTACGCAGGATAGGGAAACTGAGCTAAGCACAGACAAGCAAGGAAGAAGGTGGATGTGTCCGTAGTGATTTCCTCCTCCTCCTAAGTGTGAGTCAGATGTAATGTTCCCACCTTTACTTCTCCGCAAAGATGGATTTTAATGTAAAATTATTTTGTCTTTTGTGTTTTCCTTAGCTGAGGACTGAACCCAGGGCCTTGCCTTTGCAAGGCAAGTGCTTTACCACTGAGCTGAATCCCCAACCCCCTTTTTATTATTTTGTGTTTTTTTTATAATGTATAATTATAAGCTGAAATAAACTCCTCCCCCCAGACCCCGGCCCCAAGTTGCTGTTTGTCAGGGCACTCTATCACAGCAATAGATAGGAAGCTAGAATGTAAGGCTTTGCTAGACAGAGGAGGGCTGGTACGGGTCCTGATTCAGAGCAGAAGAGCCAGGCTTGGGACTCCTGCAATGGTCACTGTGCACATTTCATCTTGGAGACCAGAAGAAGGGTATCGCATTGAGCAGTCATCTAGTCTGGTAAAGAAAAGCCATGTTCTGGGAATGACAGTGGTGGGAAGAGGACAAGAGAAGATGCCCCAAGCCGCCCACATCTGACATTTGGCAATAAAAACATCTATTGAACAACACAATTTGATGGGGTTTTCTACACATTCCACTGGCTGGTGTTTCATGCTTTTATTGAACCCCCACCTTTCAACACTGCTGCTTAAAAGCAAACAAATGAATGAATGTACGCCATGCAGTCGTCTCCCTGCCTCAGCACCGCACGTACTAGAATTGCAAGTATTCCATTTCTAAAATCGATGGACAAGCAGCATTCTTTCAGATCAGGTACGACAACACTAGCTTCCCTGCCTCCTTTTCCATCTCACAAATAATGTCACGAAGCTGTGTCCTGTAAGTTTGGTTAGCTGGTCATGTAGTTAATCAGGGCGCTCTAGAACTTACCTTATATATTACCTTAATTGTCTTCCTGACCTTCTCTCTCTTTTTAAATTAAAGACTTTTTTTTTTTTTTTTTTTTGTTATTCTAGGCCTAGGGAGGCTAGCCTGGAGCTTTCTGAGAAATTTAGTTAGTCTAGGCAGGAAGAGATTGGAATGTTTAGCAGTCTGCACTGTGTTCATCAAGAATTGTGACTATGGGGGCAGACTGCTTTGAGATTAGAAAGTTCTAGATGCTTTGCAGAGGCAGTTGCAGCAGTTGTGGCAGCCTTTGGATTTGGCCAAATTCAGCATATGACAGAGGGAGAGGGAGAGGGGCTCAGCCCGCAGCCAAGGCCATGCCTGCCGATCCTTGCATGCTAACGTGCTTCAAGACGTTACACTGAAATCTCTTGAATTTGTGAGTCATTTGTATAATATTTATATGAAAGTTGTTAACAATGCCCATTATATGCTGGGCAGAGAGAAACTTTTCATATCCAAATCTATAAAATGAATAGTAGGTCAAGTCCTTCAGGATAAGAGAAATGCATTAGTAGCTCCCATAAATTGCAACCTCTTTTAAATTAATAAAGCTGGAAAAAACTGCTGTCACTTTACCTCTTCCTTAACATCCTCCTCATCTTCAGAGCTTTCTTCCAGTGTTTCAAGTGATTCTCCTACAAAGAAAAAGAGAGTGTCACTTCACCCCTGGTGTTAGTCAGTCACACTTTTAAGTAGGTCAGCTATCAAACTTGATCACATTTAAATAGCAGACACTCAGGATCACTGATCTGACAATAGTGGGAGAAAAGGTCACTTTTTAAAGTGTGTCTAACAAGCTTTAATTGTAAAGCTATGCAACAAATGCACAAGGGGATTGAAAAGGTGGGAGAAAAACACCACCTGTTCTTTTAATATTCTTTAACACTTCTATGTTCATATGGATTTGGGGCGTCCATGTTAGCAATGAGAACACACATGAAAGAAAACAGCAGCCATTCTTTTCTTGGAATGTTTAGTTGGCAGAAAGGGCAGACAACCATGAAAACAGAAACAAGGTTAGTGGAACAAGACAGGATATATTCTGCTATGGAACACAGGGTTTGGTGGATTTGAAATAACCACTTATGACTGGTAGGGGAGGGAGGGAGAGAAGGAGGGAGGGACAGAGACAGAGACACAGAGACAGAGACAGAGATAGAGAAAGAGACAGACACACACACACAGAGAGAAAGATGGATATAGACAAAGAGAGACAGACAGAGCGAGATACATACAGAGACACAGATACAGAGACAGACAGACAGACAGACAGACACACACACACACACACACACACACAGAGAGAGAGAGAGAGAGAGAGAGAGAGAGAGAGGGAGAGAGAGAGAGAGGAGAGAGAGAAATGGAGAGATGTGGGGTAGGTTTGAAGTCTCAGGCAGATTGAGTATGGGGAATGCCCAATAATTAGAGACTGCTGTGCAGTTCACAATGGCCAGCTTCAGTGAGGTCTTACACCTTGACTGCCTTGGGCACCTACACACACATGCACATACACACATGCAGGCACACACACATATGTTTAACTAAAATATATTAAAAACTTTTAGGTGGGAATAATATAAATGTATATGTAAAAAAAGAAAGAAAGAAAGAAAGAAAGAAAGAAAGAAAGAAAGAAAGAAA
>OU015745.1:98175030-98194384 GCA_907169655.1 Acomys percivali | reverse complement strand
TTCTTCTTCTTCTTCTTCTTCTTCTTCTTCTTCTTCTTCTTCTTCTTTCTCCTCCTCCTCCTCCTCCCCCTCCTCTTCCTCCTCCTCCTCTTCTTTTTCCTCCTTCTCCTCTCTCTCCTCTTCCTCCTCCTCCTTCTTCACAGGGTCTTCATCTTGCTTTGTAGCTTCGAATGGCCTACGATTTTAGCCATTTTATTGAATAAAATTGCACAACTCATTAGGCTTACTATCTTCTATTTACTTGCTGCATGGTGACTGGAGAATGTGTGAGACAGGGACTCAGGGTCCTTTTAAGGGCTGTCCTAACTTTCTGTTCTGTTGCTGTGATAAAACACTCTGAAAAAGAAAACTGGTCTGGACAAAAAAGGGTTTACTTGGCTTCCTATTCCAAGTAACAGTCCATCATTTTGGGTAATTTTGGCAGGAGCTTAAGCAACTGGTCAGATCATGTTCATGGTCAAAAGCATAGAGAGAATAAATTCATCTTGCTTGCTTGCTCTTCTCTAGTTCTCTTCCCTTTGACTGTTTGCAGCCCCCTGTCTAGGGAATAGGGCCACCCACAGTGGGCAAGGTCATTCATCAACTGGAAGTCAGTACAATCCCTTACAGATGCCAACCTGATATAGGTTGTTTCTAATTATGACTGTCTTCCCAGGAGATTTTAGACTGTGCCACATTGACAGTTAATTAACTAGTGCATGGTCAAACTTTTCAATTTGTTTTCTTGGGGCTTTCAGACTTGTTTTGAACCTGCCTGTTTACCATAATGGAAAATGTCGTTCCATATATTTTGTAAGGTTTTGTGCTTGGTTGTGGTGGGTTTGGTATGTATACAGTGGCTTCATAATCGCCTGCTAGTGTTTTTACTCACATTCTAGATACTCCAAATACTAGCTGTACATTTTTTACTATGCCATTGCTTAAAGAGGTTTTAAAAAATGTAATAGAGATAATTACCCTACTTAAAAACAGTCTATCTAAAGAGGCCTAAAAGGCTCTGTGAGAGACTAGGTAGCTGTATAAAATCCATATCTGAATTGCCAGCCTCTAAATGATACTGATTTCATGTGCACGTGAACACACAGATATGAGCTCCTCCTTGACACGTATTACATTTACACCTCCTGTGACTGATAACTAGACTTTCTGTAACTTTTTCAAATGTCAAGCTTTATACAACTTAATTGAAACACCCCACAAACACTATGCTTGTCCCTCCCTGCTCTGCCTGACCCAAGCCAAAATATAAAGAAAGATGGTGCTTTAATCCAGAGGTAAGATAACCAACGCTACCCAGCCACACACCTTGGACTTGCAGCCTCTTTTCCACTTATGAACGTATCTTTTCTTCAAGAAACACCTGCCCGTGCATAAATTCTACTCCTTCTTTTATGACACCTTTCCCAATCTTACCTGCTCTATCTACCCCTAAAATATATGGCAAATGCTTTTAAACATTTTTACTCTTAGAATGACTTAGAAGACTCCTAAAACCAGTCACACTTTTAAAACACCGTGTCTTCACATAGAACTGCCTATATAAGCATCGATATTTTATTCATATTAAAATTTCCCAAATTGTCCCCGGTATATCTCTTTATACTTGGTTTATTTAACGTATGGCAAGTGCACATGTGTGTTGCACCACTTGTGTCCATTTTTACTAATATCCCTCGCATTCCCACTTAATGGCACTGGCTGGCTAAGGAAGTCAGACCATCTGTCCTCCAGAAGCTTCCACATTCCAGGTAGAGCAAATGGTCACCTCTGGGGTCCGCTGACTTGTCTCCTTGTAATTCCTGGAAAACCATTTCCAGAAAATGGTTTGCCTACAGGTTTAAAGAGCATCTGATTTTTTTAAAGTCTTCTCTGTGCTTTCATAGGTGAAAGTCATAATTTTTGGGGGGGGCTACACTGAAGATTGTGGCCTCAGTCATTTCTGGAGTGTGTGTTTGTGTGTGTGGGCAGTTATCCCCTTTCATCAGCTTTCCTAGTGTTCTAGTGCTGACTTCTGCGCTTCCCTGTCTTATAATTTGTGGCATATCCCTTTCTTTTTATGGTCCTTTTTATTTAATAAAAAGCAATTTTCATTGTGATGAACTACAAATAAAACATCCACAGTCTTTGCCCAAGTAAGAATTAGCCTTAAACTCTGTACACATCTTAGTGACGTTCTAGCCAGTCAGTATGCGGCAGTAATACTTCATATATCCTACCCAATTTTCCTTATGAAACAGCTCATATGTCCCGGGTTTCCAGGTTAAATTCTTCTTTCATTGTAGTAGGCTCAATTTTTGAAACCATTTTACTAGGGCACTGTGTAAAGTATTCTACATTTATAAGTAATGTGTTCCTTTATCTTTGCTATTTAAAAACACATATTGCCACAGGCCTCTAGATGCATGCTAAGCGCTCAAAACATTCCGAGTTTGACAGCGGATGCTGAGTGAGATACAGGAGCACAACAGCGCCTCTGTGTTCGCACCTCCACGACAGTTTTGCAGGAGGCAGAGTACGGCATCCGTTCTTTAGTGAGGCAGTTTAACTCTCCTATTATCTCGCCGCTAAGCAAATATTCTGTGTACAGCAGTGGATGCGTTTTGACCTCTGACTCAGAAGGTACCCTTTCCATCTCCACCTGTGGCTTTGACCTTTTAAGCTGTTAAGAAAACAGAGAGAAAAAACGCATATGCAGGTTAATTTACGTCACCCAAACTTTTTTCTATTCCCCTACTTCAGGTGTTAACAATTACACTATATCTGCAATCGTCTTGGAAGTTTTCCCCCCTTGGAAATGAGGTTAGTAAGTTGTCAGTGACTTTCACACCCAGTATCCTGAAACAGATGACTCTTTCCAACCTCTCTTGGTAGGCCATTCTCTATCTCCCACTCGTATAGACACAAGATGAGTCACGATTGATAAAGTTACGTCTTCAGAGGTGGTCCTTGCTGTAGTTTCCTCTTATCTGTTGGCGAGTGTGGCGTGGGAGGTGGTGGGTTGCTAGCCATTGTGTCTGGCCTTGAAAAGCATCATTTTAGTGCTGATTGCTCTCCTAAGAAAGGGTCTCTGTGGTTCTTAGCGTGGAAAGTTGTTAACTCCTAAGTTTGCTTAATTGTTCTTAAAAATAATAACTAGACTCTTCACACTTACATTCCTAAGCACCTCTGCTTTACCTTGACCATGCCTGATATAATCACATAGATTCCCTCTGGCTCATCACCTTCTTCAAATATGTTATTTCCACAGTCAAATGTTACCACTTTTGCTTTTTCCTAAAAAGAAAATAAAAGTAATTTGGGATGTTGACTTATACTTTAATAGAACTTTCATACATTTAAAGTAAATAGTCAATAAGCTCTAAGAGACTTTGTCAGCTGCAAATTTGTGAGAGAAATTAGGAAGCATGAATAGCACACAGAGGAATGTGGAGATCCACAAATATAATTTTCATATACAATGCTCATGCATGTATAACAAAAATAATCCAGAGATAAGAATGGAGTGGCAGAAAAGGTTTTGTGCAGGTGAAAATTTACAGGTAGATGCAGAGATATTCTAAAAAACTAAGTATACAATAATCCGTACAATCCATGCTGAGTAGCTATGGAAAAGTATAATTGATCCTTTGGTACTGAACAAGCACTGAAAAGAATACCATTAAATCAAGTTAAGCCTGTTGATTTATTTATTCCCTGGGCACTCAATGAACATATGCTATAGATTATGCAGAATGATAGGGTGGGTATTCAAAAGATGAACAGAGTCAGGCTTTGGTGGCTCATGGTTGTAATCTGACATTTGGGAAGCTGGAGAAGGATAATTGATACTTAGAAGCCAGCTTGGAACACATAGCAATATTCTTTCTCAGAAACAACGATAACAACAAAGGGGAAAGAAAGAAAAAAAGAAAAGAAAACAAAATAATGAATGAACTAAACAATGGTGGCTGAGATTTTAAATGACTTGCAATGTAATATACTTAATAGTACAGCATACATACATATTAGAAAGGACGGTAATGTGTTTCTTACTACACACTAAAAACAACAGGATGGTATTCTGGTGAGACATTGGCCCAAGGGCCTACTTATTGCAAATGTGCAATAAGTAAGGTAAGATTGAAAAAAGGGTCTCGGAGCAGTGGACATTTCCAGAAAGTTACACAGAATCCACATAAAAGAGTAAAGGGCATACGGTAAGTGGGAAACAGAGGCTGAAGGTGGAGAGGTAGGTGGGATGCAGTTTGTTCTAGGGCTTTGGGTTGTATTCAAAGAGGTATTGCTATATATAGCAAGGGAGCAATTACAGAATTTTAACTAGCAAGGATCACAGTTACATCCTTACTGTCTTAACGATGATTTTTGCCAGCACACTAGAGGTATTATTGGGAGGTGAAATTTTACCTGAATAAAGAACATGGTCTCAGGATCTTTATGAAGCCACGGGATATAGTTTGGGGACTCATCCACACTGAACGGCTGGGAAACAGACTGGAGATCAAGCACCTCGATCTTCTTGGCCATGATTAACTAGAGGCATAGTATTTAAGAGAGAAGGTGAGCCAGACGTGTACACAGAATGGGGGAGGAGGAAAACAGGGAGGAAGGAGAGGAGGGGAAGGAGGAAGAGGAGGGGAGGAAGAGGAAGAAGAGCAGCTTCTGACAGTACGGCATGAGTCAGTCCTCTGCTCGGGAGGGCACTGCAGACCCAAGCCACACCACGTAATGCTTCCCTAGCCTGGACTGTGGCGCTTTGCGTGAGAAATGAGCTCCATAGTCTCGGATACTTGAACACTTGATTGTCCTCTTCAGGCTCACGGTTTGAACACTTGATCCCCAGCTGGTGACACTATTTGGGGAGGGTTTAAGAGGTGTGGTCCTACTGGAGGAAGTATGTCACTAGGGGTGGGATTTGAGGGTTTCTAGCCTTGTCCCACATCAATTTGCTTCCTCTGCTTTATGCCTGAGGTTAAGGATTTGACCTCTCTGCTGCTTCTTCCTACTGCCGTGCCCACAGATTACAGCCATGCTTCTCTGCCATGATAGGCTCTTATCCCTCTGGAAGCGAAAACCCCAATAATATGTAGACAAAACTGTTTGTTGACATCTATTTGCATCTGCGTTTTGTTGCTTCACATTGTTTCTGGGATTTATCTGTGTTTGCAACATGATTCATACAACTCAAGTGTCAACCAACAGCAGAGAAACCTGTGCTAAAGTCATAGGACATGGTGTTATACAACAGCGAGGTTGAAGTGAATGAAGCTTTGCTCCTAGAGACAGTGGAGCCAAGTGGTCATGAACTAAGATCTCTGGGACTGAGACACAAACCAGATCTATTTATCTCTCTCTCTCTCCCCCTCTCCTCTCTGTCTCTCTGTCTCTCTGTCTCTCCCTCCCATCTCTCTCTGTTCCCCCCCCTGGCAGATTTCTCTGGCAGTTTATTACAATGACAGAAATGTCATTTTTTCCTCACCTTGACGTACAGACTTAATGAAATACAATTGAACATTTCAGTAGGCAGTTTATCAGAAATTAGTACACCATCTTTAAGATTTATTTGGCAATATAAAGTGCCAGATCTAGCAAAAATAATCTTGAAGAAGAAAATGGAAAGTGTAACCAGATGCGAAGATTTATTAAATGCCTGTAATATAGTGTGGCTTAGTACACTCATAAACACAACAATGAAGAAAAAGTTTCCAGAAACACACACACGCACACACGCGCGCGCACACACACACACACACACACACACACACACGGAGGGGAAGACTAAACATAAGACAGAGACTCCTACAGTGGAGTGGAGTGAAGCAATCTTCTCCGTAAGTGGTACTGGATTGAGTCATTATCTGTGTGGGAAAATGTTTGGTTTAATGTTGCATTGTCACACAAGTCATTCTAAATGCCTTCTCTCTATTTTTTTTCTGCTTCCCACAAGGAAAATATTCCCCTTAGTCAGTCTTGACATTTTATTTCAAAGACCTTAAACATTTCTTTCTGGTTTCAGTTTTTTACAGTATCACGTATAGTAATGAGGGTTCTAGGTTCAGAATGCCTGGATTAGAAGACTGACTCCTGAGACTAGAGTGGTGGTGCGGCGATCAGGTGTCTCTTGCTCTGGTAAAGAACCCAGATTTAGTTCTCAGCACCCATGTGTGCCTCACAACGGCCTGTAACACCAGCTCCAGGGGAGCCAATGCCCTCTTCACCATCTGTGACCACCTACACTCACACACACACACTCTCATGTATGTAATTTTTTGAGTATTTTATACACAAATACTCTATATAAATTATTTCCACCTCTTCTTCTCTGGGACCCAACTCCTCTCACTCCCCCTCAAAAACATGACTTTTTCATTATCTCATTATCTATTATTACATACATATATACCTAACTACATATGTGCACACATATGCATGTATATCGTTTATCAGCTGCTGAGTCCATTTGTTGTTCACAGCGTGTATACAGGATGGATCACTGGGTATAGGATAACCTATCAGGCCATGTATTTTCAAAGTCGAGTTCCTAATTTGCCATCTATGATTGCTGAGCTAATTTGCATTAATTCAACAATATTTAAATTGTGTTTATCATAATGTGATTGAACATCAATGTTTTTTGCATTTTTATGAATTGATAGGCAGATGTATTGTTACTGGTCTTCATTTTCTTATTTCTATTTTTCTTAGTTTATTTTGTGACAGGGTCTCACATAGCCCAGCCTAGCCTCTAATGCACATGACCCTAAAGATAATCTTGAACCTCTGATCCTCCTGCCTCTACTTCCAAAGAACTTCCGTTATAGGCATGCCCCACGGCAGCCAGCTATTTTTCTTTTAACATGTGTAATTAACTTACTTATAGTACTAAGTATTAAACTTGGGACTTTGTTTAGGTACATTATGGTAATCATTTGCTGAAAGCAGATGAAATGTTGAAAGCAACATTAAAGAAAACAAGTATCCACCATAAGTGTTGGAAGCCACACGTGGCTATAGCTTGAAACCATCTGTTGGTGGCCTTTGAGTGCTAGTCTGGCCATTGGGGGGTCATAAGGCAAATTCTTTCCCTCACAGACGCTGATAAAAAACATGATTCAGTGATTCCTCATTCCTTTCTCATGCTGTGTTTTGTGTGCAGTTCTGTCAATACATAATAAAGCAAAGTCCCTTGTTACGGACAGACAGCACAGACAGATGGAAGACGCAGGAAGGAAAGTGGAGGACTCAGATTTGATCTCTCTTCTGGTCTAAGCTACTAAGTGACAGAGCACTGGCACATCCTGGGAATTCTTTCTACCTTTGTTTAGTGGGTGACTTCGGTTACAAATGCTTTCTTCTATGGCATGCTTTGTCTGCTAGGTAACTGAAAACATTTGGTGTGTAAAGTTTTATAGTTTATGTGGTATTATCTATGTAATGTTTTAATTGGCAGATACAGGCTTTGTAATGAGTGCTTTAGCAAGGTTTTTCCACAGAAGGAATAATAGATATGTACGTTACATTATAGCAATTTTACGATTTTAAAGTTATTTTCATGTAAACTTTGAATTATTTGTTGAGTAATCAGTCATTTCTTCCAGATTTTCAGTATTAGTTTGATAGTAGACTACTGTGCATATTTGGGTTTGCTGCTGGATGCAAGTATGTTAATACTCCCCCATTTCCCCCATTTATACTGTAATTTCTCATTATTTCACTATTATAGCATGTTTTAACATCTAGAGTTAGCATCTAGTTTCCAAATTTTTCTTATGCTAAAATATACATAGTGTAAGTTTACTCTGTTAGCCATTTTTAAACACTCTGTAGCGACACGAACTGCATTTGTTTTGTTGTATAGTCACCACTATTGGCCTCCACAACTTCATTTTGCAATATTTTATGTGAACTGCACAGTGTCTGTGACTGAGTTATTTTTCTTAGCACAGGATCTTCTGTGTTTATCCACCCATGGCCAGCATTTCTTTCTTTATTAAGACTGAGTAGATTTAGTTCTATGCCTTGGCACATATTGTATAATCATCTGTCTCTGCCTGTGGCAGAGACTGTGAATAATGCATGTTTCTATGACTACAGATGCAGAGGTCTCTCTTAGACCTTTGAGTGTATGCCCAGAACTGCTAGTCAAAATGGCAACACTAACATGCCATGAGAACTTCACTGCTGTTTTCCACAGAGGCCGTACCACTTTACGTTCCCACCTGCTGTGCATAGGGATTCCATTTTCTCTGCTTGCTTACCTCCATGTGGTGTTTTCGGCTGCCTGGGGGATTTTGTGCTGCTGTCCTATTTATTGGAAATGTGACGTCATTTCCACTTGCTGTCTCCTTTGTTTTGATTTCCATTTCCCTGGGTACTAGTAATATTAGGCAAATTTCTACAGGCTTATTGGGCCATTTAGATACCTTTTTAAAAGAATACCTTTTCAGATCCATTCTCATTTTAAAAATCAGGTTTGATTAGTTTTAGGAAATTTCTCTATGTATCAATATCTTAAATGTATAGATTGAAAATATTCCCTCTCACACCATGGGCCACTTTTTTAGTATGTAATAATTTGATGCACATTAAAAAATGTTGTATCTATCTATTTTTCCTCATTTTCTGAAAATAGCATGTGATTTGATTGTGTTAGTTTTAGCTGTCCTGCTCATCTCTGCCCCCCCCCCCTTTTTGGAGAGCTTAATCTAAATTTAAGGTAAATTTCTTGAAAGTCTTTTTTTTTTTTTTTTTTTTACTACACTGTCTCTCCTGAAACTCCCAAAGAGATTTGCTTTTGTCATTTTGACAGTTTTTTTTTTTTATTTGCCTTTTTTTTAAAAAAGGATTTTACTTATTTATTTTATGTATGAGTGCTCTATTTGCATGTACACTTGCAGGCCAGAAGAGGCCATCAGATTCCAGAACAGATGGTTGTGAGATGGATGCTTTTATCCACTGAGCCATCTCTCCAGACCCTCTATTTATCTTTTCTAAACACATTTTTTTTAATTGGCCCTACATTATGTCATTTTTTCCCTCTGTTTAGTTTTACTTTTATAGCGAAGCATTTGAGCTCCCTTTCCTTTGAATGAATTCTTTGAAAGCTTTGTGACTACCATGAAGACAGCCTCAGTTTGTCCAAGCTTTGCTCTCACAGAGCACAGAAGAGCTAAAACCTTTACTATCTCGAGTCTCATCCTTTTCAGTTAGTTTAGTCTTAAAACTAGACGCTTCTTCCGAAAATCTGCTTTCTTACCTTATTAATTTCAGTTCCTTCCATCTTATGTATAATTCCTTTGCACCTGAACGTCTTGACAATTTCTCTGGACATATTGAGCATGACATTAATCTCCTCCTTGGTTTTCATAGTGACAGCAATTTCTGGATGATCATATTCTAAGTAGCCTGAAGAACAATGCGAGATTTTCAGGTAAAATAAGAAGATTGTCTTAAAGTATTTTGTGAGGACAGGAAGCTAACCATTCTCTCTCGGAAGTCCACAAAGTGCAACTTTCGTCACAGGGGCATGTATCCCATTGGCAGGCCTGCTATCATCAATCCCTCATCAGTAGTGCCGGGATTCTGTCATTTTCCTGGTAACACACACACTTGTGCAAAACCCATGAGAAAAGGATGGAAAGCCCTACCCTGAGTTAATGCTTGCACAGGCTCACCATCCCCAGGCCCTGGAAGCATCCACTTTCCTGTTCAGTTCACAACATGAGTTTTGACTATACACTATATGTTCAGCAATGGTTTCAGATTAAGTCATACAGCAGCTCCTTCTGGGTAATTTTTCTCATGCCCCACTGGCAAATCTAGAACATACAACCATGTGTACCTTTCTGCTTCTCTTCTCTGGATTCCTAGATACCTGTGTAAACCTCACCCACTCACACCAAACATGTGGGCTTTCCCTTGGTCATGACCACTCCTCTGCTCTGTGTCCACACAGCTCTCTCATGCTTTATTTCTCAGCCTTTCAGTGTTCTTCTGTGGCCTGCCACTTCCTGGAAATCCCTGTTTTCACATGCAAGCACAACGCTATCAGGGTGATTTCTCTACTCTGGATTTTTCCTATATCAGAAGTTCGGCTTGGCATGACTCAGAAATGATGCTCTCACCAGGTGGGCATTGAGCCCTCTGTACTCCTCAGAGAGATGCTCAGGACTCCATCTGATTCCGCTCAAGATTCTGAATCTCTGTGGCAACATTCTTTGCCTCACTCAAGAAGGTACAAGTTATATTTAGCTTGGAAGAAAGGGGAATTAATAAGGCTACAGAAATAGAAGCTTTGAATTGTCCAAACACACATTAGAAACCTGTATCATGTCAGGCAGAGAGCAATTGTGATGAGGTAATACTATAGTAATATATTTATTATATGTTAGTGAAATTTTAATATTACATACACTAGGAAACACACCATGTAAGGTTGTTTAGATTTACCATTTTACTGTTAAGAATTAAAATTTGGGTGTTGGAGATATGGCTCAGCGATTAAGAACACTTGCAGCTCTTAAGGAAGACCAAGGTACAGCTCCCAGGACCCATGAGGGGGATTACAACCATCTGACTCCAGTTCCAGGGTATTCTAAACCTCTTTTGCCCTCCTGTGGAACTGCATGTGTATGGTGCACAGACCACACACACACACACACACACACACACACACACACACACACACACACAGAGAGAGAGAGAGAGGGAGAGAGAGAGAGAGAGAGAGAGACAGACAAAACACTTATATGCATATAGTAAAAATAAACGTTTATAAGAAAAAGAAGTATGCTTCCCCACAGATTATTGGTTTTAAATTCATTGCTTTTCTGAGGTTGTCATAACAAACGATAGTTAAGTTGCACACTAGAGCGGAGGTACTTACCGAGCTCTTTCATAGCATGTTCCATATTCCTCATTACACGCCTTAACAATATCTATAGAACAAAAAGACGTTATCTTCACTGGGAAAACAAATCATCACAAAGGAGCTTCACATTTGTAACTGACTTTCAAGTTAATCTGATAACTTTTAATCTGATAACTTTATTAAGAAGCACGATGGACGTTGTGGTGAGATGCCTCAGCAGTTAAGAGCACTTGCTGTTCTTGCCGAGGGCCTGGGTTCAATTCCTGGAGGGATCCGGTGCCCTCTTCCGGCCTCCACGAGCACCAGGCGTTACACTGTGCACAGATGTGCATGTATGCAAAACACTCAGGCACACAAAATAAAAATAGGTATTCTTACATACGATGGAGAATGTTTTAAGGGTCAGAATAGAATTTAGGCATTGAGCTTTCAAATTGGTGATGCAGGAGTGGCTTTTAAGTTCAAATGCATAGAACATTTGACCAGAGTGAGAATTGAAATCATAAAAAATAAATGTTGATGTTTTAGAGACCCAGGCCCTTTTTGGGCTTTCTCCTTTGCCCCCTCAAATCTCATTGCTAGGTATTAGTCATGAGAGATGGCAGAACAAAAACAAAATCAACTTAGGGAAACTGGCTTACAATTGGAGGTGGCAGGGAGGAGAAATGCTGTTTTAGTGTTCTACTCTGGGTTTGGTGTACATTATTTTTACTATGCTTGTGGCATATAAAGCTTGACATTCAAGTGTTACAAACTGCATTGAAGACAAATACTGAATTCCACCTAGTGGTCAAACTTATAGGTATGTACAAGCATTAATCTGCTTCAAATTAAGAACACAAAGTAAAATCGAGAATCTAGGTCTAAGAGCTGTCTATGCCACCTCCTAGCCACAGGCATGTAGGCATCATCAAGCAAATCTCTTTTGGCCCTATCTCTCAACTGCCTAATGAGAGCTGTCTGTTAGACCTCTGGCATCTATTTTCTTTACTTTTTAATTGGCTCAAAACCAGAAAATGGAAAGAAACGGAAGGAGCCTTGGGGCAGGCCCCTGGCCATTGCTCTTCACTTCCTGCTATTTTCCTGACTGACCTGGAGCGTGCACTGGGAGAGAGTTGAGCACTGTGCATGGATACAAAGGTGCCTTCCAAGATCTTCCTAGTTTGCTCATATGGTGCAGGCTTTCTGGTTAAAGAACTTAAGTGACATGGTAATAGAAATGGACCAGCAACTCAGGAAGCAGAGACTATACCAACGTGTAAAGACTCAGGACATGATGTGTGTCGGCAATGGGGCAGTAGAAACAGGTTTCTCTCACATTTGCGTTTTCCCTCACCTGTTTAGCCTGCTTGGAACTTGCAATCTGATCGATTATATTCAGCACATCCATCTCCCCTTGGACATAGCCTTTTAGTATGGCATACCGGAAGGATATCTGATGGCTCATCGTTTTGTCTATTATCTGCAGCAACTTTGGCGTTATGAGCTGAAAGAGAGAAACTACTGTTGCACGTTGGCTGTGTAACATTTGCCGGCATGTAGCCTACTTTGGACAGTTGCTTTCCCTCCTTTGTTAGCTTCTGCTCCAGCTGCCGTAGCTCCCTCCCATGACAGACTCTTTTCCCTATGAAGCCCACGCAAATGCTTTCTTCTGCAAGCCACCTTGGCCATGGCGTTTTATCAAAGCTGTATAAAAGTAACCAGCGTGCTACTATTTTACAGCCACCCTGCTCTTTGATACTGGAATGTACAGATTCCTATGCCATTTCCCTTTTAAAAGGAATAGGAATAAAGATTACATATAATTTCTCTTCATACTCACAGGCTCTACCATTTGATATAAGCATTCAGGAATTTCTGACTATATTTCCAAACTCTTCTTGGGCAGGTCACCAGCTCCTTATCTATTTAGTAGACTCTGTAAACTTCACATTAGAAAGGATGAACTATAGACTTTGGAGTACCACAGACTTGCCATCCTTAGATTAAATTGTGTACTAGAATTATTTACTGTCCTGCAGAATACTACAAAAGTAGAGACTAATGGTTGACCTGGTTGGTTTAGGTCTTATTTTCAAAAGCATTTCTAAGAATGCATAAGAAAGACAAAAACATTCTATGCTGTGTCTGTAACCATGCATCCTCATATGATGTATCGTAGAACAACTTTCCAGTCATTTATGTAATCATATAAGAAATACGTAATTGCCACCATATGTGTTAAGGCAACATTTAGTAGACATGTAATTTTTGATAATGCTGACTTTACACAATATGAACTGTTTATTATTTTTGTTTTTGTTCTGTATGGATATATACTATGAGCTTTGTCCCTATTGATGTTACATGTGATGAGTTGTTCGGATTATTTTCAGCTGTAACTCCCTGGTAACTGTGTGACTGAGAATGCAGCAGCAGTTACGTAAAGGTGGGGTTTCAAGCACTCTGTCTTAAAAGGAAAGCTGTGATGAGTGTCTGTGGCTCCGTGAACTAAACTGATTTATGAACATTCATAATATAAGATTTTAAAACTTGATTTGTTAAAAGTGGTTAAAAGCTCAGACTTAAACCCCAGCCCACCAGAAAAACATTTTTCCTGACACTGCTGCGGTGATTTTAAGCTGACACTCCCTGGCAGAGGAAGCACAAGTCAGGAGCTTTACTTGCTTTTCACCTTCAAGATGCGCAGTGTACGAAGGAGCCGAACCACGTTCATGAAGACCACGGTCTGTCTTAAGTCAAAGTTGTTAGTAATGGAGTCTGTTTCCATCAGTATTAAATCTATGATGCTCATCAACGTAATCCCGAGCTCAAACAGGAACCAGGTGTGTGAAAAAAATTCTTTCCTCATTGCTGCCATCTGTTGATACAAAAAGAAATTGCATCATCATGATTTCTGCTTTTTTCTTTTTCCTCCCAACATAATGCTTTGATTGATTCTTTGGGGGGGATTTCACATCCTACACCCCTATCACATTCACTTCCCAGTGCTTTCCTGTCCACCCCGCACCTCCTCCTGCCCCCCGCCAGCAAAAACAGTCTAATTTATGTTATCTAAATAGTCACTGGGGTGTGCATTGTCAAATTGTCAGTGGCCTGCCCCTTACATAGAGATGAGGGACCCCCATCCCTGCACCAGCAACAAGAACGTAAACATTACTAGTTAGGCCTTTTCCCTGATCTACCTGTGACTCTATATGTCATAAATACCACCAGGAATACTACTGTCACACACAAACACACACAAACAAGGATGCTCATGACTGCATCCTTTAGAGAATGAAAACTTAAGACTACCATGTAGGCTTAACGATACAGCACAGGTGTAGATGAAAGACAGATTTTATCAAATGTCACTGGAGTTGTTCACTGGCTAGCACTTGGAAGGAAAGACAAAGTCATACAAAAATATCCTTTGTCAGGATGCCGTAATTTCAAACAGCCCTCAGTGCCACAAGAATCCCAAAGTCTCTATATATGTAATTCACATGGGCTAGATTTTATTAAATCAATTCAAGATTAAAAGATTAATTTGGTGAAAGGCTGTCTTTTATTCTCTCAATTTTGTTCTGTGATGATGTAAAGTAAAAGTCACTTACAATATCTTGAAAACTTAATCAAGTACAAATATTTTATTAAAACTACCTTGGCAATTGCACCAATTGCTTTAACTCAGTACACTGTAAAGTGAACAGAAGGTATCACATACAGCACATGTGAAAACATGTACATTTTAGAGATTCTTTTTGTCTGTTATTTTTTTCAAACCATACATTCCTGCCTTAGAGTGAACACAAAATGGACTCTGTGGGGTTTATTTGTTTGTTTTGGTATTTTTTGTGTTATTAATTTTTGTTTGTTTGATTTTCACCTTTTCTTTTGAGAGGGGGAGGCGAGAGAGGGGGGGACATGAAATTGAGTAGATAGGGAGCTGGTCAGGATCTGGGGAAGAGTTCAGGGAAGGTAAAGAATAAAATGAAAAAATACTGTATGAAAACAATATTGTCATTACCAACACAGTTTAAAACTCACTCTGCTTCTCTTTACCCTACATCATTTAAAATTTTGTTTTGGCAAATACAGAGTCGACGCCTAAAGCATCTCTATTTTGTATTGTCGCTCTCAACATTACCTTTAAAAATTATGTTTGTGGGATTTGAGAAGAGATCGAATTTTCAAATCTTTCCCTTAGAAAACTCCAGCTACAACCACGTTCATAGCTGCCTTATTCATAATAGCCAGAACATGGAAACAACCTACGTGTCCCTCAGTAGAAGAATGGATAAAGAAACTGTGGTATATTTACACTATGGAATACTACTCAGCTATTAAAAACAAGGAATTCCCGAAATTTGTGGACAAATGGATTGAACTAGAAATTATCATAATGAGTGAGTTCACCCAGAAGCAAAAAGAGTCAAATGGTATATACTCACTTATATCGAGACACTAGGCCAAGGGGTACTCCCCCATGAAAAACTTTACCTACCAAGAAAGTGGGTCAGAGGGGAGAAAATCCTATTGAGACTTTAGGGGTGAGAAGCTTGGAAGAATGAGGAAATAGAAGGATCCAGTGGGTTCTGGAAAAATACAGGCGGGTCTGGGCCCTCTAGTCCTCCTCAAACTATGGCACCAGCCAAGGAAAATATAGCAGTAAACTTCGAACCCCTACACAGTCTAGCCGATGGACAGGACATTTTCCACCGTTAAGTGGAGAAGGGGATCTGAATTTCACACAAACTCTGGTGCCCCATATCAGACCATGTCCCTTGGATGGGGAGGCCTGGTGGCACTCAGAGGAAAGATAATAAGTCACCAAGAAGAGACTTGATACCCTAGGAGCATATACAGGGGGAGGAGGTCCCCCTCAGTCACAGGCATAGGGGAAGGGAGTAGAGGGGGAAGCGGGAGGGAGGAAAGAAAGGGAGGATACAAGGGATGGGCTAACAATTGAGATGTAATATGAATAAATTAATAAATAAATTAATTAATAATTAAAAAAAAAAGAAAACTCCAGCTAATGCTGAAGTGGGGCCCGGAAATTTCCTTGTCTCCTACAACACATTCATATGCACAAATGTTACGTTACCTTAAGGAGAGCTTCTAGAATATAAAAGGCAAGAAAATAGTAGTGAGCAGATTTTATTTCTTGTTCGTAGATATCTTTTAATCGGGGTATCCAACAGATTATCAATGGATAAATGTTCATTAATATTGCAAGGTATCCAGTGTACTCAAATTCATCCTTAAAGACTATTTTATGGCATGCAGAAAGAAACAAGTATCTGAAAAAAATAAAAGGGGAAGACTCCATTTTAATCTGAAAAAAAGAAGGAATTACATGAAATGTTTTTTTCCTTTTTGACTGGTTCTGTTTTATGTAACTGTAGCCATAGAGCTCTGCTGAATTCTAGGCTGTAGCCTTCCTAGCTAAGTGTCTATATCCTTGAACAAATCTGATGATAGGTAAGCTAATTTTTTAAAAAAAAGTTTCAATGGACATACCTTGTGTGGGAGGATAAAGTCCAGGACAGTCAAGGCTACACAGAGAGATCCTGTCTCGAAAAACCAAAAAATCAAAAATGTTGTTTCTAGAAGGCATGGATTTTTAAATTAAAATCTCAGTGCCAAGGGCAGGCTACCTTCCTACAAGGCATTCTTCAGGAAAGTCCCTGGGGTTCCCCTTCACCCTCGCCCCAACCCCCCCCACAAAAACCACACAAAAACCAAACAGAACCAATACAGGCACTAGCTACTGCTGCTGGCTGCCTACCAAGACTAGTGGTAAGACCCTATCGTTTGACCCAAATGACCTAGCCACAGGATACAGAGAAGTGAGGTGGAAACTGAGCTTGAAGCTTCTTTCATGCTAGCTAGCTCTCAGTTTCAGAAGGTGGCATGAAGATTCTGGCGGCGGGGGGAGGATGTCATGACTAGTCTTGCTCAGCTCTGGAAACTGAGTGCAGCAATGCTGACTGGCCAGGAAAGATGAACCCACCAGTGCAACAATGGTGAGTCTATGATGGGGCCAACCAGCTGCTTTCTGATTGGATTTGCTGCTCACTCTACATGAGGTTATTTATGTGTAGTATTATAAGCCTGGTCAAATGCCTGTGGCTTGGGAGGCAGTCGGCTGTGATTGTGTGTGTGATTGTGAACGTGATACATCTTCCCAAGCCTATTAAACAGCCATGCTTATGTCTATGGACTAATGCTGCTGTCAGCTTTGCTCAGAGAAGCTTCCCTTTTGCATTTGTCCAGACAATAAATGACCACTGAATGTCCAGTAATAAAGTGAAGGGGAGCATCTATATCATCACTTGTGAGGTTCAGGGAACATCATGGAAGAAGGGGCAAAAAAAAAAAAAAAGTTGTAACAGTCCAAGACAGCGGGAAGACTAGCGAAGAGCACTGACTTCCAGGCCTGTCATAGCCATTGCACTGTTGAACTCATGGCATCTGTCACTGCACAAGAGCCCTTAACTACACCTATCTGCAGTAGACTAGGACCGAGGACGTGCCGTAATGTCTGTGTGTGTGTGTGTGTGTGTGTGTGTGTGTGTGTGTGAGAGAGAGAGAGAGAGAGAGAGAGAGAGAGAGAGAGAGAGAGAGAATGAGAGAAACATTTCTTCGGTGCTGTAGCCACCTGTAGGTAGTAGACCACAGATGCGCTAGCCACTATGAAGTTTCAGACTCCAGCCACAACCCCCCGCCTGCCTTTCTCTTCTCACAAGAACCAAGCTGTCCCTCCTCATTCTCTAAATCGGGCATTTCCAGATAGTGAAGCGCAGATGTAGAAGGTGCAGGCAGAACTATTGGAGAACATATTATCTAGGCCCGTGCTTCTTCAAGATGCCCCGTATGCAGCACTAGCCGTCGGATCTTTAGAAACACCAGCTTTGTACAGAATTATAACAAACTGGACTATTTCTAAGTCTCACTGGATGACATGAGCACACCATGGGCCGTTTTAGGGCACAGCACCTTGCTGCTCCCTCTTCTTGCATAACGGGCCTGAAAGGACTAACTGGTCTTTCTCTGATCAAGTTGAAGTCTTCCCTCCATCACAAACCTCGGTCCTGGTATCCAGACCTATCTATCTCCATCTCTCTCAAACCCTGTGCTTAAAAAAAAAAAAGTTAGGTGCAAATGCTCCTGTAAACAAACTCTAGCTGGTGTCGGTGTAAATAAATTCCCGCTGAGGCTCCAGCAAATAGTTGTGCTGGCTAGTTGTCTGGCAATTTGACACAACTAGAGACGTTTGGGAAGAGGAGATGTTCATTAAGAAAATATTCCCGCTAGATTTGGCCCATGGGTAAGTCTGTGGGGTATGCTCTTGATCAATAATTGATGACTGATGTGGGAGGGCCCAGTCCATTGTGAGTGGTGCCACTCCTTGGCAGGTGGTCATACGATGTATAGAAAAGCAGACTGAATAAGCTGTGCTAGCAAGCTGGTAAGCAGCATGCCTCCGTGGCGTCAGAATCATTTTCTGCCTCCGTGTTCCTACCTTGCCAACAATCATAAGGAAACTCATTTTGGGGACACACAGACACATTAATACACACATATACATTAATACACACATGCACAGACACAGGCATGAATGGACACACACATGCACACATACATGCATACACACACACATGCACATACACACACATTAATACACACACACATTAAAACACACGTGCAGACACAGGCATGAATGGACACACACATGCACACACACATGCACACACACACATTAATACACCCACACACATTAATACACACATGCGTAGACACAGGCATGAATGGACACACACATGCATACACACACACATGCACATACACACATGCACACATACACACATAGGTGCACACAGCACACACCCACAGAGACAAGAAAGTAGAAGACTGCTAGTTTGGAGGAAAAGTTGGAGGGTGACAAAAGAGTGCAACTGGGAGGGATAATGTATGTGTATGAAAATGTCACAACAAAACAGTCCAGACGCAATGTGAATAAATCACAATTAAAACATTATTAGATATAATTAACATGCTAATTAAAAGTAGAACATTAATTGAAGATTGAGCACAGCAATAGAACCTTTGCCTTGCATACAAAACACTCAAAAATACCACACACCCCTATCTCCAAAATACAAGTAAAATGTCACTCATCTCTTAAACTTCTTTTTGAGTAAATTTTGTATGGATGCAAGGAATGAAATTGTAAACTACTTCAAAATAGTCCACAAACTCTTTATATTACAATTTAAAAGAAACTAATTTTCAAAAGTTAGCATCACATTTTCTCTTTCAGGATTACTCACTTTGATGGAACCCCTTTATCTTTCTTAGTATTATATACCCAGTTGAGAAGTAGTTTTCTGAGGAAGGAGAGGAGCTTTTTGCTTTCAGAATAATTCCTTATATTCTCAGGACTCATATATCTGAGAGAGAGAGAGAGAGAGAGAGAGAGAGAGAGAGAGAGAGAGAGAG
>OU015745.1:98151524-98175020 GCA_907169655.1 Acomys percivali | reverse complement strand
GAGAGAGAGAGAGAGAGAGAGAGAGAGAGAGAGAGAGAGAGAGAGAGAGAGAGAGAATATCATTAAATGTGTGTCTTTCTATTGCTGAAACAAAACAACATAACCAAAAAGCAAGTTGGGGAGGAAAGAGTTTATTGAGTTTACACTTCCATATGGCTGCTTATTATTGAAAGAAGTCAGGACAAGAACTCAAACATGGCAGGATCCTGGATCCTGGAGGCAGGAGCTGATGCAGAGACCATGAAGGGGTGTTGCTTACCAGCTTGCTTCCCCTGCCTTGCTCAGCCTATGTTCTTGTAGAACCCAGGACCACCAGCCCAGGGACGGCACCACCCACAATGGGCTGGGCCCTCCCTGCGTTGATCAATAATTGAGAAAATGCCCTACAGCTGAGTCTCCTGGAGGCATTTCCTCAACTTGGGCTCCTTTCTCTCTGATGAACTCTAGTTTGTGTTAAGTTGATAAGCAAAACCATCCAGTACAGTGTGATTGAATATTTTGAGATAAGTTCATTGGAGTACCATCAGAATGTGGGAGGAATATTTTGTGTAAGAATGACTAAACAGAACATTTCATTGCATAGCTCAAAGTCATGAATTGTAGGTACATATCTGCGGAGTCAGGTTGTGAGGCCAGTTTATTTATTTATTTATTTTTTAAAAAAAGGAGTTTAGATTACTAGGAATTACAGTCTCAACAGTCAACCATGTTCGAACTGCTTGGCATCTAGCTTTTCATTGTAGATGCCACTGTCTGTTGTGACAATGAAGAAACTATCTCACTGACATGCTAGTTCATGGGGGTGGATTAGCTTTGTCAGGCTGGGATAGCTCAGCAGGACATAAAGCATCTAACCCACCTCACACGTGTTTCCCTTTGTGGCACGGAGTTGGGTTTAAGTGACTACAAAAAGGTAAACATGTTTACTTGGAGATGTCAGTGCACAGGGGACTCAAATGCATTTTGGCAGCACTTACTGGAAGCTGCTTACAGAGTTCTTTTAATTGAGGTAGGTCAAATCTGTTAGTGCTGACTTGGTCTTACTTAGCCAGCCATCTTGATTTTATAAAGAATTTCTCTTTACCACATACTCGCATTATCTTTATCAAAAAGTTCATCAGACTCTCTGCTCTGCTTGTCGTGTGTCTTAATTGAAGAGTCCTGGAAACCCAAGTGCAAAATCTGGCTTTGTCGTTCCTCTTGATTATTTTCGTTTACTTTGAAATTTATGTAAATTTTTTGCTATAGCTATACTGATATCATGGAAAATGATGAATCCATTTAATACTCCAAAATTCAGTATAAGAATTCCAAGGAGATTCTTGGATGATTATACAATCTGATTGATCTATAAATTATGAATAGTTATTGAAGCTGATTCACTATGCTTGTTATGTGCTATGGATAAACCATGAAGAAGGGCTGGTCTTTAAGGATTCAGTGGACCAGTGTGATGAAATACACAAATAACCACTTCAGTAGCTGCTGTCAGGAAGATACAAGTGAGAGCACACTCTCCACCCACAAAGGGGGCATACATACAAATACACTTCTGGAGAATTAGGAAACCCTGTTGAAAGAATTATTATCTCAGACAAGGTCAGGTAATTCCACAGGTTCTTATATATCTCCAAATTATGCGATCCCAGAACCCTAATTAGGAAGTAATTCAGGCTCTTAGATTCTCATTTGCTATGAATGCATTCACTGTTGAGACCTGCCTTGGGGAAGGAGTGCAGCCTCTCTGCTGGAATAGTGAAACAATATGGCTTTGAATCCCAGCTCTGCGATTAGACAAACGACTCCAAGCAAGTTATTCAATTTCTCTGCACTTTACTTTCTTTCTCTGCATCATGAATATAACCAGAGCACTTAAAGAAGTACTTTAAAGTAATGTTTCTTAGGGTGTTACACAGACAGTGAAATGTCCTGGTACCCTTCGTAAGGCCCTGCAACTTCTACATTAGGCTTGTTTTTCTTTCCAGGACACTCCAATATGTGGGGCTACTGGGTGATTCCAATCAAGAAATGGCAAAGTCAGTTCCTAGGTAGTAGCCAAACAAAGAAGCAAGTACCCAAAACCAATTGTGATCAATAGGGTCTGGCAGTGGGGACACAGGGCTACCATTTCAATATTGCTTGCAATGTCTGGCATATATTGATGCTAAATATGCATCTTACAAGTGGGAATGCAATTGTTTCAGATCCTAACAAGCCCTTGCATTGTCCCTCAGTCCGTTTATGCCCCTTCCTCTTGGCCACTGTTGACCTCCGTCTTCTGTCAATTCCCTCTCAGACCTCTTGGCATGATTTGCCTTAGTGCTTGATTTAAAGGTTAAAAAAAAATCAAGTCTTCCCCTACCCTCCCCCCAGCCCCAGTGCTTTACTTTTCTCACATTGCCTCTCCCAGACAATGCAATGACAATGGTTTTTAGGGTGACAACTAATCAGTCATTTAAAAACTTCCACTGTGCTCTGTATATTTGTCTTCTCTACAGAGGGCATTGCATTGTTTTAAAAAGATATTTTTACCCAGCTCCTTCAATTCTACAGAGGTCACCCACTCGTTTTAAAAGACTTAGAGGCAAAAAATGGAGACACTTGTATTGTACATGGAAATATTTAAATATATGTTAAGAAACCCAAAACTTAAATAAACACCTGCTTTATCTTTCTACCTTAACACATAGTGTTGTAATGATTTGCACAGACTGGCTCCTGGGGGAAGTCTGTGCTTGACCTACAATAAACATTTACATCTGCTGTGCATGCCACATGCTTTGGATAAACCATGATTCTCTTCTCACACACATCTTTTCTTCTTTACTGTGTGAGCTAATGCATGTGAGTGGACACAGGATTGGTACATCACACTTAGGATGCAGGGCACAAAGCCATGCTTGTTTGTGGGATGATGGGCCAGGAATACAGGTCTAAGCAGGCTCTAGACCGCGGTGTCATTTCAGCTGGATTTGAGTTTCTTCAGCATTAAGGAGAGATCTAGATTTGGGAGGTATGTCTGAGCTTTGGGTGGACACTGTGCTAACTGTGACAACAGTGTTAAACCCTGTCTAACTGCTCTCCTATTTCCAGTCATAGATCTTTCATTCCCTACTGAGGGTGACCCGAGAGTGCTCCCCAACACATCAGCTTTCCTTAGATGATGGATTCAAGGAAATCAATACCAGCTCACAAGTATACACCAGTTGCTACCAGAGGACATATGGGGTTCATCTGTGCTTTGAGAAGATGCACCTACAGAGATTAAAAGATACTTGACCCCTATTCATGTGTCCAGAGTGGCTAAAAGAAAAAGCAGTTTGCTACAGTTGAGCTGTGCATATGGGAAACAGAAAGGAGAAAGAGATTATTTCCTTCAGGGGATGTTTGCCTAAATACAGCAGCCCGAAGGACTCAAGTTTGGGACATGGAGAGGAGTGTAGGGTGCAGAACAGGGGGTGGCTTGTGCAAATGATACCAGGTGAACGGGGGGGGGGGGGGACAACACACAAGTGTGACACTCCCGCGGAGGGGCTTAGGGTAGAAAGCCTCTCTTGACAACATACTTACTCTCCTTTTTTCTCGCCAAAGCTTCCGGCTGCTCCTACCAACACCTGCACTGCAGTCTGGGATAGAATCTCATTCCTGTACTGCCGTTGGTAGCTCGCCTGAAAGAAGTGTTGATTAAAATTATTACTTGCTATGGACACAGTGATAATACATTACCTCTTTAATAGAAAAAAAAGATGCATGAAAAAGAAGCGAAAGTCACCAAATGATGTAGGGTACTTGCAAAAAGAATCTTTCTAGAGTCCTGGCAACTGTGCTAGCACAGCCTAGTGGAATAAACCAACTGGAAACTGGAACTGCTGAGTTTTGACCAGGTTTCCAAAAGGTAGAGTTCTGTGGAAAATATCTCTGAGGTTGTTGCAAAGCTCTGTCCCCAGAGTGAAATTCATTTAGTAAGGTTGTTTAGAAATCCCGAAGGATTAAAATGATCTTGGCTTATCTTGATTTAGTTCCATGTTCCTGAATATTTCACAAGACAACTCTGTCGTCTCCTTTGATTTAGACGAAACAGACGCCCTTTCACTATGTTTATTGGTTTCTCCCCGAGCTCCGGAGACTATGTTTGAGGCTGTGGGAGCCACCACTGGGGTGCTGTACCCGACAGAAAGGAGCCCATCCTGGTTGGGAGTCATTGTTTTAGACACATTTCTAAGCCGGGACACAGAATGCAATGGAAGGTTCCTGTGTCTCTAGCGGGTACTCCGTTTTCAGCCATAGGCGAAGATGACAGCCCTTTTATTCTTGGAGGGTCCTAGAGAGAGAAATAAACTAAGTGGAAGGTTGAGGGGTTAAAAGCTACTCTTGGGGCTGGGGAGGAAGTTCCATGGTGGGGGCCACTTGTCCAGCATCCCAGGGGCCTGCGCTCAATCCTCAGCACTATTAAAGATGTGTCTATGGCAATGGGGATTCAACCCAGCAGCGGTCTTTTCCTTAAACAGTATTAAAGTACATATAAAATATACAATTAAGGTAGGACATTCTCCACAGTTGAATGGAGAATGGGGTATGACTTTCTTTCTTTCTTTTTTTTTTTTTTTGACTTTTTAAAATTAATTTATTCATATTACATCTCAATTGTTAGCCCATCCCTTGTATCCTCCCTTTCTTTCCTCCCTCCCGCTTCCCCCTCTACTCCCTTCCCCTATGCCTGTGACTGAGGAGGACCTCCTCCCCCTGTATATGCTCCTAGGGTATCGAGTCTCTTCTTGGTGACTTATTATCTTTCCTCTGAGTGCCACCAGGCCTCCCCATCCAAGGGACATGGTCCGATATGGGGCACCAGAGTTTGTGTGAAAGTCAGATCCCCTTCTCCACTTAACGGTGGAAAATGTCCTGTCCATCGGCTAGACTGGGTAGGGGTTCGAAGTTTACTGCCTATATTTTCCTTGGCTGGTGCCATAGTTTGAGGAGGACCCCAGAGCCCAGACACACCTGTAGTTTTCCAGGACCCTCTGGATCCTTCTATTTCCTCATTCTCCCAGGCTTCTCACCCCTAAAGTCTCAATAGGATTTTCTCCCCTCTGACCCACTTTCCTGGTAGGTAAAGTTTTTCATGGGGGCGTACCCCTTGGACTAGTGTCTTGATATAAGTGAGTATATACCATTTGACTCTTTTTGCTTCTGGGTGAACTCACTCATTATGATAATTTCTAGATCGATCCATTTGTCCACAAATTTCGGAAATTCCTTGTTTTTAATAGCTGAGTAGTATTCCATAGTGTAAATATACCACAGTTTCTTTATCCATTCTTCTACTGATGGACACGTAGGTTGTTTCCATGTTCTGGCTATTATGAATAAGGCAGCGATGAACATGGTTGAGCATATGTCCCTGTTGTGTGGTAGTGCATCTTCTGGGTATATTCCAAGGAGTGGAATAGCTGGGTCTTGAGAAAGCCCTATTCATAGGTACAGGAGACAACTTCCTGAATAGAACACCAACAGCCCAGGCCTTAGCGTCAACAATTAATAAATGGGACCTCATGAGGCTGAGAAGCTTCTGTAAGGCAGGTGACACTGTCAAGAGAACAAAGCGACAGCCTACAGACTGGGAAAAGATCTTCACCAACCCTGCATCTGACAAAGGTCTAATATCCAAAATATATAAAGAACTCAAGAAATTAAACACTACCAAACCAAATAACCCAATAGAGAAATGAGCCTCAGAACTAAACAGAGAATTCTCAACAGAGGAATATCAAATGGTGGAGAAACACTTAAAGAAATGCTCGACCTCCTTAGTCATCAGGGAAATGCAAATCAAAACGACACTGAGATTCCATCTTACACCCATCAGAATGGCTAAGATCAATAACTTATCTGACACCACATGCTGGCTAGGATGTGGAGAGAGAGGAACACCCCTTCATTGCTGGTGGGAATGCAAACTAGTATAACCACTTTGGAAATCTATCTGGCACTTTCTCAGAAAAATGGGGTATGACTTTCACACGTACTCTGGCGCCTCATATTTGACCATGTCCCCTGGAGGGGGAGACCTGGTGGCACTCAGAGGAACGACAGCAGGTTACCAAGAAGAGACTTGATACCCTATGTGCATATACAGGGGGAGGAAGTCCCTCTCAGGAACAGTCATAGGGAAGGGGAACAAGGGGAAAATGGGAGGGAGGGAAGAATGGGAGGATACAAGGGATGGGATAATCATTGAGATGTAACAAGAATAATTTAATATAAAAAAAGGTATTGTTCTCAAAGTTAAAAACAGTAGTTTGTGGAGGGAAAGAACTGAGAAAGTTTAAAATAATGTGGACATCATTAAATCTTAGAAAATGTTAATGGAACAGAAAATGTTAATGGTTAGAGACTAAAAAAAAATCTAAATATTTAAGTGGTCATTTTCACTAAATAAATAATAGAAAACAATTGATTTTAGAAAGCAGCTCTTACTGAATTAATTAGCCAACATATGTTTTGCTTTGTAAGGAGTCTAGTCCAATCTACTTTTGACTGATGTAAAAGGCAGCTTTTTCAAGATAATATTAGAGACACAGATTTATCTGAATTTGAAGCGTTGCTTCTCATCATCACTACAATGTGCAACAGTCCCTACACCACACTCCCTTTTCTAATGTCCCACAGTTGAGAAGATAGATACTCTTTCCAATAACCAGAACTGGCTGAGGTCTCCGTAACAAAGCTTTGAAGATTGTAATAGGCCAGTCACTCCTACTGTCAGCCTCTGTACTAGAAGAGTACAGAAGTGAGATTGGTCACACAACAATCAACGTGCTAAGATGGCTAAGGGAGAGATTGTCTACCACTCCGTGGGATTTCTTTTTGAAGAAAACACAGCACAGAAGCACAATATCAAAAAATCAGGGGTGTATCTGCAGTAATCAAACATTTGTGGGAAGAAATCAAGAAGGTACACAGGCTGCTGATTGTAAAAAGAAAAATGCAGATTGGGATAAATGGCAGGACCTGCCTGTCCTCCATGCAGTCATCTTGTCTCTCTCATGAGGAGACTGAGGAGTAGACAGATGAACGTCTGTGTCACACGCAATAATAATAAAAGCAAGACTTTTAGTAGAGTCATTTGCATTTGTTTTGGGGGTTTGAGAACATCGTGTTTTCTTGAAATCAATAAAAAATGTAAGTGACTTAAAGCCATGCCTCAAAAATCTTCTAAACTCCAATGAAATAAAAATAAGTCTGCAAACATTTAAGTGGGTAAAGAAGCTATAATTAATTTCATAAATATGTATCACCATGTATCACTCCATTTTCACATGAAGATGTCACTAACTGGATGCATCTCTTTTATTTTAGGTCTGAAGAATCTTTAGAAACTGAATAAGTTTCTAATCTTCAATCTTCAAATGAGTTTTGTACATTAGGAACCTGAGCTACCAGGTCATGTCAAACTTGCTCCAAACACTGCCTTGAGCTGTGTGCTGTTGCTGATGGCTATAAATGTGACTTACCACAAACTAGTAGACTTCCTTAGAACATTAGGAGGGGTGTGTATGTGTATGTGTGTGTGTGTTTGTGTGTGTGTGTGTAATTTTATTAACTTGATTGCAGGGTACTCAAGTATGAAATCTGTACATGATATCATTTTGCAATGTCAAAAAAAAGTTTGGGCACACTAAACTATTAAATCATTAGGAGGTAAAATGTAAAGATATTCTTGGTTTGAAATGTTGAAAATATCAGTGGCAAATATAATATCAATGTTTTGAAGACTGTGTATTTAGTAAGGTATATTTATAGAAAGCTGTTTACAAAGTAACTAATAAAAATTATCATGAGGGAAAATATAAAACCAAAGATTGGAAATTATGATCTCAGCTTTTGGTACAGGGTCTCATATGCTATTTTATCCTCTAAGAATAAAATTATAGGAAGAATGAGAAAAAAGAAATAGCGATATATTAACATGAAAATTATTAATAATTTTTTCTTAAAATAAAATTTAATTATGCAATCTATAAAAGACATCAGTAAATCAAATGGCATACAGTATTTGAACTCTTGAAAAGTGTGTGTGTGTGTGTTTGTACATGTATGAAGGTTGTCTGACAACAGACACAGAGCAGGAAACAGATTGTGATGGTAGCTGTGAGACAGAAGACCGATCACAGAAATTATGTGGTAAGCACACTTGGAGAAGCTGAGCACACAGCAAAGATGAGTGAGCAATGAAGAAAATAAAGCATGTCTGCATATGGGTGAGCAAGGCAAGTGCATGAAGGAGACATTCAGCAAACTGAGGTGGATGCTGCAGTAGGGACTTTCAGGAGATAGTCTGAGGAAACTGTTTCTTTAAGAGAGGAGTGGATGGCCGCTCTTCCTGTAATGGGGAAGGCTGAGCAGAGCTTTTAAAGAAGCAGTTTGAACAGCAGTCTGCTGTCCCAATTTCAAGATAGCATCTACCATGTGTGGCATATTCAGATAGATGTTTTCACAATGTGGTAGTCAAGCTCGACTTTAAAGATTTTTTTCCATTGCACTAAAAGGTTTCGATCTGGGGACTTACACATAAAAAGTGGAAAAGTGATTTAGCTTTCCTGAGCCCTGTAATAGAAGGCATGCAGTTTCTGCTATTCTACCACACTCTTTCAGAACTAGAGACTAATTTCAACCTCCTTTCCTGATTCCTCCATCAAAGGAAATAGTCACCACAGCTGAAGGAAGGCAAGCATGGTGCTGGCCTGACCATCTAGTGCTGGGTGAGCACCTGTCCCATTTCCAAATCCTTTCTACTCTGCTCTCTATCTTGTCCCACTTTCCTCTTGTCCCCATTTAATCCATCTTTTCTGCTGGCTGATAGTTAAGATAGGGCACATCCCTGTCCTTACTTTAGAAGCTGCTCAGAGGTAGCTCCAGGGAAGATCTCTGATGAGAGCCTATTCTTCATTTACCTCAGGGACCATGAGTCCCTGGAGCAGCAGATTTCAAAGAGATGGGATAGCTGGCTAGTAAAATAAAATAAAACAAAGACAAAAACCTTTCCCTCCTGCCCACATTACTGTGTTCGAGGACAGTCTTGCCCTACAGGTGGTAACACTTAATTTGGTGTGACAAGTGTGAAGTCTGCAGGTGGGAATCAGCTCCTAGCAGCCATGTCCTTCATCTGCTATGGGACTAGCTCTGGTGCTTCAAAGTACTTAGGTTCTTGAGGAAGTGAAGCTTAAGAGAACATGTCTGCCCTGATTGCTGCGGAAGAGAGAAAACTCTCAGCTTACAGATTTCCCATTTCCCAAGCGGAATGAGTGAGCAGAAGGCTTGGAATCCTGCAAGGCTGCAACCCTTGAAAAGCGCGGATTGTATACAATAAAAATTCCTCTGGAGGAATCTCCATACCTGATCTCAAGCTGTACTATAGAGCAACAGCATGGTACTGGCACAGCAATAGGCTAGTGGATCAATGGAATCGAACTGAAGACCCAGAGATGAATCCGCACACATTTGGTCACTTGATTTTTGACAAAGAAGCCAAATCCATTCAATGGAAAAACGACAGCATCTTCAACAAATGGTGCTGGTCTAACTGGATGTCTACATGTAGAAAAATGCAATTAGACCCCTATTTGTCACCATGCACAAAAATCAAGTCCAAGTGGATTAAAGACCTCAACCTAAAACCAGAGACATTAACCCAATTAGAGGAAAAAGTGGGGAAGAGTCTGGAACACATAGGTACAGGAGACAACTTCCTGAATAGAACACCAACAGCCCAGGCCTTAGCATCAACAATTAATAAATGGGACCTCATGAGGCTGAGAAGCTTCTGTAAGGCAGGTGACACTGTCAAGAGAACAAAGCAACAGCCTACAGACTGGGAAAAGATCTTCACCAACCCTTCATCTGACAAAGGTCTAATATCCAAAATATATAAAGAACTCAAGAAATTAAACACTATCAAACCAAATAACCCAATAGAGAAATGGGGCTCAGAACTAAACAGAGAATTCTCAATAGAGGAACATCAAATGGTGGAGAAACACTTAAAGAAATGCTCGACCTCCTTAGTCATCAGAGAAATGCAAATCAAAACGACACTGAGATTCCATCTTACACCCATCAGAATGGCTAAGATCAATAATTCAACTGACACCACATGCTGGCGAGGATGTGGAGAGAGAGGAACACTCCTTCATTGCTGGTGGGAATGCAAACTAGTACAACCACTTTGGAAATCTATCTGGCGCTTTCTCAGAAAAATGGGAATAGGGCTTCCTCAAGACCCAGCTATTCCACTCCTTGGAATATACCCAGAAGATGCACTACCACACAACAGGGACATATGCTCAACCATGTTCATTGCTGCCTTATTCATAATAGCCAGAACATGGAAACAACCTACGTGTCCATCAGTAGAAGAATGGATAAAGAAACTGTGGTATATTTACACTATGGAATACTACTCAGCTATTAAAAACAAGGAATTTCCGAAATTTGTGGACAAATGGATCGAACTAGAAATTATCATAATGAGTGAGTTCACCCAGAAGCAAAAAGAGTCAAATGGTATATACTCACTTATATCGAGACACTAGTCCAAGGGGTACGCCCCCATGATAAACTTTACCTACCAAGAAAGTGGGTCAGAGGGGAGAAAATCCTATTGAGACTTTAGGGGTGAGAAGCCGGGAAGAATGAGGAAATAGAGGGATCCAGTGGGTCCTGGAAAAATACAGGCGGGTCTGGGCCCTCTAGTCCTCCTCAAACTATGGAACCAGCCAAGGAAAATATAGCAGTAAACTTCGAACCCCTACCCAGTCTAGCCGATGGACAGGACATTCTCCACCGTTAAGTGGAGAAGGGGATCTGACTTTCACACAAACTCTGGTGCCCCATATCGGACCATGTCCCTTGGATGGGGAGGCCTGGTGGCACTCAGAGGAAAGATAATAAGTCACCAAGAAGAGACTTGATACCCTAGGAGCATATACAGGGGGAGGAGGTCCCCCTCAGTCACAGACATAGGGGAAGGGAGTAGAGGGGGAATCGGGAGGGAGGAAGGAAGGGGGGGATACAAGGGATGGGCTAACAATTGAGATGTAATATGAATAAATTAATAAATAAATTAATTAATTTTTAAAAAAAAAGCGCGGATTGTCTTGCCCTCTAGGAGAATGAGCAGGGATGCTGTGAGAGGGCCAGTCACAGTGTGTGCTCAAGATCCTGACCTGCGCAGAAAGCTGAAACTATGAGAAAAGCGTTTGCCCAACCTTGTATGTAGCTGCACCACAGCGCTTCTGCTTCTCTATTTTTAACTGAGATTTGAATGAAAGCACAGTCGCTTCTATCTGTATTTATCTCAAATATTTGGTGGAAATCTTTGAAAAATAATTGGATTGGAATCAGAGACGGTAGCACCATGGAACCAGCTATTTTAAACACAGATGAAAGCTGTCATCTGCATCTGTGAAATTGTACAACTATAAACACTTTTAAAAGTTTTTTTGAGATTTCCTTCCTTCTCTTCTCTTTCCTTCCTTCCTTTCCATTTGCCTTCCTTTTCCTCACTCCCTCACTCTGTCTTTCACTTCCCTTTTTCTAGCTCCCCCCCCCATCTCTCTCTGTCTCTCTCTGTGAATTTCCCCCCAAACACTGGTACTTTTTACTAGTCTTTGTACTAGTGTGTGTTCCTTGAGTTGTGTAGGTGGAAGTAACCAAAACATATCGAGCAAGGGAAAAACTGTTCAGTACAGTTGGGGTCCCAGCATTTCTAAAGGGGTGTAGAGGAGAACTGACTATCTGTGCTGACAGGAGACGCCTGTTGGTCAGCTCCATGGCTTCAATGTTGAGGGTCTCATCTATTTCCTTATTGCAGTCTGGACATTTCACCTTCTGATGCTCAGTTGTTTCTTCTTGGCTCAACTAATAAAACAAACAAAAAGAAGTAAAAAAAATATATATATACATGAATACTAATATATTGTTTAGAGCAAAAACAATCTACAATCTCACAATCTCACAGTAGTTTTTTTTTTTAATGACAGAAAATCTGATAGGTATATAAAAATATACAATTCCTCCTACCTGCTGCTGCTCAAGTGTTCTATTTGCTCAGTTCTATGGGAGATAAAAAAAATTGACATGTGGTAGGGGAAGGACTTATACTTTTCCCTCTCTGGATGTCCCCTGGAGGGGGAGACCTGATGGCACTCAGAGGAAGGACAGCAGGTTACCAAGAAGAGACTTAATAGCCTATGAGCATATACAGGGGGAGGTAATCCCCCTCAGGAACAGTCATAGGGGAGGGGAATAAGGGGGAAATGGGAGGGAGGGAAGAATGGGAGGATACAAGGGATGGGATAACCACTGAGATGTAACAAGAATAAATTAATTAAAAAAAAACTTTAAAAAATGTATTTATAAAAGCTATCACACATACAGCCACACTTTGAGCTACTGGTTCTGTGTGGTCCCCTGACAGCCTCAGCATTGCTGGCTGGAAATGTGCGTTCTCTCATCACCCACTGTATCAGAACTGGGAGAGATGGGTAGCAGTCACTGGATCTGAGGCCCTTAGAGTGTGATTGCTACTGGCTTAAATGAAACATTTATGGCAGAAAAAAAAAAGAACTGTTATTAAAGAGATGCAAATGTGGAAAATTTGCCAGTGAGGAAAACTGAAGCTTAGAGAAAAATTATTCACTCAAGATGACAGACAGCTCAAGGGACACAGATACAAGTCTATAATTCCATCTTATGACGGAGACTAAGGCAAGAGGGTTGCTTCTCCAGGCTTGCATGGGGTACAGGATGTGTACAGATGGCCCACCTGGGCGACTTAGTTTGGGGTTCACCTTTGTTTTAGAGTGCTTGCCTAGTGCAAGGCTCCAGGTTCTGTTCCCCACTCACCACAAAAGCAATTATTCAAAAGCTAGAGTGTGAAGCTGAGGCCCCGTCTATAGCATAGTAATTACCCCAGGACTGCACTGTAAAGAGGACAATGCCAACACTCGATCATCCAATTCTAAAACTAATCGAGTGATGAGAGTAGTGGCCTGGGCACCGCCTTGTGACCAGGTGGGAAGTGGAGTGAAAATGGCTTCCACCACAATGTCCATCGGACTCCGCAGGGTTGGAGTGGGGAGCTCCATGGCGTTCCAAATCGCCCTGATACAGACACTTCAGCAAAATGCCCTAATCAGAGACCAGGGGAACCGAAGACACCTTTGGTTTGTCTAAGCAGAAATCTCAGTTGGATTCCTGGGCAGAGCTGGGTTCTGAGTCCCTAGTTATATCTTTAAGCACAGCTTATGGATATGAAATGGATTTGGGATCAGACTTCACAGAGACCAAACATCTGCTCTCCTCAGATATGCACTCCTTCATATAATGTGATGTGGAGAAGACCACAAGGAAAACCAAGATGGCACAGGGCATGGGAAGAGAAGAACAGCCTTGGGAAGACCCAGGAATACTTTACCAATTCCCTCATGGCAGCTATGACTCGGGGCTATGGTGAATACTACTGTTTTTGTTTGTTTGTTTGTTTGTTTTGGTATCAGGTTCTCTTGTAGCCTAGGCTTATGTCCTGAGTGTTTTAAAATGATTAATCTGATCTGAGACATTTTTAAATATATCTCAGATATAGAAAATGCTATTTCACTCACAGATAAACGTTTGGTGCTGACTTTGCCTCTATATAGTTGCATCTATATAATATGCAACTAACCATACACTAGACTGTATAGTTATTAACAAACATAATCACCTCAATGAATGAGGAATGAGTAAGTGAGCATAAGACCATTCTCTCCTATTTTTGGTTGTGAGCCTAGCCTTTAACAGCTGAGCCATCTCTCCAGCCCCTATTTTCACTCCTAATCTTGGGAAAAGAGGACATTTTTGGAGGCAGTGACAATATTGCTACTCTCTCTTTTTAATTTACATGCATGTCTTCTGTACTCAGATGAGTTGTGACTTCGACTCTGTCACACAACAACCACAGTGTTAAGATGTTCTCCTTACTATTACAGAAGATAAGGAGTGACCAACATTCCTCTCCGTGGATTAAAATTATTAACATTTTGAATTTGAATTAATACCTATGATTTGATCAATATTTATGGCATTCACATTTATTCTAGTGGAATAAGGAGCTATTGTATGCCTACCGCATATGGATTTTGAAGTACAATTGCCTTCTCGACCATGTTCCAGTCAGCATTAGCAAGATCTTTGTCAAACTTCAGTGCCATGGCTGTAGATTTGGTTAGCTCTTGAAAGTGTTGGAATGTATAATAAACAGATTTATATTTTGTGGATGTGACATCACGAAGACCTTAGGGAAAAGAGCACATTTTTACAAACAACAGAAAGACAATTTTGGCATGAATTCTAAATTATCCTTTTGTTCTTTATTTACCAACACTAATCATTTGTGGTGTCTGTGTGTTTGTGTGTGTGTATGTGTGTCTGTGTGTGTGTGTGTGTGTGTGTGTGAGTGCAGGTACACTTGTCTTGAATGGGTGCATGTGGAGGCTAGAGGTTCATGTTGAGATGCCTTTTTCTTTAATATATTTTATTAATTTATTCATATTACATCTCAATGGTTATCCCCTCCCTCGTATCTTCTCATTCCTCCCTTCCTCCCATTTTCCCCTTACTCCCCTCCCCTATGACTGTGACTGAGGGGGACATCCTCCCCCTGTATATGCTCATAGGACCTTTTTCAATCACTCTGTCTGATTTTTTGAGGCAAGGTCTCTCACTGAAGCAGGAGCTTGCTGTCTGGGCTACAGTGTCTAGTCGGTGAGCTCCTGCAGTCTGCCTATCTGTGCATCCCTGTGATAGCGTTACAGGTACATCTGTAACATCTGGCTTTTTTTTTGTCCTGGGTTCTAGAGATCAATATTCATGCCTTTAATACTTATGCAGCACACACTTTTTCCATTGATCCATCTTTCAACCCTACCACTTAGTATGTTTAAACATTAAAGATTCTACATAAATTCTTTAATGGTAAAAATGCTAGCACTTCAAAGTTTTTGTACTTGCAGACTCCTTTTGAGATCCAACTTTAAAAGCAATAGTGAATATTTATTGAATGCTTACTATATGCTATGGGCAGATGACTCAGCATTTTGTATGCACTAGTCTTTATCTACTTTTTATCTTATTTTATAACTCTATTTCCTTTATTCACTTACTTACTTACAGGGTGAGTCTTTCCTCCCACTTTTATAAGTGAGGAAAAACTACTGTTTGCAACCTGATTTTCTCTTTTGAGCTTGCATTAGAATTTATGCTATTGGCTCTCTCATTTCTCAGGCATTCATACTAGAGTTCTTGGAACTCAGCTTCCATAAACACATGGGCAAACCACATGTCAGATGAGTTATCTGCCTGATTGTCTGAGGCTCAGATCCTTCTACTCTTTTCTGTCCTTGAACACACACACAGTCCCCAGTTTCCTCGGGAAAGCAGCACTTGTCATCTTCACGACTTTATTTTGTATATGGTTTGTTTATGTTAGTGTATCTGTGAATTTCATGAATTCACTGGACTTGTTCACTGCTTGTTTTTTCCCTTATTCCAATGTAAACTCTGCTAGCTCAGAGATGTTACCTGTCTTCAGAATGTAATACTTCTTACAATTGTGTACAGTATCTAGAACATTCTTACTATAAAGTTTATTGATAATTGAATGAGCTTACACTACTCTTTAAATATACTAGGTTAAGATAAAGAAATCTTTTAAAGTAAGTTTATTAGCCTGAATAATTTATACATTTTATACAGTGATTCAATTTCCTTTTCAATTAGAAAACACTGACTTATATTTAGATGGATATTTTCTTGTTAGTGCTTCTTAGACTATTTGGAATAATTTTTTCTTCTCTCACCATAGTAAACAGTAGGGCTTACCTAGTTTAGTAACTGCCGTTGGCAAAATAAATCTATTGATAATCAGGGTAATTAAGCATACTGAAACTCCATGAAATAATATCTAGAATTGAAAAAAATATATCAAATAAGTATTCAGGGTAATTTGTTGCAATATATTCTGTATTATAAATTGGACTAGGATGCCAACAGATGATTGTAGTAAGTTAAAAAAAAATAGATGTCAGGAAAGAAAAATGAGACCTGAGGACTCACTATATTCCTGCACACATGCATCTTCAGTCATCTTTAAGAAAAGAAAACATTTCAGGACTGTGGCTTCCCTCGAGGTCTACAGAGCTTTATGAAATAAATTTGCCTTAACATGCCATAAAATATGCATTCTAAAACATTGTTGGAACACTACTTACATGGCTTTTTTCTTCCTAGCAGTATTAAAGGGTAGCTATATAGAGTGATACAAGGAGATAGAGCCAACTATTACCCAACTATCTCCTGAAATGATTGGATCCTAGAATAAAAAAAACCCAAATGCGTGTTTTGCAATAGCAGCTGTTTAAAATGACTTATAGTTTTTACTGCATCGTCATCTGAAACCTGTCAGACCTGTGAAGGAGGTTGGGTGTCTCTAAGCTGGTAGGCAGATGAAAGTCATGTGATTTTCCTTGCCAGTCTTGCAGGCTCTTGACTAGAAGCCTTGGTTGGGTCCTGTCTCTTGGCTCTCTCTCTAGATCAGTTCCCAACTTTCTCAGAATAAACAAAACAAGACCCCTTCCACCAGGGAAGCCATATAAGGATCACATTACAAAATCAACACGGAACAACACTTTCATTGAATACCCCCCCCCCAAAAGCAACAAAACATAGCTTTCTTTACTTGAGATTTTTCCCTCTCAGTACTAAGAGAGTCGTCAGAGTAGGCAAACAGGAGGGCCATGTTTATGTTCGGTGTCCCTTTCATCTCACTCCAGACCATGATGAACGCCCAGCGCCAGCTGAACCCGTGACCAAGTCGAGACAAGAAGGGGCTCATTAGTAGAAAGACCAAAAGTCTGGAAGACAGAAGGAGTTTTTAAGTTATTTTTGTGATATAAACGCCTTTCTGTTTTATTGTGTTGTATTTCCAATGAGCCATCATTCATACACTGTTGTCATGGCTCCAAGGGAGACCTGTGTTAGAGAGACACACGCATAAAGAGTGACTGGTTATCTCCTTGCACTGATGAGTGGTAAGACAAGTTCACATCATGAGTGGACAGTGCCTCCACAGACATTTTGTAAGGTAAAGGCCACAGTAAGAAGTGGTAAACAGAAAATGAGGGGAGGCGTCCTTCCTTTTTTTTCTTTGCATAGTTTCATTGCACACTTTGTCCGCATTGCTCAGTTCCTTTCTATTCTCCATGTCATTCCCAACTGCTAAACCATTTTTTATGATAATTTGGGATAAATGTTTAGAACTAATGTGTTGATCTCAACAAGCTAATTATCCTAGACAGAAGTAGAATGTTAACTATTCCAGCGACAGGCAGCTGTGAGACTGTGGTTATGGCCGCTTTTCTCAGTGCATGTCTCTTAAGACTGGAAAAAGGGACTGCAACACTATTAGGGGGCCATTTACAAGGAGGGTTTTATTCTAGTTTCTTAAAGAGTGCTTTCCATTTACGGTCGTGAATTCAAAGAAATGTTAACGTAATATTGAGCAAAATTACAAAATACAATTTCTACTGTTAGGTAAAGTTGCTGAAACCTTGTACAAAGATAGAAAATACTAGATGAAATATTCCATATATTAATAGTAGTTGCATCTTAGTAATCTTAGTAGATTATGAAGTTTTTTTTCAGGAATTTTGCAAAACATTTGCATGGCTCTAAAATTCATTTAAACTCTGAGAAAACTCCCAGGTGTTACTTTGCCAATGATCACTTGAGAAGTTTAAGACAACTAAGTGTTCAGTCTGCCGTACGAAATGATTTCATTATTTTAGAGAATCATCTTCAAAAAACTTTCTATAAACAAAGTTTGCATGGTATTCTTACCTTAAAACAATCAGTGTGAAGTAGATGTTTAATGAATAATATATATCAGAAAATGATATATATAAATAAGTCTGTGCAGGGATTAGCAGTCCAATGAAAGTGAACACCATAAGGAAACCAATAAAGGACAGACAGTTCCAGAATCTGCATTTTTGAGAGGAATGAAATGTTACAGCTAACTTAACATGTTTATTATAAAGCTTAACTACATAACACATTATGCAATTATCAATAAAATAAAAATAAATGAGGCATTTATGAATAATCAATATGGATTAAAGAGAACTGTGAAGGAGAGAATACTAATGCAAATAAATACGTAATTCTAAAGTAATTTAAATAAGTTTATTTGTGTAAATTAGTAACATTCTTTTTTTCACTGAGCCTGAAAGAAATATTTAGGTTACAGTTAACTGCCACATAGCATAACAATACAGTAACTGAACATCCAGACAGCATGGTTCACATAACTTGCAAGTACTGATAGTAAAAATTTAAGTCCTAAAGTTACTTCTTGATATTAAAATGTTAAGTGATCATATTAATCAGTGGTGGTGAAAGTGGTAGAAATTAGTACAGAAGTGCCAGGGAACAAAAACCACAAGTTTGCCATGAAAACATCTCAGTTCCTAGGTAATGGAGTCTAATGGCTGTACAGTGCTTACAACGGTCTAGAAAAGGAAGAACTGAGCCTCTAATAAGATGGGTGACCCTGGTGACAGGGTCAAGGATTTGGCAGAGGAGTTGCAGAGTTGTGAGAAAGGGAAGACCCGAGGGAATAAAGGGGGAAAAAAGAAAAAGAAAAAGAAGAAGATGGGAATTGGAGCTGCTTTCTCTCTCAACAGTAGAATGGACCCCATTAGGCTTTTGAAGTAAGCAGTAGGACTTACCACATCTCTCTTAGATTGCTACCACAGTTAAGAATAGAGCCTGGTGCATGTTATATTTTAAATAGATTCCTGGAATTGTGATTATGCAGAAATTATATATGTGTCTGTGAAAGGGAGTGGCTTAGGTAGAATGGTAGATAGCACATGGGGGGAGGGGAGAAGGATTGGCAACAGAAAGTCAGCAGAGTTTCTGTCTATCAGCACCACTAGGAATAGTGGTAGAGTAATGCTGGCCAGAGTCATAGAGACACGGCAGCCAGAATCTTCACTAAAAGAGATGTGCATTCGTGGGGGAAATAGACCCAATGGGAACTCAAGACTAGGTGACCTGTTTTGTCGAGAATTGTGCAGCAATAAATATTACAGAGAAATGAGTGGGATGGTTTACATGGCATTGTCTTACTCATACCATTTGGCTGTAACTATGGTTGTAATTTCATAGCTTCTAGCTTATTGAAACAAAGTGAAAACAGAATAGCCACTCACTCGAGGAGAAACGCTTCAACTCCTGGTTTAAAACTTGTAGAATTTAGAAAAAGTCCGATGATGGCCAGAGTAAATATTCCAGACATCCCAACTAGCTCACCTAGTTTTAGAATGAATAACAACAAAAGGATTAACTACTGGGTGTGAAAATATCAGGTATCGTGGCTTCGTAGAGAAGCTACCCAGCTCAGCTTCACTAGAAAACACTATAATTTATTACAGCTGCTCATAGTTTCCTTCAACAGATATACACCCTACTGTGTAGTAAAATATGAGATCCACATCCATGCATTAACTTGGCTTCATATCATTAGCAGTTCGAAAATCTCTTCACCTATCACAGTAAAGCTAAGCATCCTCCACAGACCTTCTGTTCAAAGGAACTCTGGATGTGTGAATCCAAAAAATGACCTAGTGGATTCTATAAGGACCACTTCATACACCTTTTATTTGGAAAATGCGAGAGTTGTATTTCTGGTAGAAATAAGGAACTGAGGACAAAACAGTCCCAATATAGATCTCGCCCGTTTACTTTTTTATTGGTGCATTTCATATAGAAGAACTAAGAAATATACAAGTCTGTTAATGGGTGTTTTTAAAAATCAGTAATATTCTTGTAAATGGATAATTATATAGTACAACACCACAAGAAGATTCATAATCCCACTTCTAACACTGCAAGTCTAACTGTAAAGAATTTTTTGGGAAGCTAGGTGTGGTGATGCACACATGTAATCCCAGCAACTGGGAGTCAGAGGCAGGGGCAGAGACAAGAGGAACTCTGTGAGTTCAAAGCCAACCTGACCTGCAAAGCATGTTCCAGGTCAGCTATGTCTACATAGTGAGCTCCTGCTTTAAACCCAAAACCCAAAGCAAAATACAGGAAGAAGGGCATTTAACTTGAATTTATTTTAGACAGAACATTAAAATTGTTCCTAAAGAAATAATTGGTAAGCTTTAGACTGAGGGATGAGAACCAAGAAACAGACACGAGCAGCTACACACATTCACTGAATGTTTTAAATTAATTAATTAATTCACTTTACACTGTAGCTCCCTCCTTTTTTTTTCCTCTCAGTCCCATCTTCCCTCTTCCCCCTCCCTCCTCCCTTACTCCTCAGAAAAGGGGATTCCTTCCCCCAGCATATCAAGTCACACCAGGACTGACCACATCCTCTTCCACCGTGGCCTGGCAAGGTAGTCCCACCAGGGGTAAGTAATAAAAAAATAGGCAACTCAGTCCATGTCTGAGGTAGTCTTCACTCTCCCCACCAGGAGACCTAGCTGCCCGTCGGCTACATCTGTGTAGGGGGCCTGGGTCCAGTCCATACATGGTCCTTGGTTGGTGCCTCAGTCTGTTTTGAGCCTCAGTTACAAGCTGGAGACTTACAACAGGGTAGGATCTTGGGAGGATATGGGGGTGACTCCAGGTGAGACTCCTGGAAGCAGGGGTCATGGTGGCTGAAGAGGCCACTGTCTGATGAAACAGGACAACTATTGGAGGCAGGAGAGCTCCACCCCACTCACAACACCTTTGATCCCACATGTACAAGATGCGCAGGGATAAAAAATAGAGCAGAGATTGAGGGAATGTCCAGTCAGTGCCTGGCTCAACCCTTAGGAGTGAGCCAGCCCCTGACACTATTAACAATACTCTGGCATACTTGCAGACAGGAATCTATCAGTTATCCTCTGACAGGCTTTACCCTGCAACCCTTTGAAACAGATGCTGAGACTCACAGCCCAACATTAGGCAGAGCATAGGAAGTCTAGTAATCTATTTATTTTTAAAGTTAAGAAATACTGTGGATTTACCACTTTTACTTAATTTCCTCAGAATACATATTTGGCTCAGTTCTGGGCCACTCTGTCTATTTTATATACTAAGGATTTTTTTTTTGTTTCAAGAGCTACATTTTAACTGCTATAGACTTATTGAATGCTCTGATATTTGTCTAATAAATAAATATTCACATAAAGCACTTACTTAGTTTAGAATTTCTAGACAGATGTTTTTCTCTGTTGCAACTTATTCAAATCCTGTAGATTTCAGCAGCATTTGTATTTTTCTGTGTAGACCCAGGTTTCCTAAGTTTATAAATTTTTGCTAATTTAAAATCATCAGAATGTTCATATACAGAGAGCCTAGAGCAGAGTTTCTCAACCTGTGAGTCACACCCTTTTGGAGGGGTTGTAGACCAGATATCCTACACATCATGTATTTACATGAGGATTCATAATAGTACCAAAATTACAGTTAAGTAGCAATGAAATAAAGTTATACCTGGGCCTCACCACAACATGAGGAACTGTATTAAAGGGTTGGAGCCTTAGAAAGATTGAGAACAGATTATTTAGATTTAGAGTCTGATTTAGAGTCTCTGCAAAGGATTTACAGTCTGTCTGGTAAGTACATTTCTTTCTATATAATGGAAGACAAGCATGTAATGCCAGGCATAGTGGCGCATGCCTGTAATCCGAGCACTCAGAGAGGCAGATGCAGGCGGATCTCTGTCAGTTTGAGGCCAGCCTTGTCTACAAAGTGTGCAAAGGACAGCCAAGGCTACACAGAGAAACCATGCATCAAAAAGCCAGATCTAAACCAAACCAAATCAAACCAAGACGAGCATGTAACTCGCTTTTATACTCTTCATTTTTTTGTGCAATTGGTTATAAAATGATTTCTTTGGAAAAGACATAATGAACTATGATTACAACTGTGGCTATGTTAAATTCCTCTTGTTTTATAATAGTATTTGCTTCCTATATCTGGCTACATTGTTCTCCGTGTAGAGGTATTCACATTTTTTACATTTTTTGATAGTATTATTTGAATAAAAATATTCTGCTTGGGAAAAAATCACAAACTATTTCATAGCTATCTGTTTTCTGAGGTTTTTTTTTTTTCATTGCCACTTCTATTAATTTAATGTAAAGCATAGACTCTCCCACTTACAAATATAAAAGATGAGGTATAGAACTGAAAAGATGAGAGTGATGTGATTGACATCATCACCAAAAATGGTGGACATCCATAGCTGAATCAGCTTTGTACTTAGGATTCCAAACAAGAAGCTTTCAATAATATGCGAGCAGGCTGTAGTCATGATATTATGGGCTACAAGAAAAGAAAGAAATGAAAACTGTTAATAGGACTCACCTGGTTTCATATTAAATGATGCTGTAAGCAATTTTTCTTTTTGTCATTATTAAAATTAGCTCAGTTGTAATGAGCACCAGAGTACAGATGTCCCTTCAAAACACCGAGTTTATTGGACTATGTGTTCGTTTACACCAGCCACAGCTGGTGTTGCCTTGTTTTCACATGATTACCAACATTTGTTAAGTCTTTTATTTTTAATTAATTTTTTTTCTAAGTATATAAGCATAATTTGCACAGTCTAGGTAATGTTACTTGTATGGAGGGTCTGGAGGGAGAAAGAGGAAATGATATAATTATAATATAATCTTTAAAATAAAAGAAATAAGTTTTAAAATTATTACTTTATGTCAAAATATGTTTTAGTTACATATAAGTCTATGCACCATGTGTATACCTGGTGCAGCAGGAGGTCAGAAGAGAGTGTTGAATCTCCTGAAACTAGAATTAAAAATGGTAGTGAGCAAACATATGAGTGCTAGGAATAAAACCTAGGTCCTCTGGAAGAACAGGCAGTATTCTTAACCATGGAGACATCTCTCCAGTCCAAAGCCCTGTATTTCTTTATTTTCATAAATAATCATTTATATTATTTCTTTTACTTTTGAGGTTAAAATTACATCATTTTTCTCCTCTTTTCTCCCACCACACCCTCCATACAAGGTTTATTGCCTGTATTGTTTGTATTTCCATAAAAATTGATGACATTAATGGCTATTTTTATATGCCTAGTGTTCATCTGTATGTCTTCCTTAGAGAAGTATTTGCTCAGCTCTGTCTTAGTCATTGTTCTATTTCTGTGAAGCGACCAAGGAACTTATAAAAGAAATCATTTAATTGGGGTCTTCTTACAGCTTACACTTTCAGAAACTAGTTCATAGCCATCGTGGAAGGGAGTATGGTGGCAGGCAGGCAGGCTGGAGCAGTAACTCAGAGCATTGCAGGGAAGAGAGAGAGAGAGAGAGAGAGAGAGAGAGAGAGAGAGAGAGAGAGAGAGAGAGAGAGAGAGAGAGAGAGAGAGAG
>OU015745.1:98125129-98151514 GCA_907169655.1 Acomys percivali | reverse complement strand
GAGAGAGAGAGAGAGAGAGAGAGAGAGAGAGAGAGAGAGAGAGAGAGTGATTGATCTTGGCATGGGGTTTAAAACCTCAAAGCCTACTCCCAGTGACACACCTCCTACAACAAAGCTATACCTCCTAACCCTTCCTAAGCTGCCCACTGACTGGGACTAAGCATTCAAATATATAAACCCATGGGGCCCATGCTCATTCAAACTACCACAAACCCCTCTGCTTTTTAAAGTCACTTCATCATCACCATCTCCATCATCATCATCACCATCACCATCATCATCACCCTCACCATCACCACTGTTTATGTACATATAAACATGCTGTAGCATGTATATGGAGGTCAGAGGATAACTTTGTGTGGTCCGTTCTTTCCTTCCCCACCCTTCTGTGGTTTTTAGGGATGAAATTGAGATCAGTAGCCTGTGTGTCAAGTTCCTTTACTCCCTGAGCCATGCCTCCATCTCTGATCTTTTAAAATTGGAAATATATACTACTAAGATATGGAGAAAACCTTAATGTCCACCAGTAGGTGGGTGGATAAAGAACATTTGGTATATACCTATATAGGAATAATATTCAGCCTTTAAAAAGAAAGAAAATCCTGTCATCATCACCAATATGGTTTTACTTGGAAGCTATTACGCTTAGTGAAAAAAGCCAGGCACAGAAGGACAAATATCAAAATACCACACAATTATATATGTATGTTATATAATACATATTACATAAATTTATACATACACACATTCAGAATCTAATAAAATTAAGCTCATAAAAGTAGAGAGAAGGATTATGGAAGTTGTGGGCTGGGTTAGTATAAGAGGAGAGATTAGTGTATTTTTTGTTAAAGAGTACAATTACATACCAGTAATTGATATGCATACCAGTGTGCATGCAGTGACACACATCTACGTTAATGTTAACACTAGAGGCTGCATTTGGGTAGATGGTGAAATCTTGGAGATAAAGGAATATTGTCAAGGAATATTATATAGAAAGTCTTAGCCTCATGGAGCAATTATTCTAGATCTAATGTAATATGGCTCGGATTGGTTAAAAAAAAATGCTTCTGAATCTGTTATGACTTAGACCGAATGTCCCACATGGGCATATTTTGAACAGTTTGCTCAGATAATTTGTGGCACTGTTCTGGGTGCTGCAGGCCTTTTGGAGGTGGAATCTCATTGGCTGGAGTAAGCCACTTGAGGTAACTCTGGCTCCTGTCCTGCTCTCTTGTCCCTTTCTTCATTCTGGCAGCAAGCACCCGTCACTGCAGATCACATCAGTCCACTATGTTTTCCCATTATGATGGACTGCAACCTTCTGCAACCACAAACCGAAATCAGTATCCCCCCCCCACATTGTTTCTGTAAGGCGTTTTGGCTCTCTGCCAAGACAAGTCATATTTTGTGGGCCTGTCAAATTCATTCATTCTTTATTGTTGGACAGTCTTACTTGTGATATTTTCCCGAAATCAGTTCTTCATCATATATTTCTATATATAGTTCTTTGTGTTTCTCTGATTTCTTAAGTTCTAAAGACAGTTTTTCCACTATTTTATTGTTTATCGTTGATTTTTTTTTTTGCTTGCTCATTTCTTCATTTGTTTTGAGACAGTTTCATATAAACCCAGCTGGCACTGAATTCAATATGTAGTGAAAGTTTCTAAGCCTGATCTTCCTGCCTCTACCTCCCATGTGCTGGCTAAATGTGAGCAATGAATCCTGAGATGATGCTCTGGTGTGGTTAAATGAAGAAAAATGGGTTCCTTTATGAATCCTTGACTACAAATATTGTTGGCAGGTAGGGCATCAGCAATATGGTCAAGAAGGAGTAGAGTCCTTCATACCTGGCCTCATTCCCATAGCTAAACGGAAAGCAAGAATCTTAGATCTGCCCAGTAGAAAGAGGAATATTCCAAGAGATAGAGTATGGCATGATTCTGTGAATAGCTCCGTGTGCAGCTGAGTCCAGCACCATCTGCCACTGGAAAAGAAGGAGAAGATGGGGCCTGGGGAAATGGCTTCATGGTTAGAATCACTGGCTGCTCTTCTAGAAGACCTGGCCTCAATTCTCAGCACCGTCATGGCAGCTCACAACTGTCTGTAACTCCAATACCCTCACACAGACATAGATGCAAGCAAAATACCAATATACATAACATAAATAAATTATAAGGAAGGAGATGATGGTTTGTGGAGCATAAAGGAATGAAAAATGATCTTCTCAAGATATTCATAACTCAAAATGTTCCACTCCCTCGTTTCTGAGACCCTCTGCAGCATTATCCTAGTGTAGAAGGTGGTGATTTGAGTGGGAATGGTCCCCAGGAGGTTCAGATATTTGAATGTTTGCTCACTAATTAGTTTCCAAGCTGCCATGACCTGGGTAAACAGACACTGGATAATGTCCAACTGAAAATACAAATAAAAAGCATCTACCTAGACAGGCGTGGTGGTGTACACCTTTAATCCCCGCACTTAGGAGGCAGAGGCAGGCAAATGACTGTGAGTTCAAGGCCAGCGTGGTCTACAAAATGAGTCCAGGACAGCCATGGTGACACAAAGAAACCTTGTCTCAACCACCCCGCAAAAGCTACCTTTTAGTATTATCACGGAAAATATTTTTAACCATGGAAATCCTTAAGGAGTCCTGTAGTAGATGTAAACATGTTTTTGTTTTGGTCCCAAGTGTAGGATGTGAAGCAGACTTGTATGAGGGTGTGTGATGTTTGCCCACTGGAAACAGACTTGTGAGAGGGCTAGGAAGGGAATTGCCTCATGTGGGGGCACGGTCTTTGCCAGTTGGAAAACATCCTGTATGGACTATGGAAAAGTATAAATAGTCCAAATAACAAAGATCAATCGCTTTTGCATCACTTTGCATCACCTGGCCGTCTGAGATGCTCATGGAGAATGCTTTGAAGTTCCAGGATCCAGCTGCTGTGGTTGTGGTCACTTTTGCTGAATTTCTGGTTTGCTGTTGAGCAGGTCTTCTGGAATCCTGACTATGAAGAGTGGAATTGTCCCAAGGAACTGAGTTTAAAATAGGTCTACGTCTCCTGTCCCTATTAACCTTCTTTCTTTCCTATCTAGGGTAGGTGGGTTATAATGAAAATAAAGACATTGAAGAACCCAAAATAAAGTAGGTTTTAAAAAGATCAAAGCCTACAGAGTCCTGTGGAGCTCCTTCTCGCACTACCCACCGATTCAGTAACTGCACATTAAGACCAATATTCCAGAGGAAGATGCAATACTTTTGACCAGAAATGAGCACTAAGATGCTAGGAAGTGTGGAAAACATTAGATTTTTTTGGTTGATAATCTCACAGCTGCATAATTAAAATAATCCATTATAATATTTATCTGTTATTTATTTTATATACACATGTACATATATGTGCATGCTCCCAGCTCTGTAGATGGATGAGTAGCTCACTTTTGCTCTTTTAGTGGACTCTAAGGAGATTGTGCCAGGCTAAGGGAGAAGGAACAGCCTCACCTTTTTAGAGGAACTACTAGCTTCCTTCTAAGCTGTTCTTTTTTCCCCTCTGGGCTGGAAGTACACAGAAAAAAACCAAATAACAGCAACAGTATTACCCAAATCCCCCCACATCGATGTTTGGATCATGCCTGTTGAAAGATGCTCCTACGAACAGACCCATGGGAAGTTTCACTTCAGCCCACAGCTCAGTCACAATAATGGTGAAGATCAAGTCACCATGCCAACACTTGATATTTTCATAAGCATAATTTACAGTAAGATACAACATTTGTGACTATTTTAAGAAAACAATTCATCTTTTAAGAAGTTATAAGTATCCTTACCTAGGGAATGATTCACATATTTTGACTTGTAGCTGATGTGTACAACACCATTATATATAATTAGAGATATAACTGAGGTCAATAAACTCTCTCCATTAATTAAATTTGTGAGGCTTCTAGAAAGACCTAGCAAAGAACAGAAAACCTCGTCAATATTAAAGAGTAGAATTGTGTGAGCATGGAAGAGGACATGCTTTACTATGCATTTGTGTCAACTAAACCATTATCATGTTGAAAAAAAAGCAAGTAAGTTAATTTATTTACCAACACCAAGTCTCTACCATCACAATCAAATACTAAATTAACTATAATCCAGTATGTTTATGTAAGTAATAAAATTAACTTAGGAATTTGTTCTTTCTCTCAAAGCATTAGCAATTTCACAAAATAAATTAATGTAAATAATTTAATTACTTGACTATGTAGGTGAATGTCTTATAAGTCATATGTATTTAAGGTGAGTGATGACTGAAGAATAAAGTAAATTTATAGGCCAACATCTTATATCACAGAATCGAATGAAAACAACAAGATATCTGTCTACATATAATTAAAAACTGACTTTCCCATGTATTCTTTTTAGTGGTTTTAGCATTCAAATTCCAAGGACAGTGACCATTCTGATATGGCCTATTTCCATCTTAATTTTCTTCCACTTATCATGGGATTCTAAGCCTAAGTATCTACCTGCTAGTTATACATACTCTTTCCCATTAAACATACCTGTACTGACTAGATTATATGTCTGAGCCTCTTTAGTGGGATTTGGAAACCACAGAAGGTCAATGCTGGTATGCAGGATCATTTCTTATAGGAAACCTATGGTCAGTTTGTGGATAGAAGAAAGGCCTGGACATCGTGTTCTTTGGATAACACCATTGTGTTAATGCTCTGGTTCCTTGCTCTTCTGGTAGCCATGCCTATTACTCTTCACACTACACCAACAGATTCAGTCTATGTGGCTACCAGATTGATGGACACAGGGACTTCGACCTCCTTTCTCCTGCATACCAGAACCATCATGGCAGGATCCCCTCACTGTGCTACTGCAGGGAAGTGGGAGACATATGGGAGGAAAAAATGTGTCACATGGTGGTGCCAAGATGCTCACTGTCAGCTGACTGTAGATTAGCAGGTAAACTAGGCAAGACCATCAAGCTTGTTTTATGTTTTCTAGAGACCATCAAGCTTGATTTATGTTCTCAAAACTGTCACACTCATGTGAAATAATAAACAATTGTTGCTTGAAGGCACCATATCTGGGGTATTCATTAGTCAGCAAAACCTACTATTGCATAATTACTCCAGTTCATAAAATACAACTAGTTTAGCAAACAGTGACTGAAAATGAATAACAAATTGGGACACAAAGAAGGAAAAATAAGACAATGCAAATATATTCATGCCTTCTGTGGACATGCACTCCCTAGGCAGATTTTTTTCTATATTATATTATATTATATTATATTATATTATATTATATTATATTATATTATATTATTTGTATCTAATATATTATATATAATTTATATACATCTACTATCTATCATTATATTATATATTATTATATTATGCATTGTATATTATGTTATACAGAATGTTTATATAATATAGCATATATTAAATTATATATTATATATATGTATATATACATATGCAATTGTATATGAGTTAAAGAAGCTCATAAAGGAACACATTTATTGAGTTTTAGGATATTGTAGGACAGAGACACAGTGCACTCAGCATACTGCTGGTGGGCAAGCATGAGGACCTTAGCCAGATCACCTGAACCCATGTGACAAATCTGGCCATATGCACCTGTCATCCTAGCACCAGGAAGGTAGAGACAGCCAGTTCCCTAGCCCCCTTACAAACCAGCAAAGCCAAGGGATTGAGCTTCCAGTTAGTGAGAGACCCTGTCTCAAATGAGGTGAAAGGAGATCAGGATGATAATTTCTGAGGTTTGTCTCAGATCTCCATAGGCATGCACCCACTGGTACTTCAGCTTCACACACACACACACACACACACACACACACACACACACTCACAGGCACAGAATCTTGCTTTTCGAGACCAAGCAAAAGAAAATACCACTAAGAGAAAAACACTTTCTACAAATATGTTCTGAAAGACTCAAATTTAGAAGAACAATAAAATTCCAAAAGTAACAGCAAGATGCCCTATATTTATGAAGCAGCCTTCCAAGATACAGCCAATAGATTATTATAATTTAAAAAGACAAAAATTCAGTGGAATACTATGTTACAAGATTCAGAGATTAAAATAGGTGCAGAACATTCGTACAGCAAAATAAATCCATTCTCCCTTTACCATCTGAATCTCCTTGTATTGAAGACTAAGCTTTCCTTTATTCACATATTAACACCGAACATATCTCTCATATTCTATTTCTACTTGCTAAGAGCTGCCCTGTTCTATTTTCATGGCCCTAGAGTTGAAAATAAATTGAAAAAAGTAGTGTGTGCACATGTGTGTGGATACTGAAGATTAATCCATATTAATATTCTATCTAAACTACAAATAATGGCCATTATTAAAAAGTGAATAAGAGGAAAACTGGTTATTTTTTCCTGTACAAGACTGTGGATTATTTTTACTTTTCTGAATAATTTAATTTAGTATTTTACTTCTAAATGTAGAATTATCCATCCTAAAATAGTATATACCACAACAATTTTATGTCTGGTAATTTAATTGTATTTTGTTCTTCTGGTTTTTGGTTAATGTGACAGCGACTACGAAGTGCATTTTCAATGGTATTATCCTATTGACTGTCTTCAAAGAATAATGGATATTGAGCAAAACACCAAACAGACTACAGTGTATACACAGTAATGTCAGTGCAAGGTAGTTGCTTGAATGACCCAACTCCATAATGGGAAACTGCTCTTTTTAGATGCAAGATGACCTCCCCCTAGGCATTTCCTTCTCCCCTAAGCATCACTTACAGAACATGTGCCAGACCTCCATCTCTTCCAGTCCCTTACCACACCACTGCATGTGGTGAAAATTAGCATCGAGATGAGTTAGCTACAAAATATGTCCCCAGTAAAGGAAGGGGAAAGAGACAGGAAAGGGGTACTTACCAAGGTCTCTTATGGAGGCTGCAGTCAGCATAGGATCTGAGCTTATAAGAACAGCTGAAAAAAGAAACCAGGGCACAGTCTTCAAAGATAATTTATTCACAGACTGCAGATACCAAAGTATTAAGATGTAATTAATCACAAATCCAGGAATTGTAATTACGAGTATCTGCAAAGACATTCGATGGTAGAAAGATCAGATTGGTTCTTCATTCTGTTTTGAAAACCAGAAGACCTGACAGAGAACTGGCTAGCAGTGTGGCCACCAAGCTCAGTTTCCTAGAGCAACACCCCCCAATTCCCACCTAAAGAGATACAGGAAGTGGCTGAGCAGAGCTCTTCTGGGCTAACCTATACCACGTTCACAGCACCGGGTTCTGTTGCTAGTGCCCCCCCTCCCCCATGCCTTCTGGTCATTTGTCTAACCTGCATGTGCCTGGGTATGTGTTAAAATGTATTGCTTCTACTGATGTTTAGGCAGGAGCCTTCTACTTATAAAACTATTTTAGTAGCATTGGAAGATGTGTGTGCACAGCTGCATGTATGTGTTCAGGTGGGTTTTATCTTAAAGTCTTTCCTTAATTGAGCCCTGGCTTCCCTGGTCCATAGCAGCCACTGTGAGTTGATTTACAATTCCTTCCCCGAGTCTGCACTTTTGCTGTTCCCCACAGCTGTAGCTTTAGATGGTAGGGTTGTAATACTGGACGTTTCTCATCCAATTCTTTCTTTCTTGAGACAACATACTTCATAGTCACATTCTTACAGATTCCCAGAGCTAAAAATGATAGTTGCATATGAAGTTCTGCCAGTAAAAATTGTCAGAATTTTTTTTTCTTTCTCCATGGTTTTACCCTGAGCTTTGAGTATGCTAGAAAGAACACCGCCGATATATGGTTCCGACCCCCTCCCCTTAGATACAAAGCTGAATTTACCACTCTGATACCCTATGCTCTTTTATTTATTTTCTATTTAGGGAAGAATGTATAATCTGAAAATAATTAACATGGGTCATGAACAGGAAATAACGTGGAAGCAGACTCGTTACCTGCCACAATAACTTTTGAAGCATATACAGATCCATGTCAAACGCAACGTTAAAGATGATTACTGGTGTAAATATACCAAAAAACATGTCTGGATCCATCCACTGTATGGTCTCTGCATATACCTGGATCTAGTAATAGAAAATTGATTATTCACATATGTTTCCCCCCATTGTCACCATAGAACACGTGCCAGGGGCTCTTCACTAGCAGCAGAGAAAGAAAGTTTTGGAAAGATACCATGCTTCATGAGGCCTGAAGTCTTACTCTGCTGAGTGTTAGGAGCTTTCCACCTGGTTGGCAGGTGCCAACATCTGGCAGAGGAAAAGTTCATACACATCCCTGAGGCCTTTTCAAAGAGCCAATAGAGAAAGCTGATTGACAGAGGCAGTTAAAGAACACAGTGGATTGACAGGTACAAAAGAGAAAGCATTTCAAGTAAGTGGGTTTTAACATATAAGAATCCATAGATGAATAAGTGATCCTATGAAGTTCCAGAAGCTATGTGGAGCCATATGTAATCCTTATCTCTGAAAGGATGAGAGCTGGAACAGACATGAGAAAGTTCTTGTGAGTAGTGAGCGACCTAGTGGTGTCTCTCCTGATGCACACTGACAGCGGCGGGTTGTATTAGGGGCATTCATTCAGCTCATGCAGCCTGCCACCTGCACACATTTCGCCCAGCCTCCATGACTCTGCCTGATGGAAGGTCTAACCAGTGCTGGGCCCAACCCAAGATCCACCCCGTGGGAGAGAGACCACCCATGACACTATTAATGATGTTCTACTATGCATGCAGAAGGAGCCTATCAAAGTTGTCATCTGAGAGGCTCCACCCAGCAGCGGATTGCAACAGCTGTGAGACTCACACAAAACACTGGGCTAGATGTTGAAAGCCCTGTGGAAAAGTGGGGGAAGGGGGGAGGAGAAAAGAACATGGAGGTGACAGGAGCTTCCCAAGAAGACCAACAGACCCAACTAACCAGGGCCCAGAGGGGCCATGCTGAGACTGAAGCACCAACCAAGGACCTTGCGTGGACCTAGGTCCTCTACAAAGATATAGCTGATGGGCAGCTCAGGCTTCATGTGAGTCCTGGAGTGAGGGCAGCAGGGCCTCTATCAGACATGGAGTCTCTTGTCAGCTTTTCAATTACTTCCCTCTGCCTCACCAGGCCACAGGAGAAGAGGACAAGCTCAGTCCTGGTATGACTTGGTAAGCTGAGGTAGATAGGAAGATGGGCTCCCCTTTTTGTGAGGAATAGGAGAGGAGGGTAGAGGAGAGGGAGTGAGGCTGGGACTCGGAAGTGAGGGGGTATAGGGCTATGACCAGGATCTAAAGTGAATAAATTAACCTAATAGTTAGAGTACTGTGTTAGACAGGCCACAGTTCTTGACACAAGGCCTCTTCTCTTGGAGGAGTTTTTGGAAGTACTTAAAATTGTACTTAAGTCAAAATCATGATTAGAGAAGTGAACAATTCAGTTTTGGTTCTTGCACAGAGAGATGACCTGTCTGTCATTTTCACACCAGTTCTCATACCCACGGAAATGACTGGCTAAAGTGGGCATTGGCTAAATACAGCTCTTGGGTTCACTTTCATTTCCTATATAAAGGGTGAGACATAGATGTGCCCTTTCATTCATGTGTTGAGAACGCCTGCTTTTGAGCTACCATGACAGAGTTCAGTAGCAGGAACAGAGATTGTAGGGCCTGCATAATGTAAGCCATTTATATTAAGGCCTCTTAAAAAAAAAAAAAAAAAAACTCTAACAAAAGTTCCTGTATTAGAGCACTAGTCAATGTGTCTACATTCCTTATAGTAAGTATGCTTTCCTATCTCTAGGATCTCACCTTTTCCTAATGTTGTCACTTCCTTATCTGAATGTAGCTTGTCTTTGTCATCTTCATTTCAAGGAATAGGCTCAATTCATCCTTCTGGCTCTATCTTATCCTATGTGTACTTAGAGACTGGCGTGTCTTATAGGAAACTTATAAAACATTTTCAACTGATGCAACACTATTAGGTCACTTTCAGAATCATTTTACTCCCAGAGTCCTATGCTGGCAGCTCCAAATTTCCCTAAGTGCCCATCTTCCTGGCTGAGGTCTTGTCTAGGCTTTCATATCTGCTGTATGCTGAGCAGCTATACACATACTCACCTCCGACCACCTACGTGCTTTCAGACTGTGGCCTCTGTTCCTTCTGTCTTGTTACTTTTCTACATCCCAAGCACCCATTGCTTGTTCGAGTGAAGGGATCAGAGTCTTTTCCTCCCCAAATTTATTTAGTGTTCTTTGAATTTATGCAATTATTAGATATAATGGCGATACTCATTTATTATACATACCCGGGTAGATGCAAAGCTCAGAATTTCAAAACAGCATCCAATTAAAAATAGTATCACAGGAAGAGGAATTGGGAAATCTTTCAGATGCATGTTCAAAAATGCTGTGAAAGTATACATGTTACTTAGAGGCAATAGCACATTTGCATATTTTTTACTGTTATATCTTACATGACTTCTAAATACAAAATAAAGTAGAATTGTATCTACTACTACTTTACTGTCTGCACGTGATCAAGACCCTCCCTCATGCTTAAAGATACGAAAAGATTAATCATTACTTTTTTCAAATTTTTCCCTTGTGGCTTGTATGATGGATTGCATGTCTTTAGAGACTTTAGTTAAATATTGCTAGAAACCGTTGATTACACAATAGTTTTATAAACACTAACTATAAACTGTGTTGACTTAGTTTGCCACCCTGCAGTAAAAGTGTAATTAGCTCTAACAGAACTTCCAGGCTTAGGAACAAAGAGAACCTAGCTATAATTTGCCCAACAGGAAAAAAAAATACCCTAGAAAACCCATACTAACTAGAAACTTTGCGCACTCCATTTGCCATTTCTATGAACAGGTGTCACCAGAATGTAGAATGACAACTAATTTTAAAAATTCTTTTAGTGTACTCTGTAAACAAGTGCAGGGAAGTGAAGAAGAACACTATCTCCAGTTTCTATGGTCTTCTTCTTTTTTTCATAGCTTTATCATTTAGATAGACTTTCCGGAACCTACTATTTAGACCTTTGATTCATCTATTTCCTTCAATCATACTGGTTATTGAGAGCTAAGTCTGACCTTCTAGTCAATGTACGTGTTTTAACCTAACAGAAGTAAGGGACACCAATGACACCTGACAACACATCTCCTCCCAGGGGCAGTGTATTGTTTGATTCCTTCAGTTAAAAATATTATAGTAAATGTACGAACTTAGGTATAAAGCTGTAATTTCCTATTACTGTTAATTTCCTTAGTTCTATATGATATCGCCTACAAGATGTGTCCATAAACTAGACAGAGGAAGGGGATGTCTTAGCTCACCTCCAATAGTACAGATCAAAGACAGTATCAGGATGATTTCAGGAAGGTCCCGAGGAGTGCTCAGAAACACACTTTTGAGAAGATTGAGCCATGCGTTAGTAAGTTTGACAGTCTGGATTGCAGTTAAGTTCTCGGCACTCTCTTCCATCACCATGATGGGAGTCTGTGGCAGAGTCTGTCTGCCTCTAACCCTGTCTCTCAGCAAAACTCAGAAGGGATCAAAGGGAATAGGAATTTCCTTCTTGGTGTCCTCCTGAGGCTTTTCTAAAAGACAAGAAAATCACATATCACTCCTTTAATTATCTCAAGTTCCTCACTCATGGTCTATAAACACTCGGGATGCCTCTCCTTTCTGTGGTACTTCCAAATGAAATGAGACGTAAAATGCAGAATCCCAGGTGATCAGAACTAGTCAGAGATGCAGTGTACCCTTTCACAGGCCCGAGTGCTACCCAGTCATTGCCCTCCCTGCACCTGTGAAGCTATGCCAAGAGGCCTCTTCACAGAACGCTTCTCCCACCATTGAGACCACAAGCTGGGGTAGGTTAGTCATTTCTGGGAATGAGACACTCCTTAGATTATTCAACTGTCTGAACTGATAAAGGAACCTTTTGACTTTCATGTTAATTTTAACCAGACAGCACTTAACAGACCATGTGAAAAGGACTTTTTCTTTTTTTGTTAATCACAAATGGAATACCAGCAGGGCAAGAGTCTGACAAGAGTTTAAAACTATGATCAATAGCCACATTCAGAGACTTATCTCTTCCCAAGGTCAAATAGTTTTACATTATACAACCTTAACTTCCTTCAAGAAATTATATCTTGTGGGGTGGGACAAGGATATCTCATGCCAGGCTGACCTCAGATATACATTATACAATGTTCGCAGTGACTGGACCACATATGCCTAAACTCCATTATCAAGCCCCCTTGACACAGAAGTCAGCCAGCTTCTCTTTATAGTTTGAAACCCTGTTTTCTCCAACTTGTTGACTTGCCCTCAATTCTGCTTAATTCCCGAACCACACAGCATTTATTATTTTCTGAAATCCCTTAGGGAGTTGTAATGAAGTGCAGAATGCTGAGCAGATGTCCCAGGTGACTTTAATATGTAGCTACTTAACAATCACTGTGACTCTCCCAGACCAAGGGAAACAATTGCTCAGTTTTCATTCTCAAAGCCAAGTTCTGATTTTGGTTAGGTGTTGTGACAAATACATCTGTAATCAGAAATGCATCTTTAGTCAACAGATTTTGCTAATCACTTACCATGTGGAACCATGGCGCACCTAAAATGATGCTACAAAGAACTTCCTATAAGATCTTCACTTTGAGTAATTTTTGAAAAGGTCTATGGGATAAGGATTTCCTATAAATTGGGTGAGTAAGGGACAGTTCTGTCAGTGGCGATCTCAATAAATCTTATCAACAGTGAGAACAAGCTAAGTAAATGACACTGGTGATTATAAAAAAGCAGCAAAGAGCTTGTTGTTAAGTGAGAGTGGGGATGTATGGATTCACAGGACTCACATGAGGATCTTGTATCTGTATCACCAAATTTATTAATTATTTACTCATGTTTGAGAGGCTTTCACTGTGTAGCTCTAGTTGATCCCAAATTCATAGAGACCTGCCTGCCTCTACCCCCCTAGATCTGAGCAAAAGTTATGTGTCCCTACACCTGGCCATAACATTGGTGTGCTTTGGGACTGTTTGTGTATAATAGAACAACTTGCACTAGTTAAGAGCACATCAGTCAGGCTACCAGAATGATGAGCCCCGACTATAAATAAGGATCAGGCCAGATTCTAGAGTTGGTGATGTGTGTGTGTGTGTGTGTGTGTGTGTGTGTGTGTGTGTGTGTGTGTTGTATATGTATTTTCATTAAAGAATATATACTTTTCTTAATGTTTTCTTAATGTATTAATAGCTTGAGATAATAAGGCTAAGAATGTGGCTGAGTTGCTACAAGTCTTGCTTAGTATGCACAAAGCCTTGGCTTCAATCCTCAACATAGCAGAAACAAACCAAGGTGATATATGCCTGTAATCCCAGGACTTAGGGGATGGAGGCCGATGAATAAGAAGTTCAAGATCATTCTTAGTCACAGAGAAAACTCAAAGACAGACTGATTTATGAGAGCCTCTCTCAAATATATGAGAGAGAGAGAGAGAGAGAGAGAGAGAGAGAGAGAGAGAGAGAGAGAGAGAGAGAGAGAGAGATAGAGACAGAGACAGAGACAGAGAGACAGAGAGGGACAGAGACAGAGAGACAGAGAGAAAGAGCTTGAGATTGATCTGGAAACTGATCAAAAGCACTCAGCTATGTCTCTTGAGTAGAAAAACCCTTCATCTCAACAGCAACACAAATCACTTGAAAAAAATATATATCCTGGCATTACACTCAGAGGTGAAAGCAATTGGTCCATCATGTATCCTGAGGCTTGGAAATCGAACAGATTCCATTGTGATTCTCCTTGCATGCCTGTAGAAGCTAGTACAACTGAGGTGAGTCTGGTTCTTAACTGTAGATGGTCCCATGCACACGGTCCCATAAACTGTTTTCTCATTTCTAAAATCATTTTAAAACCTAGCGTCCACAAATTCAATTCTAATAAACTACTTTCATAAAATTATATAATTACTGAAATTATTATTATTTCTGAACTTCAGGGATACTGCAGATTAAGTTCAATACAATTTCTTAATGTGGTGTTCATGGTGTGGTAAATATTTAGGCAACAAATTTTGGAACTTTGACTTAAAATATACTAAACAGATGTCTCCTAAGAAAAAGCTTTATCTTAAATTAGCTTATAAATACTAATATTACCATTATTTAATGTTTAAAAAGATATGTGTAAAAAAGCTGCAGTGAGACCAACCAGACTCAAAGTGCATTTAAAACTTCTTCAGAATAAATTGACTTTATAAATTTTAATAAATTTTATGGGTCTAAATCTCATTATTGAAAAAATAATAATTTTGTAAATATTTTCAGACATTATTTCACCAATGAAATGCTTCGTTTTTGGTTGTGAGTGGAGATATTAATGTCTGTCCTTTCAAAAATGGCATGTAGATTACCCTTACCAGCCAGTGAGCCAAAGCCCAGAGATTCCTTTTCTCATAGCACGAAGGTCACATTCATTTACTTTGTCCCTGAAGACTTTTTTTTTTTTTACCATTACCATTTCTGTAGGAATGTGGAGACAGAACCATCTCAAGGAGTGTGCTGTGGGTCCCTACTCATCTGAGAGAGCTGTGGAGCTCATGCCTCACGACTGGGGGTGGATCCAACCCCCAGTCACCCAATGTCTGCTCAGTGAACTTAGTGACATTAAGCTGCCTTCCTACTCACTTACCCTGAGCAGCGAGATCTACTCCTCAGTGTTGCTGGTCACTCATAATGACCAGCCCGGGTTCACATCCTCCCAGCCCACTTTCTTTTAGGGCATGATGTCTTGGTACCTCATCAATGTGAAATCATTATCCACGTGGCTGTAAGTAGCTTTGAAAGAACTGATATGAAAATTATAGTGGAGGAGGCACAAGGCAGAATTTCACCACGAGGCAGTTGATACTAGGGAGTCTTTGGTGGCAATGAGAAAGGCAGAAGGATTAGTCAACTTGAAAGCTAAATGCTGTGGCTTCCTTTGATCCTCCAGGAAAGGAGGTTCAGAGACCACGTATCAGTGAGAAAGACCAACTTCCAGAAAGAGAAACAACAGATGGCTCACCATCTAGAGCCGGGATGTGTCCCAGAGAATGTGAAAGGTAGACATCAGGAACATCCTCTCCTCCAGGAACAGTCCAAAACCAACTGCAACCTCACTGACAGTTACTTGCACCAAGCTCCGCCCCTACTGTCTGCCTATTGGCTGTAGGCTTGTAACTTCCGACTTGATTGGCTCATAAAAGATAGCATCTTTTTTTTTTTTTAATACTAAAGGCATTTAAAACTACAAAGCTGCGGTTATTTAAAAAGCAATAAGGAACCATGAAAAGAAACCTTCAGAAACTGTATTATTATGTACATTTAAGCTGTGGCATAGTGAATTTCTGGCCATGAGTCCACGGACAGTGTTTTCTCTGAATTCAAGTAAGAGGAAGTCTTCTGGATAGGGTACAATTGCAAATACTTTGGACGCAGTCAGGAATTTTGGTTGCTGAACTTGCAGCTTGGTTCTGGGAACATAAGAGAATGCAATCTAGACAGACCGGAAACATAGCTTCTTATTCACTCTGCAGCAAGCGTGAAGGTGGTTTCAGGTGACATATTCACGTATCTTTTGAAATATATATAAAGAATAGTTCATTGAAATTATTTACCAGCCTTACTGTGCAATCAAGTTTTATACGCTTGCATTCTAGCTTGTATTCGTAAGTCTAGAGGTACAGAGCTTGTAGGATAAATATGTGTATTCTAATTTGTGGCTAGTTGAGATTCAAACCAATGATCCAGTATTCTAAGAAACTATTTCGGGAGAAATTTTGTAATGCTTTCAAACTCGAGGTCACTTTTTTGGGATGTAGGAGAACATTTTATATTCTGACTCACACGCAGATTCTGTGAGAAGGAATAGAGAGAGAAATGAAAGACTGGGAAATGCCAGAGTAAACGCAGAGGAGTACCCTTTACCTTGTCCTCTTTGCGATCAGCTTTTACACACACACACACACACACACACACACACACACACACACAACCTGCATCTTCAAATGATGGGGATGAATGAAGGAAATTATCTCTACGAGTTAACAATGTAAATCCGTTTTTTGCAGATGGTCAAAAAATATGAAATGATTTTCTGGCTGACAACCTACTTATATAGTTATAATAAAATAAAAGTTAAGATTATTTCTGACTAAACATTTACATGTAAATTATAAGGACTGAATACATATCTTACATTAGAGGTATATATGCATTATTAAATGAAATAACATGTGTATATTTACACTTACAGGAAGATTACTGATATTGACAGATGCTCATTCAATGGGTCTCATAAAGACTTTCTTTTGAGTGGACCATGTAGTGTGACCATAGTCTCCTCATATGATCTCTCCTTTCTCTCTTTTCTCCTTTTGGCTTCTCACTACCATCTTTCCTTTCCACAGACTCCTTCTGCACTCTAGTTATATATTGAGATGCATACATATGGTTTACACATCTATACTAAATCTAAGACACACAAGTTGGAGAACACTTGACATTTGTCTTTCTGAGCCTGGCTTACTTTGCTTGCATGGTGATGGCTGGTTGCATCCATCTTACAGCAATGTCATTTGTTAGTTATTAATTTTAATGCCATTCCTTATGAATAAGACTCTATTAAGCTATATAGAACTCAGACAGGTGTTCAGAATGAGTCGATGAGCTGAAAGATGTGCAGCATGACATTGTGGAAAAAGTAACTAAAAAAGAGAGAGAGAAAAAAAGTAGATGAATGGTTAATGAATAATCTTTTTTGGCAGGAAACAGAGAACCAAGAAATTACAGCTCCTTTGGAAGTTCAGCTAGGAAGAACGATATTGTGACTGTTAGTGAAAAAAAAGAAAGAAAGAAAAGAAAAACAAACAAAGAAAAAAACTTTCATCCAGATTCGATGGACTTTTCACTTCATTGCATTCTTCATCTCATCGTGCTTCCTCTCTGCACACAGGAATCAGGTAAGTCTTTACTTTCTTTTACAAATGTTTAGCTGGAAGCCAATGGCAAACAAGTACCAGGCTGCTCTTACTACTACTACCCAAATAGTGCAGAGCGATGTCTACTTGGTTCTGTGTGTTATTTATAGACATATATAATCACACAGCTAGCAAATCATTTAAGGTGAACATATTTGAAACAATGGCTATAGAAAACAGGAGAACGGTGAGAATGAAGGCAGGCATACAGCTTCTGAGGCATGTACAATTTGCTGGAGCAGATACTTTCCTCTATGTCTGTTTTATGTAACTATAGAGCAAAATATCTCTTTACGACATCTGTCTGTTTCTTTGAATTATGCCTGTGCTCACAGTCAAGCAGTGTACATATGGTTTAAAGTTGAGAATGTCTTGTTTGAAGGCTCTTCTTGCTCATTAAGACATTTTTGTTATTGGGCAAGCCTATAAATAATTTGCTTTATGGATTTGTCTGTCATTACAAGCTGACCTAATTTAAGAATTTAATGAATATCAGTTTATTAGTTTCTGCTCATTCTGAGTGCCTGAATTTACAGCATTTAACTCATCAGCTTTCCTCTGGTTGAGGTAATAACTATGTTCTTTAAGCATTGCAGTGAGCAGTCCAGAGAGGTGGCTCAGTAGTTATGAGTTAAGAGCAAATAGTACTCTATTTGAGGACCCTAGTTAGGTCTGTTCTAAGCAGCTCCAATCAGGAGTCTCATAAACACCCATCAGTGCAGCCCCAGGGATCCAAGACCTCTTCTATTCTCTGTAGGTACCTGCACTCAAGGGCACATACCCCCACTACAAGAATCACTAAAAACCTAGAATTTTTTTTTTAAATAATCAAGGAGAGGAAATGAAAACAACAGTAAACTCAGGAGGGGCTGGGGTTTAGAGATACAACTTCTGCTTAATGTGATGTAGGTCCTGGGTTCAATCCAGCAACAAGTGTGAATAATAAATAAATAAATAAATAAATAAATAAATAAATAAATAAATGCACAATTAGGAATTCCTATCTCAAGTTGAAATTATAGACAGAAAAACCTGAGGCAAATGATGTTGAGGGGCAAAGCAGTACAGATACTCTTGTGACATCATTGATGGACACTTGGTTGTTACCTTTTTCCCTTTTACTAGTTTGGGTTTTTATCTGAATTATTCAGTCCTTCTCTGAAGACAAGGAACAAACTGCTTATGGAAATTTAAGTGACTGTGAGATTTGAACTGTCAGAAGACCTCATGCTCTTATTTTATTCAACAGTGTGGGGCAGGTAACCTCAGTTAAACCTGCTGTGGAGATGAAATGTGAGTTGCAGAAAGGTAAGATTACTAGGAGACCAGAATCCTACAGATCAGCCCTTGTAAAACACAAACTCAGCAATGATTCTCTCCCAACAACAAACCTGCCACACATGTTTGAGACATTCCTTATGTTTTGTACAGCTTAGATTCACTACACTCATTTGGAAAGCTGTTTGATTTTCAGAGTCATTGCAGAGGATAAAGCATAAGAACCAGGAGACAGCTGTCCTGGGAGGAAACGTGACCATCTTCTGCAACTTGACAAGTCTGGCAAATGTTGAGCAAATCACCTGGCAGAAAATCCAAGGCTCTTTGCCTCAAAATATTGGTACTTACAGCCATAAATATGGAGAAAAGATCCTTCCACCATATGTAAACAGGCTACACTGCAAGATCCTGGAACCCAGTGCCTCCTTCATAACTATCCGAAACCTGACATTTGAAGATGAAGCCTGCTACAAGTGTCTGTTTAACACTTTTCCACATGGCAGTCATGGAGAAAAAACCTGCCTTTCCATTTTAGGTACATAATGTTATGTTGGGGACCATAATGGGGATAGATATTATGGATTTGTAGTTTTTAAGGACGTCATTCAGAGGAAGGACGTTAGACAATGAGAAGCTAATGGTGATGAGTGAAGATTACTTAGACAGGAGAGAAAGAATGGAGGTCAATGGACATTTTGTATTCAGGCAGGACCTTCTCCCACCTCACATCATTTCTTTACATTATACTGCACTGGCTTCCATTAAGTGGAGAATACCCAAGAAGAGTGATAGAATGTTGTTATTAAAGCAAGGAGAAAATATGAGACAAGGAAAGAGAGAGCAGACAAGACTGGGGAAAGGTGAAAACTAAGGGAATTAATGTTCCCAGTCCACAAATAAGAAAAATGTCACAGGACTAGTGGGAACACCAGAGTTTCTTATTATGTCACTATAAATGTGAAGTGCTGGGATGTGTATATATAATTAACAGTTAATGGAAGTTGAGATAGCAATCAGTGAATGAAGGAAAGATATTGGAAGTTTTATGACATGTGCTGGGAGGTACCCGATAGGGATATGTTTTCAGTATTTAGGTGTCATATGAAAATTGGAGAAATATCATCATCCTTTAATAGCACAGAATGTGGTATAACTTGCTTTTGTATTAAATTTGTCTCCTTCTCTGCCTCAGCTGTATCTGAGTTAGTAACCAAACTCCAATCTGTTCCTGGCTCTGAAGATCTCCATAACCTTCAGTGCTCAGCTATGGGAAAGCCTGCCCCTAACATCTCCATTTACCCTTCACAAGTCATAGTGCCCACAAAAGAGTACTTGGTTCAGAACCGCAATGCCACAGTGACTGTCACTAAAATCTACAACATCTCCTTGAAAATTGTGAGATCCTTGGGTCTCCAGGACCTGGTTGTTTCCATGACTCATCCTCTAAAACAGGAAGAGAAGATAGTTCCTCTGCCAGTAAATCAAGAAAGTAAGTAAAAGTGACAGAGAAATCAAAGGGACACTTGATGCTGCATATGGCTTATGTGTAAAATGCTTGCCACAGAAGCAGGGAAACACAAGTTTGAGTCTCAGCATCCACACAAATGTCTAGGTGTGGATGGGTGTGCTTGTGATAGCATTGCTGAGCAGACAAGGACAGGCAAATCCCTGGGCTCAGTGAACAATCTGCCTAGAGTAATGAGTGACCCTGGACCCCAATGGAACTCTCTAAGATAAACAAAACAGTGCTAAAAAACAAAGTTGGACAGCTCCTCTGGTTAATTTCTGGCTTTTATGGTATATAAATTTATATACACATGCATTCACACACACATTCACAAACATGTACACACGCAAGCATGTACCTATACATGTATACATATACACACGAGAGAGAGGAGAAATGTATCTTTTAAAAGATCTATCATGAAAAGTGTGTGTGTGTGTGTGTGTGTGTGTGTGTGTGTGTATCAGCCATTTCTTTAGAATAAGACAATATAATGTATGATTAAAGAATCAAACAATGAAGCCAGACACAGTAGCACACATCTTTAATCCCATCACTTGGGGGGTAAAGCTCAGGAATCTCTGTGAGTTCGCGGCCAGCCTGTCTACATAGTGAGAACACGGACAACTGCGGCTACAGAGGGGGATCTTGTCTCAGAAAACCAAACAAAGCGAAGCAAAACCAAACCAAACCAAAAAACCCCCACAAACAAACCATGATAACTGTCTCCACCTTAATCCTGCATGCTACAACAGGGTTCATTTACTTTTTGCTTTTCTGTTTTGTTTTTGTTTTGTTGTTATTTTGTCATTCATGGGTTTGTTTGTTTGTTTGTTTGTTTTTTGGCTTTCCTTTATTTTTTTCTCACGTATTGACTTTTTTTTTACCTTTCCATAAATTTTTAATTCCTATCAGGTAGTTTTATTCTTCTCATCAATTCAGTGACAGCCACTGGCTTTTCCTCATTTTGTAAAATTTATTTTATTCTTTAAATATGTATGTATGTATGTATGTATGTATGTATGTATGTATGTATTCCTCTCTGACATATTACATCCCAACCACAGTTTCTCTGTTCTCCCTTTCTCCCAGTGCCTCCCCCTTCCCCTAGATTTACTCTGTTCACCTTCAGAAAAGAGCAGGCTTTCCAGCAATACTAGTCCAACATAGCATAACAAAGCACAATAAGACTAGCCACAAGTTGATTATATTCAATAATTAGTAACTAAGTTATTGATATTTAATAAGATTAAAGATAGCATAAAACCAAATAACATTTGAAGATATCACCACACAAAACTTTGACAAAGTTAAGGGTTGTTCTGACTTTTCAACAGTCAAAGTGTTAACGGGTTCTTCTCTCAGATTCTCAACTATACACTTTCTAAATTGGAAAGGAATTTGTGCTTTCTTTCTAGTTAGTTCCTTTCCAACATTTTATTTTGATTTATGGCAAGGTCCACTCCTTAGTACTTGAGAGTTCTAAAACAAGTCAATCAGCCTATTATTTAATGTCAAGAGAAAATGTCATTCCATTGCAGAGATCTGATCATTACCACACTATGAGCATTACACATTGATATATGAACAGATTATCTAGAATTATAAATACCTGTATGAAATGAAGCATTACTGGATTTCTACTCAAGCGTGCAGACGTTCATCAACATTGTGATGTCTGTAGACCACAAGCTGTTCATTTGAGCTTTATAGCCCAGAGCTCATTACATTGTATACCTTGATCTTTATTTATCGATGTGTTTCAAATTAGTGTGTGCATGCCAGTCTGCACATACTAAAGAAAAAAGGCACCTATTCCAGTGAAATATTGCCCTTCTTAAAACCATGGCCTTTCTAACACAAATATTGCCAGTAGGTGAAAAGTGTTACAGGATTTCATCACCACCTCTTTCTCCTGGGCATTCGCTTAGAATCTGATAGATATAGATATGAAGAGCTTGAGATCTTTGCGTTTGCTAAACTTCAGATGCCAAGCTATGGGGACAGGAGCGCTGGGACAAAACTCAGTGTTAAGCATGAACATTGGACATATAAGGAGCTTCACTATCAGAATATACTGTAAGTGATCCAAAGTATTCTCCAAGGGAGAAAAAGGCTTAGAAGATTAAATAGACCACCCAACTAATACTAGTGTCACCGTGTTTGAGGTAAAGATAACAGTACATGAATTTTATAAAACAATGAAGTAAAATAGTTTCTTCCTTCCAAGTATACATTGACAAGACAAGCAGTTTATTGCAAGTCAATGAGAGGGATAGGAGGCTCTGGGCATTTTTTTCCTTCCCTGTTGTGCAGCAATCCAGGCTAACAAGTTTTCTAGGCCCTCACTTGAGGACACAGTGTGCTCAAAACCTTGGTCTATCAATCTTGTTCATACTACTGTCAATTGACAGTTTTCATGAAACGTCTGTAATGAATAGGAGGTGAGAAGCTGCAATGATGTAACATGGTTGAGGAGACCTGCTCTACTTTATTCCAATATTAGGATATAATGATTGATATTTGGATTCTATAAGTCAGAGGCCTAGAGAGAAATGTGCAACTTGTCCATAATTTGGTCACATCAGCTCAGGTACCGAGGAAAACCACTAACCCCCAGTAAATTCTGAATGCCTTCTCATTTCACTGAGAATTTTCTCATGTTATTTCAATTGATTTGTTTTATAAACCTCTCATTAAAGGTATATTATTACATGATAAGTTAGATTTTTACTTCATTCTAATATCCACGGCTTCTTTTCTTCATATTATCTAGGAGTTTGTATAAACAATTTCTTTAAGTTCTTTTACAAAATTTCCTTTCTTTTGAGAAGCAAGTTTTTAATATAAATTTCTGTTTTCAATTTAAAATGAAAAATTTTCATTTTTATTAGTTAACTTATACCATTGTCAATTTCACACACATATAATGCATTCTTATTCTTCTCTTCTTTCTTTTTAAAATTTAAGTTAATTTATTGATTATTCACTTTACATCCTAGTAGGTGCCTCCTCCCTCCTCTCCTTCAGGTCTCACCTTCCCTCTTCCCTATATCTCCCCTACCCTAACCCTCAGAAATGGGGAGCACCCCCCAACAGCTATCCACCCCAGCACATCAAGTCACATCAAGGTTGAGGGCATCCTCTTCCAGAGTAGCCTTCCAAGGCAGCCCCACATGGGGGAAATGATAAAAAACATGCAAGAAAGTCCTGTCCAAGACAACCCCTCATCCTCTTAGGAAGGGACCCACATGAAGACAAAGCTGCCCAATGGGTACAATGTGCAGGGGGCCTATGTCCTGTCCATATAGGGTCTTTGGTTCAAACTTCAGTCCCCACAACCCCCCTGTGTCCAGGCTAGTTGGCTCTGTTGATTTTCTTGTGGAGCTTCTATTCCCTCCAGGTCTTCTGTCCTTCTTCCCACTCAACTACAAGGCTCTCTGCACTCAGCCCAATGTAAGACAGCCAACCCCGGACACTACTGAAGACCATTTTCTCTTTCTTAAATCCTTCCTACTCTTATCATTTCACACCCACACCTCTTCTCCCAGCTACTCACTATCCTAGGCTTATAACTTTTGGGTTTGCCCTATGACCCACTTCTTCTAACCAGGGCCGTCATTGGAAATATCCACTGGAGACTAGGTGTCACCACTGGATGGAGACACAACTGATGGCAAGGTTTTTCACTTTCCAGGAATGTGTCAGCAGGAAGTAGTTCAGCATTGAGTGGTGGGAAATTGTGACTCTTGTTCCACCCAGGCTTGGCTATCTGCCGACGGGCTAAAATGCCTGTTCTTTCAAAGACTTTTTCATTAACTACTTTAAGGAAGATTTTTTCTTTTCAGCTGTATCTAGAAATAATAACCTGAAAGTCTTCTGTCATTTTCTGTTTCACCAATTGTCTTCTTCCTTCACATTAGAGGCTTATTCTTCTACGTATGTTACATGTTTTTAAAGTCTGCATCCTTACAAGCTCTTGGCACTGAAGGTCAGGTCAATATTTCTGCTGTTTCTCATTTAACCATTTTTATATTGATGCTGTTTTTAAGGATTTTCAAGAAACATTAGAAATCAGTATTTGTGTTATGTTTGTTTCTTGAAACTGAACTTGGCTAGCTCCTTTTCCTGGTCACTTGTCCCAACTCATAAAACTAGATTCTATGAATTAAGTACAATAAATATAATTTGTATATCTATTGCCTGTGTTATTATAGTTAATTTTAATGACTTATTAAAATGCAGGCATCAATGATAAGTAATTTCTCAGTTCGGAAGAAGGTTATGCCTTGCTTAGTCATATGTTAAATATTAGGGACATGAATTCTTGATTCTGGTGAACTTCTGTGTGTGGTTTTCTGCTTTGTTGAAATTGTCTACAGAAAAGAATTTATATTCCAGTGTAAAATTCTCCATGTTTAATCTACTCCAGCTATCTAAAATGGCTATGTAGTATCATATTGAAAATGAATAGTAAAAATTAGATAGAACTGTATCTGTGCAGTCAAAAGTAAAGCCACCATGCCTTGCTGAAAGACATGCACTTTCCAAATTATATCCAAGGAAGAAGAAATTGCCATCTAAAGTCTTACTTTTTGCTCAGTGGAAATTAGAAAGCATCTTATAGAGTAGATCTGAATATCAATTAAGCTGTAGAAAGTCAAAGAAAAGCTTTACAAATTAAAGGCCCCAGGATGGCAGTGCAGTGTAGCCAGAGAAATAATATTTCTGGTTTGTGTTTTTCAGGTCATTGCTTAATTTGGAGGACAACAGCAATTATAGTCATCATTTTGTTTGTCATTTCATGTATCATCAATATTGCTTTCTATTTTTATTTCCAAAAGAAAAGGTAAGGTACAATATAATGTGATTTGACAGAAACAATAGATACCATAGAACTATCTGGGAATATTGTTTTTTTTTTTAAATACTCTGAAGGTCTGAAAAAAATCCACCCTGAGGAGAGTAGTGAAGGAACACCCATTTCCATGTAATGGACAATCTCTGACATCAGACAGTTATAAAAGTAGAACACTGACAAAACATCTTTATGGTGAATTGAGCTTAAATTTTTAAAAAGAAACTTATCTTTATTTTATGTGTATCTGTGCTTTGCTTGTGTGTACCTATACCCTACATGTGTGTCTGGTGCCTATGGAGGCATGAAGAGAGTGCTAAAACTCGAGTTACAGGCAGTTATAAAACCTCCATAAGGGTGCAGGGAATAGAATAAGCAACAAATGCTCTGAACTGCTAAGTCATCTCTCCATCCCAAGTTCAAGACTCTTATTGGTACAGATTTTCACAGGAGACAACATGGAGCCAAGAGCAATGAGTAGGGGGAATACCTGAGTGATAAAAAAACAAAAACAAAAACAAAAACAAAAAACAAAGGTTGAAAATGGAAGCCTGAGGTAGGTCCAACTGAGGCATAAAGTGAAACAGAGACCTTATTTTATAGCATTAATATAATACTCACCCATTTGTCCAGCTCCCCTGGTGGACAGCAATGCATGATGGGAAATAAATGTAAATAGGAAATTATTAGGCAGTGACAATAAAAACTGTAGACATAATTGGAGGCATAGCATGTGATTTGTTTTACTGTCACAATGTATTATTTAAATTTATAAAACCCTGTGAAGTTTTTGTGTCGCACTATCTCAATCCAAGGAAATGTTTAAGACAAGGAAGCTTGGGAATCTGGTCTATATTCTAGAATGCTCTTCCACTGGGATGTGGGAGAGATGTCCGAGAAGACAAGAACGAAGGGGCGTTTTGAAGAGACGGCTGCACTAGTCTGGATGACAAATGATAACTCTCTATATGGAAGAGGTAGAAAAGCAGAGGGAGAGGGATTAAGGTTATGTTTAGAACAGGAAGATTTCCTGAGTGACAGGTGTAGAGAAAGAGAGGAAAGACTTATCTTACTCATGGTAAGCATTTTGGCATAAAAGGAAACTTGTGCAAAATGTGCAAGAACAGAGGAAGAATGAGATTTGAAGGGAGGATTTAAAATTCTTTTTAAATGCTGTAATTTTTAAATGTCTCTTTTACACCCAGGGGGTATGTTAATTAAATAGCTAAATGTATAAGTCTACGGTTTTGGAGCAGAGGATATGTTTTGTAATGTAGATTATATGGTATCTATGGAGATAGTTAATAAACTATTGCTCTCACTACTTTGAAGTAAAAACAATAGGCAAGTTCTAGTATTTTGGTGAATTGCTCAAGAGAATTTGTGTATGAATCTCTAACTGACATACTGCTCATACAATGTGCTGCCATGAGTGGAAGGTTTGGTCAGTGTCCTACTTATTTCTGTAACAGTGTCATGGTATCTCTAGGTCAGAGAACATCCCTGAACCATCATCAACACAGATGCTTAACCCGCCATCAACACTGGTGCTCACATCATCACTATCAGAGACTGAGAATGTAGGGAGACAACGTTGTCAGACAGAGATATAATTGGTAGTATGTGGAGCTTTGTGTTTGTGTGTGTGTGTGTGTGTGTGTGTGTGTGTGTGTGTGTGTGTGTGT
>OU015745.1:98112345-98125119 GCA_907169655.1 Acomys percivali | reverse complement strand
GTGTGTGTGTGTGTGTGTGTGTGTGTGTGTGTGTGTGTGTGTGTGTGACTACATCTTCCCCTTACTCCCCTCCCCTATGACTGTGACTGAGGGGGACTTCCTCCCCCTGTATATGCTCATAGGGTATCAAGTCTCTTCTTGGTAGCCGGCTATCCTTCCTCTGAGTGCCACCAGGCCTCCCCATCCTGGGGAAATGGTCAAATATCGGGCACGAGAGTTCATGTGAAAGTTGGACCCCAGTCTCCACTCAACTGTGGAGAATGTCCTGTCCACTGTCTAGATCTGGGTAGGAGTCTGAAGTTTACTGCACTTATTGTCCTTGGCTGGTGCCATAGTTTGAGCAGGACTCCTGGGCCCAAACCTGCCTATCATAATGTTCGTCTTGTAGGTTTCTAGAACCCTCTGGATCCTTCTACTTTGCCATTCTCCCATGCTTCTCTCATCTAGAGTCCCAATAGGATGTCCTCCCCCTCTGTCCCAGTTTCCTGGTAATGGAAGACTTTCATGGGACATGCCCCTTGGGCTAGTATGCAGATATAAGTGAGTATATACCATTTGAGTCTTTCTGCTTCTGTGTTAACTCACTCATTATGATCATTTCTAGTTCAATCCATTTGTCCACAAATTTCGGGAATTCCTTGTTTTTAATAGCTGAGTAGTATTCCATAGTGTAAATGTAACATAGTTTCTTTATCCATTCTTCTACTGAGGGACACTTAGGCTGTTTCCATGATCTGGCTACTATGAATAAGGCTGCTATGAACATGGTTGAGCAAATTTTCTTATTGTGTGCTGGAGCATCTTCTGGGTATATTCCAAAGAGTGGAATAGCTGGGTCTTGAGCTATTCCCAGTTTTCTGAGATAGCACCAGATAGATTTCCAAAGTGGCTGTACTAGTTTGCATTCCCACCAGCAATGAAGGAATGTTCCTCTCTCTCCACATCCTCGCCAGCATGTGGTGTCACTCCTACAGAGTAAATTAACCTAGGCCCATGGGGACTCACAGAGACTGGACCACCCACCAAAGAACATGCATGGTCTGGAACTGTAGGGGAAAAATTAATGCCATATCCTATATGTAATGTATATTCTATAATTAATGTCATGGTCTGTGAGAAAGTTGTCCTCCAGGTGATTCCACTCCTTCCTACGTTCCGGGAAAGAACACGCACTGCCATAAACTACACCTGCCAGCACTCTCCAGAGACTCCACTGGAATAACTAGATACAATTAACACCCAATGATCCTCCGAGACAAAACAACTTCCCTGGAGATTCAGCCTCCTGGACCCCACCTGCCTGAAGGTGGACATTCCTGAGACTCACAACTTTCTCTTGAGATCCAGCCTCTACCCAACCTGCCTGAAGGTCTACATTCCTGAGACTCACGACCCCCGCTTATGTTTTTTTCCTTATTTCCCTGTGACCTCAAGCCCTAGTTACAGTTTTCCTTATAAATCCATTACTCTTGAAGCTCTGGTATCAGTCTCCTATCCTACTCTGGCAGGAAGGGCTGTGATCCGAAGCTCTGAGCCCATAATATAGGATCCTGTGTATATTGCATCGCTATCGAGTCCTGGTGGTCTTTTGGGGGGGTGTCTCTCCATCTGGGTAATCTCGGCATAACAGAACCTGTCCGCCTACAGATATGTAGCAGATATGCAGCTTGTTCTTCATGTGGGCCCCCTAACACTTAGACTGGGGCCTGCCCCTGTCTTTTTTTCCTGCCTCTGGATCCCTTTCATATAGATGGACTGCCTTGCCTGGCTTCAGTGGGAGAAGATGTGCCTAGTCCTGCTGAGACTTGATGTACCAGGGTGGGTTGGTACCCAAGGGAGGCTTTCTCTTCTATTGGCTCTGTCCTTAACAATTAAGTTTTATTATGAATTTATTAACCAAAGGTATCTTCCTTACAACCAGACTGCTTTAAGCAAGAGAGAAAGGAGGCTAAGGAGAACAAGAATAAACCTTCCAGGAGTGAGTTCTATGGTGCGAATTCCTTAGCATTTCTTGGCCTGTATGCAGATTCTCTCCTAGAAAGAAGCAATCTGCACCACCACTGCAACCCTCTCTCTCTTTCTCTGCTCTCTGCTGCTTCTCCCAGTCTGTTGCCAACCCCCTGGACTCTCCTCCTACCCTTGGTGGTCAATTTGCAACATACTAGCCTGGTTGGTCTCTCCCTTGCTTTTCCCCAATTCCAGAGCCAGGATGGCTCCTCTCAGTTCATCGTAATGTCCATCTCAGTGGGGTATCCATAGTGTTTCCAAGGGGCAAAGCCCACCAAGAGTGCCCTCACCTGAAGCAAAAGCCTGGCATCCTTCCACACACTTCTCTGAACATAAGGGGATGGGGAGATGGGGGAGGCGATGTGCGGGTGAAACTAGAGGGAGAGAAGGGAGGGGACTGTCATTGTGCTCTAAAGTGAACAAAGAATGAACGAAAATATAAAAGTCAATTTTGAAAGGAAATGATTTAAATTCTCCCAATCTGTGAATACAAGGTATCTTTTCGGTGAATGTATCCTCTTTGATTTCTTTATTTGATGATTGTGATTTTTGTGGGTAGAGAGCTTTGGGAAGGCTGACACTCCTTTCAGTGTAATTTCTCTTACCTTATCTTGTTATATGTTTACTCAAGTGTTTCCTTTTTAGGAAAGCTCATATTTTTCTCTGTATACAATTTTGTTATTTCTGCTGATCTATCTAATGTCTTGGTTCTTTTTATTTGTTCCCTCTCATGAGTGATACTTACTTTTAAGTGAAATCCTGGTGGCTGTTAGTGGTTAAGAAATTTTCCTAGTATTTTAAGTTAATTTGTGTTTGGAACCTTGCTAATTTTTACAAGTTTACAGATTCAAAGCCTTTCAAATGATTCTGATAGTTCTCCGTGAACGTGGTCATCTCTCACATATATTACTGTCAAGAACCATCGTGTTAAAGGAGCTCACTAAGGCTTGTGGGATGTCTAGGAGATGATCTGGTATTCTCAAGGTCTGTACTGTGATGCACCGCCCCAAAACTTCTTCCAGCCTCTGACATGCTGTCAGGAGCCATTGATCCAGGGAAGTTCAGTAGGCATGAGAGATCTCTAGAAGGGATCCAGTATTTTGCAAGGTCTGTACCGTGATACACCCCAGAATTGCTTCAAACCTCTGACTACCCCGTCACTTGTGCAACTTGTACACTGCTGCATCTCTCTAAAATCTGTCATTAGATCCAGGCATGGCGGCACATGCCTTTAATCCCAGCAACCAGGGAGGCAGAGGCAGGTGGATCACTGTGACTCTAAGGTCAGCTTGGTCTACAAAGTGAGTCCAGGACAGCCATGGTTACACAGAGACACCCTGTCTCAAATAACCAAAAAGAAAAAAAAAATCTGGCATTGGTGTGAACTGTTACTTTCTGGGTATTGACCAGCTCTAATTGAGCAAACTTCCTACAGGATCTTGTTTGAGGATACTGTTTGCCATTCAGATGAATTAATCCCTGATTATGAAATTCCTGATTTAATTAAAATAGTTTTAAAAGTTTAAAAGATCTAAAACAATTTAGAGCATTTATGGGCCTCCAGATGCCTCACTAGGGATAGCCTCGTAGCAGATTTGTGGATTCAGATAAGCCTTCACTCCAGATGGCACCAGGAATCTTGGTATTTCACCAAAAATATATGCAAGTTGGTTTAAACTTTCCATGAACCCAAGATAGAATGGGGCTTCCTAGAGATGTCTAAATTTACTCTGTTTCTTAGAATGAAAGACAAAAAAAATTATTGTCCTCAACTCATTATGAACTAAGGGATAGCTGGATAACGTATAGTTAGGTCAGTCCTAATTGAAAAGTCATATATTGCCTTTGTCACTCTGAACTCACTGTGAACTTAGGTAATGGATACCTAGATAAGAAATGTTTAGCTTTAAAACATGTAACCTGTTGTAGTTTAGAATTCATCTGTTTTTGTGATTAATTGTCCTTTTTTTGACTATGAGGTAGCTCCCTTTTCTCAGAAGTATAAGTATGGTGACCAACAATAAACGTTGTTGAAATTGGGAAGCTTAACTTCAGTAGGAGTTAAGATGCCTAACTTCACCTTTTTTTCTTGAATGTATGTGTGTGCGAATCATTTATTTTCTATCTCTCTCTTATTTCTTATTTCCCTGTAGATTTGCAAATAAGTTAACAGACTCAGGACTTTACCATCAGCCTTTTAGGGCCTAGCAGGTCTAAGTTTACATTAGCTTACTAGAGATCTCTGCAAAGAGCCTATCTGCAGATAAAAGGGCCTCTTTTTATGATGACCACCCCCCTTCAACTTGTAGCTAAAATCTGTTTTTACAGCCTTAGCCATAAGAAAATTGCGGTCAGTTTAAGTTCTCCTCCTTGGCCTCAGTACAGCCAGTCCCTAGAAAGAAACCTTAAGCTACCATTTCTATTTCTTCTTTTGATGCCTGAACCGTCAGCTCCTGCGACCCAAGAGACGAAGCGAACTGGAAGGGCATCTGTATCCATCATCAGAGACCCTACCCTGGACTTCTTCAGAGCCCCAGCTGGGCATTAACATAATACTTTCCTACCTATGTCATCTTGACACAAGCTAGAATCATCTGAAAGGAGATAAGAAAATGACTGCATAAGATCAAGCTATTGGGCATATTCTAAATTAGTGACTGATATGGAAGAGCCAGTCTCATTGTGGGTACTGCCAGCCCTGGGAGCCCTGGGTGGCTGATACTGTATTCAGTAAGAAACCAGGCTGAGAAGTCCATGTGGAGCGAGCCAGGTGCTGGACCCATCCATGGCCCTGCCCCACTCCTGCTTGATTGGATTTTCTGCTTTGTCTTTCTCCAGTGATTGACTATGACGTGGAAGTAGAAGTCCAATAAACCCTTCTGTTCACAACTTGCTTTTCATCATGATCTTTAACTACAGCAATAACAGCCCTAACAAAGTCAAATATTCATGTGGATTTTCTTTTACAATTTTATAGCTAACTTTTATACAAATATCAGGAATTTCTCTTTTTCATTTCTTAATTTAAACATGTAATTTAAGTATGCCACTTGATAAAGACTGGCTACCATGAATATCTTTGTGTATAAGAAATATCATAATATTCTGGCTTTAAATTTTTTTTATCATAAAACAGTGATTGGTGGATGGGAAAAATGACCTTCTAAGTAAACTGTTTACCTTCCAGCATGAGGACGTGAGTTCTATACCCAGAACCCTAATAAAAGTGCCAGGCATAGTGGTGCGTGCTTGGAATTCAAGTGTGTGCTGGAGGGAAGATACAGGGTTCTAATGTATATTGATGGCATCCAGCTGAGAAATCCAGATTCAGGGACTGAACGACCACTGGATTCTTGGACTTTCTACTGGTAGGCAACCATTGTTGGATGAGCTGGGCCACAGCCCATAAGACAATCTAGGAAAACCTTTCTTCATCTATACATTCATTCTATCAGTTGTGTCCCTCTAGAGAACCCTGACCAATACAAGCAGCATATATTTCCATTTTTTCTTAATATTCTTATTTAATTTTGGCTTGTTTTCTTGTCCTGCTTCCATTAAACTAATTGTTTTTGCTAGCTTGAGCTCATACTTAGAAACATATGTTATAAGTACTTATTCTAGTTATATCTTATTATTTAGTAAACTTTATTCCTTCTTGGTAAATTTCACATCTTGCGCACATACACTCATCTCCTGTCCATTCTTATCAACTCTCTGCCCTTGCAACCTCAACTCCAAAAGAAACAAACACAAGGTAACAACAACATGGAAGCTACAGTGTACCACAATGTGTTACACATTATACCCTTTGCGCACATATCTTTACTTGTAAATGATTCATTGCAACTAATGATCTGGTTTGTGGCCTCTGGCTTCTGCTACACTATCAATACTGAATCCTCACTGGGACTTATCTCAGATACCATCTTGTTGCTCTGTGTCACGGAGATCCTATAACTTTGAATATGCAGGGCCAGACTCTTCTTGAGCTCTAGCAGTTTATACATTGTGTACATGTTGGGCCAACTTGAAGCCCTGGATCTGGGCCTGGGTGCTAGCTGAGTGGGTGGGACCACCAGGTCTCTGGCTCGTGAACCATCGGAGTGAGCTTCCCAGTACTGCACTGGCTAGTTTACCCAATGCTGCATCTATCACTGTGCATGGTCAGCTCTCTCTAACAATCCTGCTTTCAGGCTGGCTCACTTTGAACCCCCTCCAAGTCCAGCTCTATTAGATCCCCAGGAAATGTGTAGGGCCTGCTCTCCCACATGCTAGGCTGCATCCAGTGAGGGGCAGGGACGGCTTTCTGCTCTCATGACACTGGGCAAGCTCTCCCACCTGTTTCAGATAGCTAGAGGCAGTTGGGGGTGGTGGCAGTAGGGATTGGGCAAGCTCTCCCATGCTCATGCCCTTGAGGGCAGCACACCTGGGCCCCTTCCAGCAGGGCGCATTGTACTGTGATGCCAGTGTGAGGTGCAGGGCCAGCTCTCTTGAGTGTTGCAGCCAGTGAGGGATGGAGCCAGTTCTGCACAACCTTGGATATCAACATGGTCCCAGGCAATAGACTAGACAAGGAATCTCCAATGGCCTTTGAATTTAATATGAGACACAGACAATGACAAAGACCTCTGCTGACACAAGGCCAGGGACCAGACATGGCTCTCAGTGGAGTACAGCTAAGACTTCACCGCGGCCTCAGGTGGCATTGCAGATCACTCACATCAGGCTGCTCCTCTCTACCCTCAAGTCTTCAGAACTGTCTCTTTTCATAATGCTCAAGTCATTTCACTACTCTTTCTCTCCCACCTCTACACCCTATGCTTGCAAATCATAGTGACTCTTGATGTGGGCAGGCCAACTGGTAGGTGGGGCCTCCTCTGGGGGCCTTTAAATGTTTGTCCAACCCAAATATTACAAAGGAAATAAATCTCTGGATGAAGCTAAGCACAGAATTGATTGGCTCATTAGATCAAGCCATCAATCAATAGTGATATGTCCTTATGAGTATTTTAAGTAAGCATTTATGACATCGAGTATTCATGCTCTGGTCCTGCAGACAACAGGGAGAGTGAAGCAGCTGAGAGTATATACATTAAGAGACTTTCATATTTGCAGTGGAGGAAATGAAGGCCTAGAATATGAAGTATTTGCATCAACTTCACAAACAAGCAAGCCTAGACTATGGTGTCGGGTGTAGGAAAGCGGCCCATGGTAGAATGAAGTGGTGATGTGAGGATGGACAGAAGGGTGAAGCAGGCTCTGTAGAGCTAGTCTTATTTGTTCTGTGTAGGCTTCAGCTGAAATTCTCCATGTTCAATGAGTTCTATCCACAACAATTGGGCCTTGATGTGAGTTTGTAGAGAGCAACCTGTTGTGGTAGGATGAAGCATCCTTTGTGTATATGCCAAAGAGGAGTATGGCAGGCTTTTTAAGATGGATTGAGTCCCATCTTACAGAGTAACAGACAGAATGATTTCTATAGTAGCAGTATGGATTTGTGTTTGTGCTCCCACCAGGAATGGATAAGAGTTCCTCTTACTCTACATCCTTACCACCATGAACTGTCCCTTGTGTTACTGATCTTGCCATTCTGACAGGTATAAGACAGAATTTCAAAGTAGTTTTCATGATCCAAGATGGCGGCGAGCAGTGTGGACCGTGTTTGGAAGCTCCAGTGAACAATTCGGGGAATTGCACAGATTTCTGAGCCAAGAACACCAAGATCCCGACACCACGGCAGCAGGAGTGCTCCACGGTTCAGAGGGACCAGGGTGCGGAGGACCTGCGTGCCCCTGCACACAAGAGGAGTGCAGATTTTCTTGGATCAGAGCAGCGGTGGCACAGGCAGCATCGGTGACACCAGCGGCGGCGACTGAGGTTTGCAGCTCGGAGCCTTCCAGTGGAGGTGGTTAGTGTGGTGGCTGGTGGGAGTTGCTGCAGGAGAGGGGACACTGGACAGGATTTGGGTCTCGTGGTGCCTTGTGACCCAAACTGGACTCGGCGGGCAGTTCAGCCCCAGAGTCCCGGGTACAGCTTAGGGTGCAGTGCTGTGGAGACGCTGACTCAGCGCAGCAGGCAATTCTGCCCAAGGCAACAGCTTAGAGCAGCCACGGCTCCCCTGCTGTGATGCAGGCTGGGTGGAGCACTCAGGTCCACCAAGGGCGCCATCTCAGCGCAGCCACAGTTCACCTGCCGTGACACAGGCTGAGCGGAGTGCTCAGCTCCACCCTAGGCGCCATCTCAGCACAGCCGCAGCTCACCTGCTGTGACGTAGGCTGGGTGGAGCGCTCAGGTCCAGTGAAGGCGCCATCTCAGTGCAGCCGCAGTTCACCTGCTGTGATGCAGGCTGGGCGGAGCGCTCAGTTCCGCCATAGGCGCCATCTCAGCGCAGCCGCAGTTCACCTACTGTGACGCCAGCTGGGCAGAGAGCTCAGTCCCACCGGAGGCGCTAGCGCACATCAAAGAGCAGTTCTGCTCAAGACACTAGCTCTCCTCAGAGGGCAGTTTAGGGGCACTGACGCAGGCTGAGGTCAGCACGCAGATTCAGCCCAGAGGCCCTAGCTGGACTTGCCAGGCAGATTAGGCCCAGAGATTCTAGCTGAGCTGTGCACACAGGCTCAGCGGCCCCAAGACTCTGGCTGGACTATGCACGCAGTATAGGCCGGGAGGCCCGGGCTGAATTCAGCGTGCAGTGTGAGTCCATAGTCCCTGGCTGAGCTCGGTGCACAATTCTGCCCCAGAGACTCGGGTGAAGCTCGGCGTGCAGCTTAGGGACACAGTCCCTAACCGTGCTTGGCAGACAGATTGGGCCCAGAGTCTCTAGTAGAGCTTTTGGCACAGTCCTGGCTCTAAGACTCTGGTTGGACACAGTGTGCAGTTTGAATCCAGAATTTCTGGCTGAGCTGCACGGATGTTTCGGGCATGAGTCAATAACTGACCACAGCAAGCAGTTTGGTCAAACACCCCTAGCTGAGCTTGGTGCGCAGTCCCAGCCCGAAAATTCTGGCTGGACCCTGTGTGCATTTTGATCCCAGAATTCCTAGCTGAGCTCAGCAGATGGTTCAGGCCCTGAGATTCTAGCTGAGCTCAGATGGTGGTTTGGGACCAGTGTCCCTGGCTAGACTTGGCAGGGAACCCAGAAGGCTGTGGATACCTTGGCCTGACCCAACGCTCATCCAGAGACCCAGAACGATTGCAGGACCCACAGCATAGGGGAGCTGAAGATCACTGGCAGTGAGAGCCCAAAACGCCAGGGCTAACCTCCTGCCATCCACAACAGTGAAACATCAGAGCTTCCAACCTACAGAAATCATGAGAAAACAAGTGAATCTATCATCAGACTCCCTCCATCCAACTCGGGAAGCTACCCAACAAAAACAAAGCTGGCAAGATGTCTAAAGGACAGCGTAAAAGCACACGCAAAAAAACCCAAAACAACATGGCATCTCCAGTCTCCAGCTATCCCAAAGAAAACAACCCAGAGAGCTCAAATACAAAGGAAATACAAGAAAATGACCTCAAATCCTTAATAAGGAGCATATTAATGGAGGAAACAAATAAAATTCATAATCAAATACAGGGAGACACAGCCAAACAGGTGAGAGACAGAAAAGAAGCACATAGAGTGGAACTGGAAAAATTTAAGGAAAATGCAAATAACCATATGGAAGAAATAAATAAAACGGTTCAAGCTCTGAAGACCTATAAAGAGGCAATGGAAGAAACTCAGGAATATACAAAAAATGAGGTGAAAGAAATAAAAAGATCAGTTCAAGATCTGAAGACGAAAATGGATTCAATGATAAACACACAGACAGAAGAAAAACGAGAACGTGAGACCTCAGAGAAGAAGGCGAGCAACACAGAGGTGAGCTTTTCTAACAGAATCCAAGAGACGGAAGAACGAATTTCAGGTCTAGAAGATACAATCACAGATCTTGAAGCAACCATTAAAGAAAATGCCAAATCTGGAAAACTTCTGACACAAAACATCCAAGAAATTCAGGACACAATGAAAAGAAAAAATCTGAGGATAATAGGCATTGAAGAAAGAGAAGATATCAGACTCCAAGGCCTAGAAACTATTCTTAACAAAATCATAAAAGAAAATTTCCCCAACCTAAAGAAAGAGATACCTAAAAACATACAAGAGGCCTACAGAACACCAAATAGAATTGACTAGAAAAGGAAAACTGCCCGTCACATAATAATCAAAACACAAAACATACAGAACAAAGAAAAAATATTAAAAGCTGCAAGGGAAAAGGGCCAAATAACATTCAATGGCAAACCTATCAGAATTACATCAGACTTCTCAGCAGAGACCATAAAAGCCAGAAGAGCCTGGACAGAGATCCTGCAAACCCTGAGAGACCACAGATGCCAGGCCAGACTACTTTACCCAGCAAAACTATCAATAACCATTGATGGAGAAAACAAAATATTCCATGACAAAAACAAATTCAAACAGTACCTATCCACAAACCCAGCTTTACAGAAGGTACTAGAAGAAAAACTACATCCCAAAGGGTGAAGCTACAACCAAAACTACTCAGGAAATAGGTAACTATACCATGGCAAAAACACAGCTACACAAACACTCAATTGGAAACAATATCAAAATTAAGACTCTTAACAGTCACTGGTCGTTAATATCTCTCAACATCAAGGGTCTCAATTCTCCAATAAAAAGACATAGACTAACTGAATGGGTGCATAAACAAGATCCAACATTCTTCTGCATTCAAGAAACACATCTCACCTATAACGATAGGCATTACCTCAGGGTAAAAGGTTGGAAAAAAATATTCCAAGCAAATGGTCACAAGAAGCAAGCAGGCATAGCCATTTTAATATCAAACAAGATAGACTTTCAACCAAAATTAATCAAAAGGGATGCAGAAGGACACTTCATACTCATCAAAGGTAAAGTCAACCAAGATGACATCACAATTCTAAACAACTATGCTCCCAATACAAGGGCACCCACATTTGTAAAAGATCTGCTAAAAAAACTTAAACCACACATCAATCACCACACAATAATAGTGGGAGACTTCAACACCCCACTCTCACTGAAGGATAAGTCATTGAAACAGAAACTAAGCCAAGAAATAACATCATTAACCAATGCCATGGGTCAAATGGATCTAACAGATATCTATAGAACCTTTCACCCAAATAAGAAAGAATATACCTTCTTCTCTGCACCCCATGGAACCTTCTCCAAAATTGATCACATCGTAGGTCATAAAGCAGGCATCAACAGATACAAGAGGATTGAAATAATACCTTGTATCCTATCAGATCACCATGCTCATAGGCTGCAATCCAACAACAACAGAAACAACAAAAAGCCTACACATACGTGGAAACTAAACAACTCTCTGTTAAATGACACATGGGTCAGGGAAGAAATAAAGAAAGAAATCAAGCAGTTTCTGAAATTCAATGAAAATGAAGGAACAACATACCCAAATTTGTGCGATACATTGAAAACAGTGTTAAGAGGAAAATTGATAGCACTAAGTGCCTTTAAAAAGAAATTGGAAACATCGCACATAAGCCAACTTAACAAAACAGCTGGAAGCCCTAGAATAAAAAGAAGCAGAAACACCCAAAAGGAGTAGACGTCTGGAAATAATCAAACTCAGGGCTGAAATTAACAAATTAGAAACTAAGAAAACAGTCCAAAGAATCAACAAAACCAAGAGCTGGTTCTTTGAGAAAATCAATAAGATAGACATACCGTTAGCCAAACTATCTAAAGGGCAGAGAGACAGTATTGAAATCAACAAAATCAGAACTGAAAAGGGAGACATAACAACAGAACTGAAGAAATATAAAGAATCATAAGATCCTACTTTGAAGGCATATATGCCACAAAATTTGAAAATCTAAGGGAAATGGATGATTTTCTTGATCAATTTCACTTGCCAAAATTGAGTGCAGAACAGATAAACAAGCTAAATAGTCCCATTTCCCCTACAGAAATAGAAGCAATCATTGATAGTCTCCCAACCAAAAAAAGCCCAGGGCCAGATGGTTTCAGTGCAGAATTCTACCAGACCTTCAAAGACGAGCTAATACCGTACTCTTCAAGCTACTCCAAAACATAGAATTGGATGGAACATTACCAAATTCATTCTATGAGGCCATAGTAACGTTGATACCTAAACCTCACAAAGACTCAACAAAGAAAGAGAATTTCAGACCAATTTCTCTTATGAACATCGATGCAAAAATACTAAATAAAATTCTTGCAAAACGAATACAAGAACACATAAAGGATATCATTCATCATGACAAAGCAGGCTTCATTCCAGGCATGCAGGAATGGTTTAATATACGGAAATCCATCAGTGTAATCCACCATATAAAAAAACTGAAAATAAAAAAACCACATGATCATCTCTTTAGATGCAGAGAAAGCATTTGATAAAATCCAACACCCATTCATGTTTAAAGTTTTAGAGAGATTGGGGATACAAGGCACTTTCCTCAACATAGTAAAGGCTATATACAGCAAGCCAATAGCCAAAATCAAAGTAAATGGTGAGATACTCAAGGAAATTCCTCTAAAATCGGGAACAAGGCAAGGCTGCCCACCCTCTCCATATCTCTTCAATATAGCACTCGAAGTTCTAGCCAGACCAATAAGACAACAAAAGGAGATCAAGGGTATCCAAATGGGAAAGGAGGAAGTCAAACTATCTCTATTTGCAGATGATATGATAGTGTACATAAGTGACCCTCAAAATTCCA
>OU015745.1:98080424-98103931 GCA_907169655.1 Acomys percivali | reverse complement strand
TGTGTGTGTGTGTGTGTGTGTGTGTGTGTGTGTGTGTGTGTGTGTGTCTCCCTTCTTTTGGTTTTAGTGGTGTGAAATTATTTATATCCAATCTTTTCATGGGTGTAGTTAACCTACTTGTATTGGAGTTTTCTTTCTAGTATCCTCTGTAGGGCTGGATTTGTGCAAAGATTGCTTAAATTTGGTTTTGTCATGGAATATCTTGTTTTCTCAACCTATGGTAATTAAAGTTTTGCTGACTATAGTAGTCTGCACTGGCATGTGTGGTCTCTTAGAAATTCCCAAACATCTGCCCAGGCTAATCTGGCCTTTAACATCTCTGTTGAGAAGTCTGGCGTAAGTTATTTGGCCTTTTCCTCTTGTGTCTTTTAATATTTTCTTCGTTCTGTACACTTAGTGTTTTGAATATTATGTGGTGGGAAGATTTTCTTTTTTTGGTTCAATCTTTTTGGTGTTCTGTTGGTTTCTTGTACATTTGTAGGCATCTCTTTCTTTAGGTTAGGAAAATTTTCCTCTATAACTTTTTAAAACACAGTTCCTCAGCCGTGGAGCTAGGAATCCTCTCCTTCTTATATTCCCATTCTTCTTATGTTTTGTCTTTTTCATGGTGTCTCATATTTCGTGGATGTTTTGTATTTAGACCTTTTTAGATTTAACGTTTTCTTTGACAGATGTATTGATTTCTTTTATTGTAGCTTCTATGCCTGAGTCTCTCCCTTTCATCTCTTTCATTCTTTTGTAAAGCATGTGTCTCTAGTTTCTGTTCTCTTACGTAGGTTTTCCATTTACAGGATTCCCTCAGTTTCTGTTTTCTTTCTTCAATTTATATTTTCAGGATTTGAATAGTTCGTTATTTCCTTCACTTGTTTATTGTATTTTCCTGAATTTCTTTAAGGAGTTTATTCATTTCCTCTTTGAAGTCATCTATCATATTCCTAACACTGGACTTAAGGCCATCTTCTTGTGCTTCAGCTGTGCAGGATATACAGGGTTTGCTGTAATAGGACAGTTGGTTTCTGGTGGTGTCATATGGCCCTGGTTCTTGTTAATTGAATTTGTACACTTGCCTTTAGCCATCTGCTTGTCCCTGGTGTTGGCAGGCCTCCATTAAGGCAGGCAGAGTTGTGGGCCAGAAAATGGAGCACAGGGGAGCAGGTGAAATTTACTTCTTTTGAAAGTGCTTGAGGTGTACCAGTAGGCAGAGGATAGGGATGTATCCTGGCTGTCCTGGGTGGCAGCAGACCCCTGTGGATGTAAGTAGAGCTGTGGGCCAGGGAATGGAGTGCACAGCGGACAAACTGGAAACACAGATGCTGGCTTTGCCTGGGGGATGCATCTGGCAGGGAATTGGGTGAGAGGTCTCACCTGGTAGTCCTTGATAGCCATAGGTCTCTGGGAATACAGGTAGAGCTGTAGGCCAGGAGATGGAGCTCAGAGGTAACAGGGTGTTACTCACCACTGCTGGCCTTGCTGGGGGGGGGGGGAACCCAGTAAACAGGGGATTGGGGCAGAGGGGTTCTCACCTGGTGTCCCTAGTACCAGCAGCCCTCCATGGTTCAGGCCAGAAAATGGAAGACATAGGGAACCTTTATTTTTAATGTTATTCTCTTTTTCTGTAATGATTTATTTTATTTTATTTTTTGATTTGTTCACTTTACATCCCAGTTGTAGCCCCCTCCCTTGTCATCTTCTGATCCCTCCCTCCCTCCCACTTTCATCCCCCCTCTCCTAATCCTGAGAAAGGACTGTCTATATCCTCTTCCTCTGTGGCCTGGCAAGGCCACCTCACCAGGCAGAAGTGATCCACCAGTAAGCTCCAGAGTCCATGTGATAAGTAGCTCCTCCTCTCCATGTTAGGGGACCCATACGAGACTGTTGTACTTATCTAGTCCATCTGAGCAGAAGGTCTAGGTCCTCACCATACATGGTTCTTGCTTAGTGAATCAGTCTCTGTAGCACTCCCCTCCTCCGCCCAGATTTGCTGGCTCCATTGGTCTTCTTGTGGTGCTCCTTTCCCCTTGAGATCCTTTTATCCCCCAACTCTTCCATAATACTTCCTGAGCTCCACCCCAAAGTTTGGCTTTGAGTATCAGCATTTGCTTGGATTCCCTGGTGGGTGGAGTCTTTCAGAGGATCTCTATGGTAGGCTCTAGTCTTGTTCCTTTTCTTCAACTGCTTGCTGTATCTATTGTTTGCTCTTCTGAATGAGAATTAAGCATTCTCTCTAGGGTCCTCCTTGTTATTTAGATTCTTTAGGTCTGTATATTATAGTGTAGTTATCTTGTATTATATGGCTAATATCCACTTGTGAGTATATCCCATGCATGTCTTTCTGGGTCTGGGTTACTTCACTCAGGATGGTCATTTCTGTTAGGTCCTGCTGTAGGGCATGCCTAGGGGTGAGGCTTCCCCTCTCCAGAGCCTCACTACATAAACTAGACATTTTGGGCTCACTGGCCCTCTTTTGCCTTTTTGCCCCTCATTGCCCTTGCCCTTTCCCCACTTCCCTGCCCTCTCTCCTTCTCTCCTCCTCCACCACTGCACACTCTCCCTTCTCCTGCCCCTCCTGTGCCACTTCCAGTAAACTTGCATTTGTATATTATAGCTTCATCACCAATTAGCTCATTCTGATTATTGAATCAAGCAGTTTCTAGTTCTATCCATTGGATTGCAACATAAAACCGACTCACTAAATCTGTTAGAAGAAAAAGTGGGGAAGAGCCTTGAACTCATAGGCACAGGAGACAACTTTCTGAACAGAATACCAACAGCTCAGGCTCTAAGACCAACAATAAATGGGTCCTCACTAGGCGGTGGTAGTGCACACCTGTGATCCTACCATTTGGGAGGCAGAGGCAGGTGTATCACTGTGAGTTCAAGGCCAGCCTGGTCTATAAAGTTAGTCCAGGACAGCCTGGACAGAGAAATCCTGTCTTGAAAAACCAAAAATAAATAAATAAATAAATAAATAAATAAATAAATAGGTCCTCATGAAACTGAAAAACTCTGTAAGGAAAAGGACACCTTCAACAAAACAAAATTACAGCCTACAGACTGGGAAAAGATCTTCACCAACCCTACATCTGACAAAGGGCTAATATCCAAAATATATAAAGAACTCAAGAAATTAAACAACACCAAACCAAATAATCCAATTAAAAAATGGAATACAGAACTAAGCAGAGCATTCTCAACAAAGGAATATTGAATGGCAGGTAAACACTTAATTAAATGCTCAACATCCCTAGTCATCAGAGAACTGCAAATCAAAATGATTCTGAAATTCCATCCTACACTGGTCAGGATGTCTAAGATTAAAAACTCAAGTGACAGCACATGCTGGCAAGGATATGGAGAAAGAGGAACACTTCTTCATTGGTGATGGCAGTGCAAACTTGTACAACCACCTTGGAAATCAATCTGGCACTCTGTCAAAAATTGAGAATACTTCTACCTCAAGACCCAGATATACCATTTGTGGGCATATACCTGAAAGATGTTTCACCATACAACAAGATCATTTGTTCAACTATTTTTATAGCAGCTTTATTCATAATAGAATCTGAAAACAATATGCATGTCCCTCAAGCAAAGAATAGATAAAGGAATAGTGGTACATTTATACAATAGAATTCTACTCAGCTTTTAAAAACAAGGAAATCATGAAATTTTTTTACCCATAATATTACCATTTATTAAATATAAAAGTGATATTAAGTGCATTAGGATAGGTGTGTTTATTTAATTTCCATGGAGTATTAAGTCTGAATAGTTTGCACTTACAGAATATAGAACATCTTCAGTATTCTTCCAGCTTGATCAGTATTTTGATTATATAATCATTAACACTGAGAATAGTGATACCTATCTATATCTACACTGACATCAATATTTACATCTATATCTATATCTCTTTGTGTTAAATAAATTTTTTTCTTTGTATTATAACATTATTTTTAATGGTTTATGAGACTGCCTTAAAACTCTTCCATTTTATAATGTATGTATACATACATATAACACACACAGATATAGAAATCATGAAATTTAATGTCAATCTTTACAAATGGATAACACTGTCTTTTATATATAGTCCACATTTTCTTTATCCATTAATGAGTACCTAGACTGATTCAATAAGTTTGTTTTGTTAATGATGCTATAATAAATATGGATGTACAAGTATTCCTGTGTGACAATCACTTAGAATCCTTTCTGTGGTGAATTCTACTATTGATGTCCTAGTTTACAGTCCACCAACAGTATCTAAAGATACTCCTTTCTCTAAATAATTGCCAGCAGGTGTTTTTACTTATTATTCCAACTAAGGTGAGATGGAAGGGATCTCAATATCATTTTAATTTTTACTTCCCTCAGGGCTAAGAATTTTTAATATTTTTCCCATAATTTTATGGGTTTTTGTACTTCACCTAAAACTTTTTAATGGTTCATTTGGAATTTTGCACAAAGGTTTTTGATCATATTCACCTATCCTCAAACTCTTTCCAGATCCACCCTGCTCTTCCCTATTCACCCACTTTTTAGTTCTATCCTGATTTGGGAGCAGGAGATTTTGGGTTGTTTGGTTTGATTGTATTTGTTGTTGTTTGCATGGTGGGTTGGCTGGTTGGATGATTTGATTATGGAGGGGAGTAGTGTGAATATCTATGTTCTTGAAATACAGGCTGACTACTGGTTCCAATGCAGAAGAGGCAATGCCAATTGCATTCTTCAGAGAATAGCATTATTTCCTGGTTCAGTGTCATATTTCAAAACCCATCAATAGTTTATCAGAGTGATTTCATTTACTTCTGTGTACATAAGACAGAAATGTAGGAAGAATAGTGGGAACATAGGAAGTGAAAGGAACTTTGAGTTAAAGCACAATTTACAATATTTGATATTATGGTTACTAGCATAAAGATATGGTTCCTCTCATATACAGGTACTTTATGTTAAAGTAGTAGTGAACCAGGCTTAAGGCCTGAACATATATGATTGTGAGTAGAGTCTCATTCCTTTTTTTCTATACACATTCAGGGAATCTTAGAAAAGATTACTAACTTTTAAAACTCTTTCCTACCAAGATGTGTCTACAAATAGTTTTCCTTATAGATTTTTTCTATTATTATAAGGTGATCTAATTTAAAAATTCAGCAAACATTGTCTTAATATTTTCTGCTCATTCTGAATGATTGAATTAACAGCATTTACTCCATTTGTTTTCTTCAGGTTAAGGTAATGACTTGTGTTCTTTAAGAATTTGAGTGAGGGGGGATCCAAGATGGCAGGGAGCAGTGTAGACCGTGTTTAGAAGCTCTAGTAAACAATTCAGGGAATTGCACAGAATTCTGAACCAGGAACACCAAGGTCCCCACACCACTCCAGCAGGAGTGCTCCACGGTTAGAAGGGACCAGGGTGCAGAGGACCTGTATGTCCCTGCACATGGGAGGAGCGCGGATTTTCTCAGATCGGAGCGGCAGCAGCAGCAGCAGCGGCGGCAGCAGCAGGAGCAGCAGCGGAGGCTGAGGTTTGCAGCTCGGAGCTCTCTGGCGGAGGTAATTGGTGTGGTGGCTTGTGGGAGTTGCTTCAGGAGAGGGGACTCTGCGCAGGATTTGGGTCGCGCGGTGCCCTGAGACCTAAACTGGACTCAGTGGACAGTTCAGCCCCTGAGTCCTAAGCTCAGCTCAGTGCACAGTTCTGCCACAGAGATGCTAGCTCAGCTCAACAAGCAGTTCCACTGTGGAGACGGTAGCTCAGCTCAGCTCAGCTCAGTGTGAAGTTCCGCCTGAGACACTAGCTCAGCTCAGTGTGAAGTTCCGCCTGAGACACTAGCTCAGCTCAGTGCGCAGTTCCCCTGCTGTGACGCAGCAGCTGAGCTCAGCATGCAGTTCTGCCTGAGGCGCTAGCTCAGCTCAGCTCGAAGTTCTGCTGCTGTGATGCAGGCTGAGGTCAGCAGGCAGATTCAGCCCAGAGGCCCTAGCTGGACATGCCAGGCAGGTTGGGCCCTGAGACTCTAGCTGAACTTTGTGCACAATTGCGGCCCTGAGACTCTGTCTGGACTCTCCGTGCATTTAGGCCCAGAGTCCCTGGCTGAATTCAGCGTGCAGTGTGGGTCCAGAGTCCCTGGCTGAGCTTGGTGAGCAATGCAGCCCCTGAGACTCTGGCAGAGCTCAGTGTGCAGTTTGGGGCCAGAGTCCCTAACTGCGCTTGGTGGACAGGTTGGGCCCAGAGACTCTAGATGAGCTTTTGGTGCAGTCCAGGCTCAGAGACTCTGGTTAGACCCGGTATGCAGTTTGAGTCCAGAATTCCTGGCTGAGCTTAGTGGAAGTTTCGGGCCCTGAGACTATAACTGACCATGGCATGCACTTTGGGCCCAAAGCCCCTAGCTGAGTTTGGCACACAGTCCCAGCCCAGAAACTCTGGCTGGACTCTGAATACATTTTGGGCCCAGAGTCCGTAGCTGAGCTTGGCAGATGATTCAGGCCCTGAGAATCTAACTGAGCTTGGTGCGTGGTTCGGGTCCAGTGTCCCTGGATGGACTTGTCAGGGGACCCAGAAGGCTGTGGACACTTTGGCCTGACCCAACCCTCATTCAGATATCCAGAATGATTGCAGGACCCACAGTACAGGGGAGCTGAGGATCTCTGGCTGTGAGAGTCCAAAATGACAGGGCTAGTCTCCTGCCATCCACACCAGTGAAGCATCAGAGCTACGGCCTAGAGAAATTGTGAGAAAACAAGAGACTCTATCATAAGACTCCCTCTACCCAACCCTGGAAGCTACTCAACAAAAACAGAGACAGCAAGATGTCTAAAGGACAGCGTAAAAGCATACGCAAAAAAGCCAAAACAATATGGCGTCTCCAGTTTCCAGCTATCCCAAGGAAAACAACCCAGAGAACTCAAACACAACGGAAATACAAGAAAATGACCTCAAATCCTTAGTAATGAGGATGATAATGGAAGAAACAAATAAAATTCATAATCAAATGCAGGAAGACGCAGCCAAACAGGTGAGAGACATAAAAGAAGCCCATAGAGTGGAACTGAAAAATTTCAGAAAAATACAAACAACCATATAAAAGAAATCAATAAAACAGTTCAAGCTCTGAAAACCAACAAAAAGGCAATGGAAGAAACTCAGGAATATACAAACAATAATATGAAAGAAATAAAAAAATCAGTTCAAAATCTGAAGATGAAAATGGATTCAATGATAAACACACAAACAGAAGAAAAACGAGGATGTGAGACCTCAGAGAAGAAGGTGAGCAACACAGAGGTGAGCTTTTCTAACAAAATCCAAGAGATGGAGGAACAAATCTCAGGCCTAGGAGATACAATCACAGATCTTGAAGCATTAAAGAAAATGCTAAATCCTGAAAAATCCTGACACAAAACATCCAAGAAATTAGGGACACCATGAAAAGAAGAAATCTGAGGATAATAGGCATTGAAGAAGGAGAAGATATCAGACTCCAAGACCCAGAAATTATTCTCAACAAAATCATGGAAGAAAATTTCCCCAATCTAAAGAAAGAGATGCCTATAAACATACAAGAGGCCTACAGAACACCAAATAGAATAGACAAGAAAAGAAAATCTGCCCATCACATAATAATCAAAACACAAAACATACAGAACAAAGAAAAAATATTAAAAGCTGCAAGGGAAAAGGGCCAAATAACATTTAATGGCAAACCTATCAGAACTACACCCGACTTCTCAGCAGAGACCATAAAAGCCAAAAAGACCTGGACAGAGACCCTGCAAACCCTAAGAGACCACAGATGCCAGGCCAGACTACTTTACTCAGCAAAACTATCAATAACCATTGATGGAGAAAACAAAATACTCCATGACAAAAACAAATTCAAACAGTACCTATCCACAAATCCAGCTTTACAGAAGGTACTAGATGGAAGACTCCATCCCAAAGGGTCAAGCTACAACCAAAACTATTCAGGATATAGATAACTATACCACAGCAAAAACACAACTACACAAATGCTTGACTGGAACCGACATCAAAATTAAGACTCTTAACAGTCACTGGTCATTAATATCTCTCAACATCAATGGTCTCAATTCTCCAATAAAAAGACACAGGCTAACTGAATGGGTGCATAAACAAGATCCAACATTCTTCTGCATTCAAGAAACACATCTCACCCATAACGATAGGCATTACCTCAGGGTAAAAGGTTGGAAAAAATATTCCAAGCAAATGGTCACAAGAAGCAAGCAGGCATAGCCATTTTAATATCTAACAAAATAAACTTTCAACCAAAATTAATCAAAAGGGATGAGGAAGGACACTTCATAGTCATCAAAGGTAAAGTCAACCAAGATGTCATCACAATTCTGAACATCTATGCTCCCAATACAAGGGCACCCATATTTGTTAAAGATCTGCTAATGACGCTTAAACCACACATTGATCCCCACACAATAATAGTGGGAGACTTCAACACCCCACTCTCATGGAAGGATAGGTCATTGAAACAGAAACTAAGCCGAGAAATAACATCATTAACCAATGCCATGGGTCAAATGGATCTAACAGATATCTATAGAACCTTTCATATACCTTCTTCTTTGCACCCCATTGAACCTTCTCCAAAATTGATCACATCATAGGTCACAAAGCAAGCCTCAACAGATACAAGAGGATTGAAATAATACCTTGTATCCTATTAGATCACCATGCTCTTAGGCTACAATTTAACAACAACAGAAATAACAAAAAGCCTACATGTACGTGGAAACTAAACAACTCTCTGCTAAATGACACCTGGGTCAGGGAAGAAATAAAGAAAGAAATCAAGGAGTTTCTGAAATTCATTGAAAATGAAGGAACAACATACCCAAATTTGTGGGATACATTGAAAGCAATGCTAAGAGGAAAATTCATAGCTCTAAGTACCTTTAAAAAGAAATTGGAGGGGGGGGTCCAAGATGGCGTCGACCAGTAGGCACCATAGCTGATCTACTCCGAGGAGACCAGGGACGTGAATGGAGCCACAGACTGCTGGATTTTGAGAACTGTAGGTGAGTGGGGCCCCAAACACCACAGACCACCAGGGGGTCTAACCCCGGGACAAGCAACAGTCCGGAGGAGCTAAACGCACTCCCCAAACCCTGAAACGGAATCCACAACTAAGCTACAGCGGACACATAAAACCCAAACTCGCCATTTGGGGAGGGGATTCTCCGGAGCCCCCAGCCTGAGGAGTCTCAGCAAATAGGGTGAAACCACCAGTGAACCTCTCCATCCACACCACGCCAAACTGCGGAGGTCACTTGCCTAGTCCGGGAGCATTCGGGCTAGAAGATACAGGGGACTCCCGCCAGCGGCCTGAATCGCCATTGTTGCCAGCTGCCCGCCCGGGCTGCCGGCACTGACCCGGCACTCCCTAAACAACAGAACCTAGCTGGGTCCATTCTTGCGGGCCCGCGACAGGACCTCCCATAATATAGGGAGCCTGGGGTTGACTTGCAGGGTCTATCTGCTGACCTAAAGTGACTTGGGAGCATTCGGGCTTTCACTGGCGGAAAGAGAAGATACAGGGGACTCCCGCCAGCAGCCTGAATCGCCATTGTTGCCAGCTCCCCACCAGGGCTGCCAGCACTGACCCGGCACTCCCTAAACAACAGATCCTAGCTGGGTCCATTCTTGCGGGCCCGCGACAGGACCTCCCATAATATTGGGAGCCGTGGGTCGACTTGCAGGGTCTATCTGCTGACCTAAAGTGACTTGGGAGCATTCGGGCTTTCACTGGCGGAAAGAGAAGATACAGGGACTCCCGCCAGCAGCCTGAATCGCCATTGTTGCCAGCTGCCCGCCCGGGCTGCCGGCACTGACCTGGCACTCCCTAAACAACAGAACCTAGCTGGGTCCATTTTTGCGGGCCCGCGACAGGACCTCCTATAATATAGGGAGCCTGGGGTCGACTTGCAGGGTCTATCTGCTGACCTAAAGTGACTTGGGAGCATTTGGGCTTTCACTGGTGGAAAGAGAAGATACAGGGGACTCCAGCCAGCAGCCTGAATCGCCATTGTTGCCAGCTGCCCACCAGGGCTGCCAGCACTCCCTAAACAACAGAACCTAGCTGGGTCCATTCTTGCGGGCCCGCGACAGGACCTCCCATAATATAGGGAGCCTGGGGTTGACTTGCAGGGTCTATCTGCTGACCTAAAGTGACCTGGGAGTGTCCTGGCATATAGGGGTGTGGAAACTGCTGCCTCCTTGGATATTGCCAGTGGCCTGAAACCATACTGTCTCAGGCCCACCAGGCACTGATCCTATAATTTCCAACAGGCAGATCCTAGCTGGGTCAGCTCCTGCAGACCCAGCAAGAACTCCCAAATTCATGGGAGAGGCTGGAAGCTCCTAAAGAGTATAGAGGCAGAGCTAAAAGACAGCTACAACCCAGAAGATCTGATACACCTGTGGTCTTGGCTACAAAGTAACAGGAAAGACAGGCAGTTGGGATCAACCTACATAACCAGAGAGCTTGTGTGCTGACCTTACTCTAGATCCCAAAACTGCTGATCTGAATTACAGCAATAAGGTGAAAAGGCCCAAACAGAAACCTACTTTGCATGACTCAGCCTGGTGCCTAAGGTGTTGAGAAAAATCTCCAGGAGTAGAACCTGAATCACCTGCCTGGTCCAGGGAAATATTCCCTGATCCCCACAAGTAAGGGCACCCTACCTATTATTAGACACCAACTATCCACTCCCAAACAGGGAAGGTCACTACAAACTACCTCCCAACATCAGAGTCACCAAAATGACAAGGGGACAATGAAAGAACGCTAACAAAAACCAAAACAGGATGGCATCACCAGATCCCAGCAATACCAATGAAAACAACATGGAGAACCCAACAACAATTGATATACAAGAAAACTACCTCAAGTCCTTAGTAAGTAAGATGATAATGGAAGAAACAAATAAAATCTGTAAACAAATGCAGGAGGAGGCAAACAAGAGGGCTGAAGACTTAAAAGAGTCATATAAAGAGGCATTTGAAGAATATCAGAAAAATACAAATATCCAGATGAAGGAAATCATTAAAACAGTTCAAGACCTGAAGATAAAAATGGAAGCTATCATAAAAGAACACACGGAAGAAAAACGTGATCGAGAAGCTTCAGAAAAGAAAGCAAGCATCTCAGAGGTGGCCTTATCTAACAGATTGCAAGAAATGGAAGAACGAATATCGGGATTTGAAGATACAATCGCAGAACTGGAAACATCCGTCCAGGACAATGCTAAATCTGAAAATTTCCTGACACAGAGCATCCGTGAAATAAAAGACCACATGAAAAGACGAAACTTGAGAATAATAGGGATAGAGGAAAGAGAAGGCAACCGACTCCACACCCCAGAGAATATCTTTAATAGAATAATAGAAGAAAATTTCCCCAATTTGAAGAAGGAGATGCATACGAGCATACAAGAGGCCTACAGAACACCAAATAGAATAGACCTGAAAAGAAAATCTTCCCGCCACATAATAATAACAACACAAAATATACAGAATAAAGAAAAAATATTAAAAGCGGCAAGAGAAAAAGGCCGAGTAACATATGAAGGCAAACCTATCAGAATTACTCCTGACTTCTCAGAAGAGACCATGAAAGCCAGAAGGGCCTGGACAGAGGTTCTGCAAACCCTAAGAGAACACAGATACCAGGCAAGAATACTTTACCCAGCGAAATTATCAATAACCATTGATGGAGAAAACAAGATATTCCATGACAAAAACAAATTCAAACAGTACCTAGCCACAAATCCAGCTTTACAGAAGTTACTACAAGGAAAACTCCACCCCAAAGAATCAAACTACAACCAAAACTACATAGGAAATAGGTAACTATACCATCGCAAAATCACAACCTCACAAAATCTCGACTGTTACAAATATCAAAAATGAAGGGACTTAGCAATCACTGGACATTAATATCTCTCAACGTCAATGGTCTCAATTCTCCAATAAAAAGACACAGACTAACTGACTGGATGCATAAACATGACCCAACATTCTTCTGCATTCAAGAAACACATCTCAACCACAAGGACAGACATTGTCTCAGAGTGAAAGGTTGGGGGAAAATATACCAAGCAGATGGTCACAAGAAACAAGCCATTCTAATATCTAATAAAATAGACTTTCAACCAAAATTGATCAAAAGGGATGAGGACGGACACTTCGTTCTCATCAAAGGTAAAGTCAATCAAGAAAACATCACGATTTTGAACATCTATGCTCCTAATACAAGGGCTCCCACATTTGTAAAAGAGTTATTAACAAAGCTTGAACCACTCATTGATACCTACACATTAATAGTGGGAGACTTCAACACCCCACTTTTACTCAAGGATAGGTCCTTGAATCAAAAACTAAGCTGGGAAATAACTTCATTAACCAATGCCATGAATCATATGGATCTAACAGATATCTACAGAACTTTCCACCCCAATGCAAAGGAGTATACCTTTTTCTCAGCACCCCATGGAACGTTCTCCAAAATTGATCATATAGTGGGTCACGAAGCAAACCTCAACAGATACAAGAGGATTGAAATAATACCTTGTCTCTTATCAGATCACCATGGTCTAAGGCTGGACTTCAACAACAACAACAGAAATAACAATAGGCGTACTAACACATGGAAACTAAACAACTTTCTCCTTAATGACACATGGGTCATGGAAGAAATAAGGGGAGAAATAAAAGACTTCCTGAAATTCAATAAAAATGATGGAACAACATATCCAAATTTGTGGGACACATTGAAAGCAGTGCTAAGAGGAAAATTCATAGCACTAAGCGCCTTTAAAAAGAAAATGGAAACATCCCACATAAACAACTTAACAACACATCTGGAAGCTTTAGAAAAAAAAGAAGCAGAAACACCCAAGAGGAGTAGACGCCTAGAAATAATCAAACTCAGGGCTGAAATCAATAAATTAGAAACAAAGAGAACAATCCAAAGAATCAACAAAACCAAGAGCTGGTTCTTTGAGAAAATTAACAAGATAGACAAACCGTTAGTCAATCTAACTAAAAGACAGAGAAACACTATCCAAATTAACAAAATCAGAAATGAAAAGGGAGACATAACAACAGACACCGAAGAAATACAAAGAATCATAAGAACCTACTTTAAAGGCATTTATGCCACAAAATTTGAAAATCTAAGGGAAATGGACAATTTTCTCGACCGATTCCATTTGCCAAAATTGAATCAAGACCAGATAAACAAATTAAATAGCCCTATTTCTCCTATAGAAATAGAAGCAATCATTGATAGTCTCCCAACCAAAAAAAGCCCAGGGCCAGATGGTTTCAGCGCAGAATTCTACCAGTCCTTCAAAGAGGAGCTAATACCAATACTATTCAAGCTATTCCGAAATATAGAAATGGATGGAATATTACCAAATTCATTCTATGAGGCCACAGTCACATTGATACCCAAACCCCACAAAGACGCAACAAAAAAAGAGAATTTCAGACCAATTTCTCTTATGAACATTGATGCAAAAATACTTAACAAAATACTCGCAAAGCGAATACAACAGCTTATCAAAGACATCATTCACCATGACCAGGTAGGATTCATTCCAGGCATCTAGGGATGGTTTAACATACGAAAATCCATCAATGTAATCCACCATATAAACAAACTGAAAGAGAAAAACCACATGATCATCTCTTTAGATGCAGAAAAAGCATTTGACAAAATCCAACACCCATTTATGTTTAAAGTTCTGGAAAGATCAGGAATACAAGGCACTTTTCTAAACATCATAAAGGCTATATACAGCAAACCAATAGCCAACATTAAATTAAACGGAGAGATACTCAAGGAAATCCCTTTAAAATCGGGGACCAGATAAGGCTGCCCACTTTCCCCATACCTCTTCAATATAGTTCTTGAAGTTCTAGCCAGAGCAATAAGACATCAAAAGGAGATCAAGGGTATCCAAATAGGAAAGGAAGAAGTCAAATTATCCCTATTTGCAGATGATATGATAGTGTATATAAGTGACCCCCAAAATTACACCAGAGAACTCCTACAGCTGATAAACACCTTCAGCAAATTGGCAGGATACAAAATAAACTCAAAAAAGTCAGTAGCTTTCCTATATACAAATGACAAACAGGCAGAGGAAGAAATTAGGAAAACTACTCCCTTCACGATAGCCAAAAGCAATATAAAATACCTAGGAATAACCCTAACCAAGCAAGTGAAGGACTTATTTGAAAAAAACTTTAAATCTCTGAAGAAAGAGATTGAAAATGACATCAGAAGATGGTGGGATCTACCTTTTTCCCTGGATCGGGAGAATTAACATAGTAAAAATGGCCATTTTACCAAAAGCAATTTACAGATTCAATGCAATCCCTATCAGAATACCTACAAAATATTTTGAAGATATTGAAAGAACAATTCTCAACTTCATATGGAGAAACAAAAAGCCCAGAATAGCAAAAACAATCCTATACAATAAAAAATCCTCTGGAGGAATCTCCATACCTGATCTCAAGCTGTACTATAGAGCAACAGTAATTAAAACAGCATGGTACTGGCACAGCAATAGGCTAGTGGATCAATGGAATCGAACTGAAGACCCAGAGATGAATCCGCACACATTTGGTCACTTGATTTTTGACAAAGAAGCCAAATCCATTCAATGGAAAAACGACAGCATCTTCAACAAATGGTGCTGGTCTAACTGGATGTCTACATGTAGAAAAATGCAATTAGACCCCTATTTGTCACCATGCACAAAAATCAAGTCCAAGTGGATTAAAGACCTCAACCTAAAACCAGAGACATTAACCCAATTAGAGGAAAAAGTGGGGAAGAGTCTGGAACACATAGGTACAGGAGACAACTTCCTGAATAGAACACCAACAGCCCAGGCCTTAGCATCAACAATTAATAAATGGGACCTCATGAGGCTGAGAAGCTTCTGTAAGGCAGGTGACACTGTCAAGAGAACAAAGCGACAGTCTACAGACTGGGAAAAGATCTTCACCAACCCTTCATCTGACAAAGGTCTAATATCCAAAATATATAAAGAACTCAAGAAATTAAACACTACCAAACCAAATAACCCAATAGAGAAATGGGGCTCAGAACTAAACAGAGAATTCTCAATAGAGGAACATCAAATGGTGGAGAAACACTTAAAGAAATGCTCGACCTCCTTAGTCATCAGAGAAATGCAAATCAAAACGACACTGAGATTCCATCTTACACCCATCAGAATGGCTAAGATCAATAATTCAACTGACACCACATGCTGGTGAGGATGTGGAGAGAGAGGAACACTCCTTCATTGCTGGTGGGAATGCAAACTAGTACAACCACTTTGGAAATCTATCTGGCGCTTTCTCAGAAAAATGGGAATAGGGCTTCCTCAAGACCCAGCTATTCCACTCCTTGGAATATACCCAGAAGATGCACTACCACACAACAGGGACATATGCTCAACCATGTTCATAGCTGCCTTATTCATAATAGCCAGAACATGGAAACAACCTACGTGTCCATCAGTAGAAGAATGGATAAAGAAACTGTGGTATATTTACACTATGGAATACTACTCAGCTATTAAAAACAAGGAATTTCCGAAATTTGTGGACAAATGGATCGAACTAGAAATTATCATAATGAGTGAGTTCACCCAGAAGCAAAAAGAGTCAAATGGTATATACTCACTTATATCGAGACACTAGTCCAAGGGGTACTCCCCCATGATAAACTTTACCTACCAAGAAAGTGGGTCAGAGGGGAGAAAATCCTATTGAGACTTTAGGGGTGAGAAGCCTGGAAGAATGAGGAAATAGAGGGATCCAGTGGGTCCTGGAAAAATACAGGCGGGTCTGGGCCCTCTAGTCCTCCTCAAACTATGGCACCAGCCAAGGAAAATATAGCAGTAAACTTCGAACCCCTACCCAGTCTAGCCGATGGACAGGACATTCTCCACCGTTAAGTGGAGAAGGGGATCTGACTTTCACACAAACTCTGGTGCCCCATATCGGACCATGTCCCTTGGATGGGGAGGCCTGGTGGCACTCAGAGGAAAGATAATAAGTCACCAAGAAGAGACTTGATACCCTAGGAGCATATACAGGGGGAAGAGGTCCCCCTTAGTCACAGACATAGGGGAAGGGAGTAGGGGGGGAAACGGGAGGGAGGAAAGAAAGGGAAGATACAAGGGATGGGCTAACAATTGAGATGTAATATGAATAAATTAATAAATAAATTAATTTAAAAAAAAAGAAATTGGAAACATCGAACATAAGCATCTTAATGACACAATGGGAAGCCCTAGAAAAAAAAGAAGCAGAAACACCCAAAAGGAGTAGACGTCTGGAAATAATCAAACTCAGGGCTGAAATTAACAAATTAAGAACTAAGAAAACAGTCCAAAGAATCAACAAAATCAAGAGCTGGTTCTTTGAGAAAATCAACAAGATAGACAAACTGTTAGTAGAACTAACTAAAAGGCAGAGAGACAGTATCCAAATCAACAAACTCAGAAATGAAAAGGGAGATGTACCAACAGACACTGAAGAAATACAAAGAATCATAAGATCCTACTTTGAAGGCATATATGCCACAAAATTTGAAAATCTAAGGGAAATGGAGAGTTTTCTTGGTCGATTTCACTTGCCAAAATTGAGTGAAGAACAGATAAACAAGCTAAATAGTCCCCCTACAGAAATAGAAGCAATCATTGATAGTCTCCCAACCAAAAACAGCCCAGGGCCAGATGGTTTCAGTGTTGAATTCTACCAGACCTTCAAAAGGGTGAGCTAATACCGATACTCTTCAAGCTACTCCAAAACATAGAAATGGATGGAACATTACCAAATTCATTCTATGAGGCCATAGTTACATTGATAGCTAAACCTCACAAACCCCAACAAAGAGAGAATTTCAGACCAATTTCTCTTATGAACATCGATGCAAAAATACTAAATAAAATACTTGCAAAACAAATACAAGAACACATAAAGGATATCATTCATCATGACCAAGTAGGCGTCATTCCAGGCATGCAAGGATGGTTTAATATATGGAAATCCATCAATGTAATCCACCATATAAACAAACTGAAAATAAAAAACCACATGATCATCTCTTTAGATGCAGAGAAAGCATTTGATAAAATCCAACACCCATTCATGTTTAAAGTTTTAGAGAGATTGGGTATACAAGGCACTTTCCTCAACATAATAAAGGCTATATACAGCAAGCCAATAGCCAAAATCAAAGCAAATGGTGAGATACTCAAGAAAATTCCTCTAAAATCGGGAACAAGGCAAGGCTGCCCACTCTCTCCATATGTCTTCAATATAGTACTCGAAGTTCTAGCCAGACCAATAAGACAACAAAAGGAGATCAAGGGTATCCAAATGGGAAAAGAGGAAGTCAGATTATACCTATTTGCAGATGATATGATAGTGTACATAAGTGACCTTCAAAATTCCACCAGAGAACTCCTACAGCTGATAAACACCTTCAGCAACTTGGCTGGATAAAAAATTAACTCAAAAAATCTGTAGCCTTCCTATACACAAATGACAAGCTTGTAGAGGAAGAAATTAGGAAAATCACACCCTTCACATTAGCCACAAGCAATATAAAATATTTAGGAGTTACTCTAACTAAGCAAGTGAAGAACTTGTTTGAAAAAAATTTCAAAACTCTGAAGAAAGAAATTGAAGATGACATGAGAAGATGGAAGGATCTTCCTTGCTCATGGATTGAGAGAATCAACATAGTAAAAATGGCTGTCTTACCAAAAGCAATCTACAGATTCAATGCAATCCCTATCAAAATCCCTACACAATCTTTTAAAGACATTGAAAGTTCAATTCTGAACTTCATATGGAAAAACAAAAAACCGAGAATAACTAAAACAATCTTGTACAATAAAGGATCTTCCGGAGGAATCTTCATACCTGATCTCAAACGGATTGAGCTAGAAATGATCATAATGAGTGAGTTAACACAGAAGCAGAAAGACTCAAATGGTATATACGCACTTATATCTGCTACTAGCCCAAGGGGCATGTCCCACGAAAGCCTTCACTTACCAGGAAACTGGGACAGAGGGGAAGACATCCTATTGGAACTCTAGATGAGAGAAGCATGTGAGAATAGCAAAGTAGAAGGATCCAGAGAGTCCTAGAAACCTACAAGAAGAACATTATCATAGGCAGATTTGGGCCTAGCGGTCCCCTCAAACTACAGCGCCATCCAAGGACAATACAAGCGGTAAACTTTAAACCCCTACCCAGATCTAGCCAATGGACAGGACATTCTCCACAGTTGAGTGGAGAGTGGGGTATGACTTTCACACGTACGCTGGTGCCTCATATTTGACCACGTCCCCTGGAGGAGGAGACCTGGTGGCACTCAGAGGAAGGATAGTAGGCTACCAAGAAGAGACTTGATACCCTATGAGCATATAAAGGGGGACGAAGTCCTCCTCAGGCACAGTCATAGGGGAGGGGAGTAAGGGGAAAATGGGAGGGAGGGAAGAATGGGAGGATACAAGGGATGGGATAACCATTGAGCTGTAACAAGAATAAATTAATAAAAAATACAAATAAAGAAATTAGTTAATTAAAAAAAGAATTTGAGTGAGGAGTCTTGAGAGGCTCAGTAGGTAAGAGTTAATATTCTATAGGAGGACCCAAGTTCTGTCGTAAGCACCTACACCAGGAAGCTCACAAACACCTATATATAAACTTCATGGGCTCCAAAAACCTCTTCTATCTCCTGGTGGTATATGCACTCAAGGACACATAGGACACATACCCCTTGTCACAAATATAATTAAAAAATAAATCTCTCAAAAATGAGTTCAGGAGCAGAAACAAAAAATACAGTAAACTGAAAAGAGTACCTGAAGTTTAATGTTAAAACTTCTGCTTAGTATGAGGAAGGGTCGTGGGTTCAATCTGTAGTAGCAAATAAGGAAGCCAAACAAACAAATAAATAAAATGCATAATGAGGAAGACTTCTGTCATGAAATGGCTCTGACAATAGTGGAGAAGAGAACTTGGGAATAAATGATGAGTACAGAATAAATAAAGCAGTACAGAAACTGTTGTGGAACCACTAATGAACAGCTTGGTTCTTACTTTTTCTTGTTACTAGCTTAGGTTTTCATGTGCATTGTTTAGTCCTTCTCTGAAGGCAAGAACCAAGCTAACTGTGGATACTAAAATGTTTGTGGTAACTCATAACTGTCTGATGACCTCATGTTCTCATGTCTTCCAAAACTGTGAGGCAGGTAACATTAGCTCTATTATAGAGAAAAAATGCTGAAGTGAGGAAAGTCCTAGATTGCCAGAAGACCACCATCCTATAGGTGAGACCCAGTAAAGCATGAGCACAGAGCTGACTGCTAAGCACAGGCTTTCTCCAAACAATGAATGTGCCTCAGGCATTTGAGATCCTCGTGGTGTTTTTGTACAATTTAGATTCCCTGCATTTATTTTGAAAAATATTTGATACAAAGTTCCTTATCATTTGATCATGAAAATGAAATGAGTGAAAACCTTATGACAGTATGAGTAGGATGGACCAAGTTGTGTAGCTGGGTTTTTAACCTCATATTTAAATAAAGCAGACACTAGGGGAAATGGATAGGATTCAACAGCAGTATTCAGACTTCTTTCCTTTTACTTTCTATTCAGTGTTCTATTGCTGTGAAGAGACACCATGACCACAGCAACTCATAAAATAAAATAATAATCTGTGGCTTGCTTACAGTTTCAGAGGTTTAGTCCATTACTCTCATGGTGGGAATATGGTGGCGTGCAGGCAGACTTGGGAGCTGAGAGTTCTCCATCTGGATCTACAGGCAGCATGTAGAGGAGTGAGCCACTAGGCGTGGGTTGAGCATTTGAAACCCAATGTCCCCCACCAGTACCACATTTCCTCCAACATAGATCGCACCTACTCCAACAAGGCCATATCTCCCAATCCCTCTCACCATGTAGTGCCAGTCCCTGAGGACCAAGCATTCAAATATACAAAACTATGGGAGGCATTCTTATGCAAACCACCACATTTCACTCCTTGGACCCATTGGCTTGTAGCCATTTAATTCTGCAAATGAGTATTCATTCTAACTTCAAAAGTCTCCATATTCTATTATAGTCTCAACACTGTTTAAAAGTTCCAAGTTTCTTCTGAGATTCATGACAATCTATTAACTGTAACCCCCTTTAAAATAAAAATGAAAAACACATCACAAACTTCCAGTATAAAATGCTATAGGTTATACAGTGCCATTTCAAAAGGGAGGAAAAGGAGCATATTGAGAAAATACTGGATCCACCAGGCAAACTCCAATTACTACATCTCCATGTCTAATGTTAAAGCTCTCTTCAGATCTACAACTCATTTCAGTTTTGTTGACTGAAACACTCTTCCCTCTCTTGGGCTGGTTCCATAGGTGAACTGAAGATTTTCTTGGCGGGACAATGCTGGTACACATGTGACACATCAACACCTTTCCTCAGCTGCAGAGGGAGATTCCATAACCCTTTCTTGTATTCTTGACTCTAAAGCCAGAACCATGCAGCCGAATCTACCAAGTTATGCTGTTGGCTGAGATTGGAACTTGGTCTCCCTTTTCAAACATATTTCCACCAGATTTTTGTTGTCAATGGTTTCCTTCACTGCTTAAGCTTTTTTTTTTTTTTTTACATTTTATTATGTTTCTTTTTAAACATATACATTTATATTATTACATGTGAATAAAATAAACTGCATATAGCAAGAAGAACCATGAGACAATGAGGTATTGGTAATCTCAGGGCATGACCCATAATAGCTAAGCTTCTAAATTATAGAAAGGAATTAAATAAAAGAAATTACCACTCCCTTTAGCACTTAGCATCAGGCTTTATCTTTAAATTTTTTTATCCTCTTAAGCACTGAACTTAGCTTCATTAAACTTCATGGTGCTCCTTTTCTCCTCAAAATGTACATTTTTGTACTTTTCCTTGATCAGTTTGCTCCTTTTTCATTATATATCTGTGGGAAAGTGGCCACTAATAACAAAGCAACACATTCAATTTTAGGCTGTCTTGGAATATCCTCTGGCAATACCATTAATCCGAAATTTAGTTTACAGAAAATTTTTAGGATAAGGGGGGATATAAGCCATATTTTTGCCAAAATGCCACACAAACAGTCTCTAGGCCACTTCCTAAAATTCTCTTCTGAAACCCCTTGAGCCAGGCATTATATTCTACACTGCTCTGAGCACCATTGCCTTCCATGTTCTGTGGCCCATTGAGCTACACATAAAGCCGTCAACTGATCTTCTAGCCCTTTGATTAGGTTTATGAGTGGTCTCATTGCTTGTAGAGAACATTATGCTCAGTGATAAGAGAACCACAATAGTTTCCACTGCATGCCCAACAGAATTCACACTCCCTTTAGCAGTGTATGTGTGAGGTGTATTGTTTCTGCACGTTCTCAATCACACGTTACATGGTTTGCCTTTCATTTTAGATACTTGGTGCATATGTAGTCCTCAGTTTAACCCATATTTCCTTGATGAACAAGTTGAGTACCTTAAGTACATTAAAAAATCCAGGAATAATGGCTACTTCAGGATACATATGTACATTAGAAATATGACATAATTTGGTCATATATAAATCCTCTATATGATTATAAATTAATCTTTGTATATATTTCTTTATGTTTGTTAATTTATAGGTTTTAAGTTTTATCCTTAATATATCCTTAGCAATATATCCTTAATATCTTTAATAAGGATAATAACTTTTATCCTTAATATTCTTATTAGGTAATATGTGCCATAAATCACTTTAGAAACCAGATATTCAATGCTAAAGAAGATACTTTAGTTCTCTCTGCTTTTTCTGTCTGTTTCTGTCTCTCTGTGTCTCTTTCTCTGTCTTTCTGTGTCTCTCTCTGTCTCTATCTCTGTCTGTCTCTCTCGCTCTCTAGCTCTATCTCTATGTCTCTGTCTCTCTGCCTCTCTCTCTCTCTCTTTTGAGGATCAATGCAGAGCCTTAAATGTTCTAGACAATTGATAATGTTCATAGGATCTCCAGCATTTTTCCTTCTTAGTGAGACACAGTCTCAACTATGTATGTATCATAGGTTGGACTTGCTCCCTCAGTCTGGAGTGAGTCATTACACATGTCTCATTTGTCATTGAGCAGAAGTAACTAAGCTGGTAACCATAAGGCAGAGAGATAAGTCTTAATACACTGCTCTGCAGAAATATGAACATATATGTCACTTAACACTGGACCTCATTTTCAGAGTCACCACAGAGGATAAAACATAACAATTATGAGACAGCTGCCCTGGGAGGAAACGTGACCATCTTCTGCAACTTGACAAGTCTGGCAAATGTTGAGCAAATCACCTGGCAAAAAATCCAAGGCCCTTTGCCTCAAAATATTGGTACTTACAGCCATAAATATGGAGAAAAGATCCTCCCACCATATGTAAACAGGCTACACTGCAAGATCCTGGAACCCAGTGCCGCCTTCATAACTATCCGAAACCTGACATTTGAAGATGAAGCCTGCTACAAGTGTCTGTTTAACACTTTTCCACAAGGCAGCCATGGAGGACAAACATGCCTTAACATTTTAAGTATATAATATTATCTATATAGGGGCCCAAAATGGGGGTACATTAAGAACATTGTCCAGATAAACAAAGTTAGACAATGAGAAGCTGGTGGTGATGTGTCCAAGTTAGTTAGACAGGAGAAAAATAATGGAGGCCTGTAAAAATGTCTTTTATTTTCTTGAAGTAATTGTTAGCTCAGAGGCCTACTGCCTTCATCTGCTAACCTAGGCCTAGACCTGGCAATTTCTAGCCTGCATACAATCATATCTAGGCCTACAATGTTTTTAGCCTCTGAGATGTTGTGTTAAATAGTCTTACACTTCTTAGTCCTTTCTTAATTCTGGTTGGCTTGTTCAGCTAAGCTCTTCTAGGTCCAACTCCTCTCCAGACTGAATAATTTGACTGGCTTCTCTCAGCTTCTGACTGAATTGCTCTGTTCTGTCATGCTAATTTGGTAATATGTTCTAATATTCTGGCACCTTCTCATTCTCTGGCCCATTCTGTCTTCACATCTGTCTAGCTTATTCTCTCTTTGCAACCTGTCTCTGTAACCATCCTGGTAAAACTGCCTCTAAATGCCATGAACTAAACTGCTCTGTCTCTTAACTCACTGCCTCAACCAAACTGCCTCAACAGAACTCACCAGAAATCAGAGATCTGAATGTTTCTGTCTTCTGGATGCACCATTCTTGGACCTAAGATTTTCTTTAGCTGAAATTTGAGCTATACAAAACTGACCTTGAACTCAGAGAGCTGCTTGCTTTTGTCTCCTAAAATTAAAGTGTGTGTGTGTGTGTGTGTGTGTGTGTGTGTGTGTGTGTGTGTGTG
>OU015745.1:98028427-98059855 GCA_907169655.1 Acomys percivali | reverse complement strand
TCTCTCTCTCTCTCTCTCTCTCTCTCTCTCTCTCTCTCTCTCTCTCTTTAATCGATCACGAAAAGGTGATTTCTGACCGGGAAAATGACCTTCTAAGTAAACTGCTTACCTTCCAGCATGAAGACCTGAGTTCTATACCCAGAACCCACATAAAAGTGCCAGGCATAGTGGTGCATGCTTGGAATTCAAGTGTGTGCTGGAGGGGAAGATACAGGGTGCTAATGTATACTGATGTCGTCTAGCTGAGATATCCAGCTTCAGGGACTGAACGACCACTGGATTCTTGGCCTTTCTACTGGTAGGCACTGGATGACTCTGTCGCAGCCTTATTATAACAAATGTGTAGTTAGACTGTCCATTGAGTAACCCCACTCCTTAGTAACCACTGAAACATAGCGAAATATACAGGTATGTATTGTTTTCCACTTCTTGTATATGTACAGGCGTTTTGCCTGCATGTATGTCTTTGTGCACATGAGTTCCAGGTAACTCACTGCCAGAAAAAGGCCGTTATTCCCTTGGATCTGTAGTTGGAGAAGGTTGTGGGCATCCACGTGTGCACTAGGAATTGAACTCATGTCCTACGGAAAGCAGCCAGTGTTCCTAACCCCTGAGCCATCTCTATAGACCCAATTTTCTTCGTTTCTCTTTCTTTCTTTCTTTTTCTTTCTTCTTTCTTTCTTTCTTTCTTTCTTTCTTTCTTTCTTTCTTTCTTTTTTTCTTTCTTTCTTTCTTTCTTTCTGGCTATATGGTTTCTTGTAGCCCAGGATGTCTCAAAACTTCCATCTAACTCACAGTTCATCTGACTCACAGTAAGATGGATAGGGGTACCGTAGAATCTCTACTATAAAAAATACTTTTGTAGTTTTTTCTGTAGGAATCCACAGTGCTCAGTACTAATGGTTTGTTTCTTCTGAGTTAACCTGTAACCCAGGAAGCAAGAGGAACGCATGACCAGTCCTGGTGTTTGTGAACCCTCCTCCTGCTGCACAGACATGATGAAGATGGGCAGTAGAATTGACCCTGTTAGAAAAAGAGATCGAGATTGGTAAAGTAAAAAGTACCACGATGTAAATTCCTATGACAAGACTGACCACCTGACCAGAGGAGAAAGTCTAAACTTTAAAATGACTGATTGTCTGTTTCCCTTCCCCACACTGCTGGGAACCACTTCATACTGGGTAGGCAGAAGCAAGCAATGAGCTTCCTGGAGGCCGACCACTCATTTTTGCATGGCTGACCAGTGGGTGCAACCCTGGCATAGGCAAAGCTCAAGGATTTTGCCTCAAGACTGCTTATTGTTCCTGTCACTGCCTTTCCGTGCTTGTCTCCTGTATCTGGTGTGGCAGAGACCCTCACTGTCTATTGCTTTACTCTGTTGGGCAGATTTCCTGCAGATTATTGTGAAGATGTACCTTCATGACATAGTGTTATTTAAACCAATTGATGATTTCATAGTTCCTGACAATGATTTTAAAGCACTTCTTACATGATTTAAGTAGTTGTAAAACCCTTCTGCAGTATAGCAAAAACTGCTAGGACCTCTGTGAACCTCCCCATATGTCAAGCACTTGATTTACACCAAGGGGGAAAACAAGATGAAACAAATTAGCAAACAAGGAAACACACTCATTCTAGGTTTAGTCCAAGGAAAAAGCCCAGGTGTACACCTTGATAAGAAAGGGCATATGAATACAGAAACAAAGAATAAATTGTTAGCTACACAAGACAAGACAGACACCTGTTTCTTGGGAAAATCTTGACATTAAAAACTCTTGCTTTGAATGTAGAAGGATCCAGTGGGTCCTAGAAACCTACAAGTAGAACATTATGATAGGCAGATTTGGGTCCAGGGGACCCGCTCAAACTAAGGCCCTAGCCAAGAACAATACAGGTGGTAAAATTTAAACCCCTACCCTGATCTAGCCAATGGACAGGACAGTCTCCACATTTGAGTGGAGAGTGGGATATGACTTTCTCATGTACTCTGGTGCCTCACATTTGACTATGTCCCCTGGAGGGGGAGACCTGGTGGCACTCAGAGGAAAGACAGCAGGTCACTGAGAAGAGACTTGATACCCTATGAGCATATACAGGGGGAGGTAATCCTTCTGAGGAACAGTCATAGGGGATGGGAATAAGGGAAAATGGGAGCGAGGGGAGAATGGGAGGATACAAGGGATGGGATAACCATAGAGATGTAACAAGAATAAATTAATAAATAATAAAAATTAAAAAAAACTCTTGCTTTGAACACATAATGTACATATGAAATAAGATAGAAAACTTCTACCTGAACTCATAATAAGCATATAGATAAAACCACTGCTTTAAACTTACAATAAACAAAAGTATCTAGTTATATATAGTTCTAATGAAAGAACCTAGAATCAATAGTCCCACTGTAAACTCTCTTTTAATGTAACTATTGTATCTATTTTGAATGAAGTAATTTTTTCCATACATAGAGAACCTTTGTGTTAGATAGTATAAAAACCCAAGACAGAATTAAACACTGTTGGAGCCATCTGCTTCATCAAAAAAAAAAAAAAATATCTGTCTTTCTGTTTACATATCTAATTGTCATATGTATATACTGTCGATGTGTATGTATGTATGTGCATATATTTATATCTGTATGTTTATGTATACATGGATAAATGGTGGCTTTGGGAGCTGCCTTGTTTTCTCTATTGTGTATGTATGCCTGTATGTGTGTGTGTGTGTGTGTGTGAGTGTTTTGTAAAAATTGGCTTGCTTGGTCTGCCAAATGTGCATGTTGTTGCAAGCTTCTAAGTTTAGCAAGTGAGAAGCATATAAGCATTCCGGGTGTTTTATTGGCCTTCTTAATTAGGTCTCTAGATTTCAGCAAGACGCTGTTCACTGCTAAGCCATCATGTCAGAAAGAATTGAAGCTTTTCTTTTTACAACCCTTTATCACTCACCACCCAACTTAACCGATTAAGACCTCTTGTCCTTAAATAACAAAGGTTCTCAGCTAGAGAGCTATTTTGGTGGAAGGGAAGCTGAAGGCCTAATTAATTCAAATGATAGGGCTTAGGACCCTGAATCTTCCCAGGTACATCTCTTTTCCTTAAGAGTTAAAGTGTAAATAGCAAGGCCACCAGCCAGGACCTTTAAGAGTTAAAGTGTAAATAGCATGGCTACCAGCCTGAAAGATTAAGAGGTAAGTAGAGAGAAAAACACCAGCCATCAGCTGGTATTCCCTGCCTCGGTTTACCCTGTGTGCTGGAGCTGCCTCTAGCACCACACCATCTGGCTAAAGAAGGTGTGAGATGAAAGACAGATCTTAGCCGGGCGGTGGTGGCGCACGCCTTTAATCCCAGCACTCGGGAGGCAGAGGCAGGCGGATCGCTGTGAGTTCGAGGCCAGCCTGGTCTACAAAGCGAGTCCAGGACAGCCAAGGCTACACAGAGAGACCCTGTCTCGAAAAACAAAAACAAAAAAAAAAAAAAAAAAAAAGAAAGACAGATCTTTAGGTTGCCTTCTCTGATCGATGGTTCATTTGAGTAAAACATGGATTAAGTGTTCAGATACTGGATTCTGCCTATATGACAGATTACAGCTGAAGATTTCTTTTCTTTTTCTTTTTTGTTTTTGTTTTTTGTTGTTGTTGTTGTTATACCTCCCTGAGGCCCATGAGCAGTATTATCTTGATTGTTAATTTATATAGGATGGCACAGCCCACTGTGGGCAGCACCATTCTCTGGGAAGTGGGTCTAGAATGTATAAGATATCTAGCTAAGCTTGTCTCCGTTTGGTGATTAGAAAAGTCTGCCGTAAGCCAGGTACTTAAACTTAGTCACTCATTGGTGGTAATGTTTGAGGGAATGTTAGAGACTCAGAAGCATGGCCTTGACGGAGGGAATAGGCTACTGGTAACCACATGCATGCACTCACGCGCGCGCGCGTACACACACACACACACACACACACACACACACGCACGCACGCACGCACGCACACACGCACGCACGCACCCTCGCACCCAGGCAAACACGCATACATAGGCCTTCAATATACCAAATTCTAAAATGCTCTTTTTTTTCCAGGGTGTATGAATCCCCTCACCTTTTCCAGGCCATCGCTCTTCTCTCTAAGTTTTATCTTTGCTGTATAGGACCACTGGATACAGCAGCTTTCTGCCTCAGGTTTCTGACCATTCTGTTATTGCCCACTCAAGTTAGTTCCCCCTCTGATTTTCCTCTAAGATGGACTGGTGGGCGGCGCCCTCTACTGCCTTCTGCCAGCGCCAGAGAGCAGACGTGCACTGCACGCAGGAAAGAATTCACACACAGAGAAGATAAATAAATCTAAAATAAAAAATAATAGGCAGTGATTGACATTTTTGCCTGATTATTCTAAATTAAAAGAAAAAAGCGCAAAGGTGAGGGCCTGAGTCCCTGGCGGGGGCGGCGGCGGGGAGGAGATGTGGGGAGGGAGAGAGCAGCGTCATCATCTCTAACCACCACCACACTAGTAAGAGCCAAAGCGTCTGCGTTGTGCCTGGAGGAGGCTCTCTGCGCTGAAAGGTGGTGTCTTTCCTCACAGGTGTTGCTGCGATACCCTCCACAGAGGAGGAGCTCAGACCCCAAGAAGCTGGTGTCTAGCTGAGGCCCAGAGTAATGATGGACAGTGTGGTGAGTAGAATCTGAGATGCAAAGCAGGGCGGCGGATGGAGGGTCTGGAGCCCGTGGCTCTCGGGAGCCCGCGGAGCTAGCGAGGAAAGCTCCAGAAGCTTTTCCTTGGAGAACGGGCGACCGGAGGCTTGGGACTCTCTATAAGGGGATCGATCGGGCCGTGAGAAAGCCCAAGACGGGTCCCATGGCGGCGGGCGTGGGAAGCCTTACCCCTGGCTGCAGGAAAACAGGGACTGTGCTCCATGGCTCTCAGAAGGGGAGGGGTAGCTTTGGATGTCCCCTGTGTTTGGTCCTTAACCTGCAGCAGGGGTGCAGCCTAGTAATCTAGCTGTTCTTTTGCTTCTTGGCGCATCCCTGGCTCTTGCCTGAGAAGGGAAGAAGCACCCAGTAGTGCTGCAGCAATTTTCCAAGGAGTTGCTAGCTCCGTGGTCTTGTTTAAAAAAAGAAAGGAAGGAAGGAAGAAAGAAAAAAAGAAAGAAAGGAAAAGGAAAGCTATTTAGAGAGGCTGACATTTTGAATCTCTAGCACTATTTACAAGACAGAAAATCTTAAAAAGGAAGGGTTGCCACACGCCCTATTCTTTATACACATAACATTGGTAGAATTGGGTGAAAATGTAGATGCAATGAAAACCTTGAGGTACTGCTTTTCCGTAGGGCTGGCCACCCCCACGCCCACCCCCCACCCCAGGCCAGTGATTGTTTTACATTTCTTAACAAAGGAGAATGGTGGTCTGTGAGCAGGATGCTCTTAATCTTCAAACAAGGACTTTCTTTCCTGTTCTACAAATAAATGGGCGGCGGGGGTGGGGTGGGGGGGGATTCGGTTTTTCCCCCCAAGCTCCTTGTGGGTGCTATGAAGTAAGATACAAATTCAGACCTAGAAAGAATACTGAAATGAGATCTATACACGGAGCATGTGTCTAGTTGTCAGGTAAGAGCCGGCTATCAGGAGCATCCACCTTCTTGTGACAATTATAGGAGGATTTCTTTGTCTTCACGATTGAACTCTGTAGTCAATTCACCATTGGTTAATCTTTTAGCATCTGATAAATTCTGGGCACTATGCTGTGTTTTTACCGTGGAATTGCCACTGTACCCCTGTGATACACCCACCGCAGCACTGCTTTGCTGGGTTTTGCAGCAGATAAGCTCCTAAGATTTTTATCATTCAGATTACTATTTTAGGTTTTTGAATATTTGCATATGCACAATGAGATCTCTTGGGAATGGGAGCAGGAAATCCATTCATATTTCATGTAGATCTTATGTACAGATCCTCAGGTAGTATTATGATTATACAGTTCCTCTTGGTGACTACAGCCATGACATGATGCCAGGTGTGGCATGTTCCATGGTAGCATCATGTCAGTACTCAGAAGTTTCACATGTTGAAGCATCATGATTTTTCAATTTCCCCCCTGTGCTTCATTTAGCCCTGAGATGAGTACTGTCATTTCCAATCCCCAGGCTCCAGGCAGGTTAAATAATGTGTCTTACCTAATACATTTAGGTTTTACTTTAGATGGAGCCTGCCGTGGTTATTACCCAGCATTTCCACGTCATCTCCCTGGGAAACAGAAAGCCTGCCACTGTCCTGCTTGGACCAGATGAGAATATAAATATATCCTATGTGAATTTTTAACAGTAAAGCCTCTCTCTTGACTCCCTGCTCCCCAATCTGTTTGTTTGTTTGTTTGTTTTCACCACTCCCAGGGCCCACTCCTCAGTCTTATGTGTGCATCTTCTTTTTCTCTTATCCTAAAACACAGGGTTTTTTTTTTTTTTTCACTAAAAAGCCAGATATTCCTGAAATTTCTTTTTACAGCCTCTGCTAGGGCCTGGACTTCATTGTGAGAGAAAGGCATAGCAGTTAAAAATAATGGTGAGGAGTTAGCACGCTACAATCTGGCCCCTAGCTGCAGAGCCAGAGGATGCATTTGGATGGCCTTTATCCAGCTTTCCTATATGATAAGAAGTGATGGAGAAAAGTCTCACCAATGTGGAGAAATTTTTCCAGAAGTCTCTAGGGTACTTCAAAGCCAAAGCCCTTTTAGAAGGTGGTGTCTGTGTATGGGGAAAGGGGGAGGGGGAGCAGAGGTAGCATTGTGGAGGTTGTATCCTTTTAGGAAGCTCATCACTTTTAATTTCCTAATGGGTAGGTTCACTTTGTTGTGAACCTTCGTCCAATGAAGTCAAGAGGAGTCACAAGGTAGGCGTGGCATACTCATGGTGCACTTCAGTATCCCCAAATTGTCTGTGCAAACAAGAATTGGTACGAAGGGTCAGTAAATATGATGGAATAGCTAGTTTTCTGTAGCTTTAAGATTGTAAGGAAAACCCAGGTAGATCTCAGTGCATATACATTTATGGCTCCCCATGGGTCCAGGCAGAAAGTGTAAAATACTGGGGCTCCCTAGGTGAAAACAGCAAAGCATTCAAGGTATGGGGTTGTACAGAGATGGTCGCGAGGATTAGACATCATCTCTTTCAGGATATATCTTCTGAAAGATCACAAGGAATTCTAGGACAAGGACTGTGATGGAGGTTGAGTGTCTATGGGACTTTCTGTGGGTGCTGGCAGGGCCCGTCTTCTCTTTAACTGTAGTGCCTTGATATTTTGTTTTTGTTTTTTTGTTTTCTCTCTCTCTCCCCCTCTCTCCCTCTCTTACACACAAACTACCTAGAGGATACAGTTGGCCTCAAGAGAGTTAGACATACTTTGTTTTAGTGTTCATCTTCTGTAACCCCAAACTGCAGACCCTGGCTATGACAACTGGCCTTCTTACACTGCCTAAATTCAAGGGAAGACAAGTGTTGATCTTTGTCAATTAAGTTTCTGCTTCCAGCTGGGTGTAGTGATGCACACCTGTAATCCCAGCACTCTGGTAGGCAGTGGCAGGTGGATCTCTTTGAGTTCGAGGCCAGCCTGGTCTACAAATTGAGAAAAGGGACAGCCAAGGCTACACAGAGAAACCCTGTCTCCAAAAAACAAAAGAAAACAAACAAAAAGTTTCTACTTTTGCTTAAGAAGGCACTTGATTAGGAAAACTCAAGTTTACATAATGGGATTAATGGTTATGACATACAATAAATATGAATTGGTGAGTCACTTCTAGCAGTAACTCCTCCATTAAACTTTAGGTCTTAATGGACATACAGGGGGAATGGAAAGTACATTAAAATTGGGTGTGCTCTCACTGGACAGAAAAAGGAGTAGAAATTCTCGTAGCAGATCAAAATTATTTCCACATTGCCAAACACTGCTTTCCAGTACTGGGTGTGATAGGACATACCAGTAATTCCAGCACTCAGGAAACAGACAGGAGGATTAGCAGTTCAAGGTTATCCTTGGCCACATATCAAATTCAGGACCAGTCTGGGCTACATGATATTCTACTTCACCCCACCCTACCCAGGCTCCTCCTCCTCTTCCTCCTCCTCCTTCTCTTCTTATTCTTCTTCTCCTCCTCCTCCTCCTTCTCTTCCTCCTCCTCCTCCTCCTCCTCCTCCTCCTCCTCCTCCTCCTCCTCCTTCTTCTTCTTCTTCTTCTTCTTCTTCTTCTTCTTCTTCTTCTTCTTCAAGGCTCTACTCAGTTTCTCTACCATCTGATCCTAAGCCCACAGGAGAACAGATATCATAAGGCAAAGAGAAATTTTAGGGTAACAAGAATGACCCACTTTAGAGATATTGCAGAAAATAAACTCCAGAAGCCACTGTATCTAAAAAAGATGGCAAAAGCAGGACTTAGTTCAGGCACACCTTGGGAATGAAGACAGGCACGTTCCTCAGGTGGAAAACCAAACTTTGACAACCACCTCGATCCAAAAGTCAAAACCAAGGCCATTTAAGTGGCTATGGTCTAATGACTTAGGAATAAGCTTCAGTTTCTCATGGGAGCAGAGGGTGCAGCTAAGCAGGTATTGATGACATACACAGTCAGACAGGATGTGTATGTTTGTTATAGTGATAGATTAGAGCCACTGGCTTTGGTGAATACTGACATTCTTGTGAGTCAGGGTGAAAAAACAGAGTAAAACAAAACAAAACAAAAGAGACTGCCTCTGTATTCATGGGTTTTGCCCCAATTCTAGGAACCCAGGGCTCTCTGGGAATGGTATTTTCATGATTGGCAAACCACACTGTAGTATTAGATTTTTCCTCATTCACGAGGAAGAAGGAACAGAATGACAGTGTGGGAAAGGGTGAAGGGAGATATTAGGCAGGTAACCATTATATTACATTATATTAGGGACAGAGTCTAAGGTCTCAGGTACATGGTGGAAGAAGTCATGGCAGAAAGTAGACTAGTAAGTTCAGACAAGACACAAACATGATGGGGTAGTTCCAAAAAGATGTAGGAGCCATTAGGCCCTTAGGGAGGCAGCTCTACTCTGGACCTATAGCAGCCCTAACAGAACGAAACAAGAAGGTACTTTAGAGATAAAACCTATGAAAGTGCACACCTAAGTAAAAGTCATGAAGGCAATGCAGACAGGAAAGGGGGCCAAGGCAGGCAATAATGTGTGCACTTCAAAGTAGAGACATAGGCAGTGAAAGATGGGTTTTCAGGAATGGAAATATTACCTTAAAACTTTGAGCTATTTTTCTGTAAGCAGCGAGGGGCTATAAAACGTTTGGGGAGAAAGATCAGGAGACCTTAACCCTAGGTGAAGAATTACAGACAATTAAGGAATGTGGAGAGCAAGAGAAATGATTTTCCTAATAGAAAAACACACAAGTGGTTATCCAATAGAAAATGGTCAGTCCTGAAAACATATGCATACAACTAACATTACACAGATTGAGCAGATTATATTTATATATTTAGGACCGTGTGTGTGTGTGTGTGTGTGTGTGTGTGTGTGTGTGTGTGTGTGTATACACATATGTATATGCAACAACAATTAAAGAAAAAGAGGCCGTGAATTTGAAAGAGAGCAAGGGAAAGAGGAATGATCATAATTAAAATCTCCCACTTTACTTAAATAAAAAAGGAAAAAAAATGCCAACTCACGCAAAGATGAGCTTAAGGAAGGTTACTTTACAAACATATAAATTTGTACAAATATCTAAAATGAATGAATGAGTGAATAAAGTAGGGGTGTGTATCAACGTCTCCAGAGCAACTGTCACAGCACCTGACATAGATCAAAAGTGATAGGCGAAGAACAGGTTTCCTTGTGACACTCTCATGCATATCTCACTGAGCCTTTGACAACACTTCTTTCAAGTGATTACGCTAATAAAAAAGGATAAAAGACTTAGAAAGAGGTCAAACCACCCAGTGATATGAGCTGAGAACAGGCTACTCAAGGAGTCCACGGGGAAGGATTTAGTGTGTGAAATGATTAAACATTGGGAAGGGGAAAGGAAAGAGTCTGATGGCCAGTGAGACACTGTTGTCTGGGAAACACAAGTCCAGAAGGAATGCTTCACATGATGAAATGATGATGATGTCATTTGTAAAGTTTAATTAAACCATGCTCTGCCATTTATTCTGTCAGTTGGGTTCATCTTAGGCAGAAGGAAGATACAAAGGAACTAGAGTGCAAGAGAGCTTGGCAATTTGAAGGGACTGAAGAGCCTGGTGTGGCAAGGAGGAGACACAACAATATGAGGTCTGAGAGGACCTGTGTAGGTGCTGAGCTCCAGGTGGTAGGAAACGGGCATCTAGGGCTCCATGAAGCACGAGGTGGGAAATTCTAGCCAATTCCATCACGGCTGTCAGATTGCATGGGTCTGGAAACTTCATTAATGTGATCACCTTATCCTGATAACTCAGCAAGAGCGTGATAATCCTTACAGGCATGATTTTGAGATAGGAAGTACAAAATATTTTTTTACATGTGTACATTTCTAAAACCAACATTGCTTTGTGCACAGGCGTGGCAATGGGGTGGCATGGCTATGGTTGTGAACTTTGCGTCCAGTGCTTGAGTGTGAGCCTTGCCTCTACCACTCCCTAGCTGTGCTACCTGCAGGAAGCTACTTAATGTCTCTCCTCCACATTCTTCACTGTGTAAGTGTTGATATTGACAGCACCTTCTTCGTAGCTTCCTGAAGTATTGGGCGAAGCAGTTGGCCTTAAGTGCTAAAAACAGTGCCAGGGACATAATGTGGTCAATAAATATTCCTTGTGCGATCGTTAGCACTTCAGCCACCAAAAGCAAAGTAAAAGTTGAAATAACTACAGATACATTTATCTTGTATGTTTCTATTGCAGTAATTTATTCTTGTCCCCTGGTCTTTCAAACCAAACGGTCATGTGCCTACTATGTTAGAAGAAGAATGTTATCATTGAAAGGCAGAGAAATTTCAGAAAACAAAGTTTAGCAATAACAATGGCCAAGACATTCAAGCTTTCAATGTCTTACACCCACTTGGTGTAAGAGGAGGGAAAAGTTCATTCCAGAAAGAACTGCTGAGGAGCTCCAGAGTGGTGGCAAAAACCAGCCTTCCTGACCCTGGGGAGGTATGTGTTTTCCAGTCCAAGAGAAGGAAAGGGCTGACTGGTGTTTACAGCTATAAGCAGACCCCAGCTTGTATAAGAGGAAGGAACATTGTACCCTCACCCAGCAGTAGGGAATCTGAAATAGAGCCTCTACATAGGTCTTGAGCTCCAAAAGAAGACAGAGTGCAGTGTGACAGTGCCACAGGCCCTTAGAGAAAAGCACTGATGAATTTCCTTTGCCCAGCCCAAGGAGAATCTCAGGCAGTTTACAAGAGCAGGAGAGAATCATAGTTTGCCTTTGAATCGGTAATTGTATGAAGTATGGACTTAGTGACTGAGGGAAACACAGCTATCTTTTTGCTTGTATGTTTGTTTGTTTATTTTGTTTTGTTTCAAGACAAGGTTTCTCTATGTAGCCTTGGTTGTCCTAGGCTCATTTTGTAGACCAAGCTAGCCTCGAACACACAATGGTCCACCTGCCTCAACCTCCCTGAGTGCTCCTTGGATTAACAGCGTGTGCCACCATGCCCAGCTGAAACATGGCTATATTAGTGAACACAAGGTAGAAAAACTGGTTATAATTAAAAACCATTAGTCCCATGCTGTGGCTTGGTATGATGTATGCCTCCATATGTTCCTGCAGCTCAGATGCCATGCCAGAGATGGGGACCTTTAGAGAGTGTTGGGGCGCTTGGAGGCTGAATGGACAGAGAAGGTGCAACATGGACAAAAGTGAAGTTTCTACCTCTGGTTGGAAAGGCAATGTGAAATAGGAATGAGATTTAGTTAAGGAAAATAGGCATTTCTAACATTCTCTTAGTATTAAAAAGTATGGAACTATGGCCATTGTGCTGAGCACTAGCTACACAAGTCTGGTGACCCAACTTCAGTCCCTGAAACTTGCGTAAAGGTGGGACGAGAGAACCAAATCCACTGAGTTGTCCCCTGACCTCTACACATATGGTATAGCATGTGACTCCCCCATCCACATATGTGCGTGCGCGCGCACGCACACACACACACATACACACACACACACACAGAGTTAGTTACAGACATAGGCATTTAAGAAAGTATTCCATCTTCTGCTTGTGCCCCTTAGAGTGAGCATACTTTAGGTCCAGTGAAACAATGCTGAGGCAACCATAAATGACAGCTTATCTGAACACTCTCCTAATTTTATAGCAAGGCAATGCTCAGAATCACATTTCTTAAATAGTGCCAGGGTATCTCTTGAAGCAGAGGATTCCTGGCCAAGTACAAAAAAATAAAGCAATGAAGAAATAAACAAAGTTTATTTTTAAATGTTGTTTATTTAAATAAACAAAGCTTTTTAAAAAAACCTTGCATTTTCAGGAGAGTGTGCCTCAGCAAAGCCCAAGGCCATAATGTTTCTGAAAAGTGTTTTCCTTTTGAGTTTTGTCCTTAATATTAATAGTGCCTGATTATTTGGGCAGGGTAAGCTATCCAACATCTGCATTTTCTGTAGTTTTCTCTATTAACTCGGGGCATTTTGGTTCAGGGAGACAGACCAATGTGTTCAAGACTGTTCTTGACAGTGGTAGCTTTAAACACAAGACCCACATGCCACATGAAAGATCCACACTGCAGCTCTTCCCTCCCCACATCCTGATTCCACTGTTATTTCTTCCATTTATAGCCTTGGGTTCTGTTTCCACACAGCTCTAGTGGCAAAATACGTGGCTCCAGCATCTCCTGGAAAAGGGTATTTATAAGGATGTTTCCCTGGTTCTGTCCAAATGCAACCCCCATTCCTGTCGTTTGCTTTCTGTCTTCAGGTATTCAGGAGGCCTTTCTGCCATCTCTCCACCTACAGCCTGCTTTGGGGCATGGCAGCAGTAGCGCTGGGCACAGCTCAAGGTAAAGACGCTCAGTTCTTCCCCCCACCCAGAGAGACTCTGGGGTGAATGTTGCCCACTCCTACGTGGGTAGGCTAGCTCACTCATCTGCATGAATTACTAGGGAATGCCATCAGCCTTGAACAGTGGGAGTGGCTCTTCCCACTTTCCATACTTTTGTTTTCAAAGTAGCAGAACGGTTTGGCATCGAGACGCTATTCCATTAGATGAACAAGATTTAAGAAAAACATCCCCTCCCTATTGAAACATGATGTCAGATTTTCACCCACAGAACTGGGAGGGGGGAATACTTGAAAAATAATTCCCTGAATTTAGTTTTTAAGGAACTGGGAATATTTGGAGCGAAGGAAAAGATTTATTCCTCCTGGAAGGCCATCCTTAAAACTGAGTTCCTCTGCTTTTTACAAACAGTAAAAGGTAGAAAAATACTGACACTTAGAGGTGCATAAACTTACATTATCTTCTGTGCAAAAACATGCTTGTCCCACCTTCTCTGAAGTTGCTTATTGCTGTTGTCATCCCAAGGGAGCTCACGTCTCAGTTTCTGCTGCTGCTGCTGCTGCTGTTGTTGTTGTTTTCTCTAATCACTTTGGTATGATGTCATTCATCATTAGCCTCCCTGACAAAGTCACTGCTGGTGAAGGGCAGGCCGGCCACACACCAGCCCTGACACATTAAGTCCACTATAGATCTACTGACTAGCAGAACTAAATTGATTGCACACAAGCACCAAAGCATTGCTAACTTTCCCATTAAGGGAGGTGCTGTATAGTCCAGCATAGGCTGACTCACGTGTTCAGCTCTAGTTTTGATCCCCTTTCCACCCTACATTCTAAAAGCGACATTTTCTTTCTTCAAATATGTTCTGTAAAATCTCCAAATATCCAGGGGACCTCGTCAGTGGGAATTTTCTTTCTAGAGCTCTCATTACCTTTAAGGAGTACCCATCATAAATTACCAGTTGGTAACAGTGGTCCAAGGTGTATTGACCACTATGGCCCCTTCGTTCTCTGATACTCTGGGGAGCGTTCATGCAGCCCTCTGTTCCTGTTTATACTCGTTACCATTTCATCTATTTGGTTTTCCTTAAAGAACAAATTGTAGTGTTTTTCTTAGTCTATATGTTGTCTATCATTTTATTATTTAGTTCCCTGTTGTCTTATGGTGCGCGAAGGGGAAGTTTAGAAGTGAGTTTCTATTCATTTTCAGGGTCTTTGGTGCCCAGTAAATGTAGTTGGAATTCATTCTGCCCATCAGTGTAATGCTTTACGGCTGAGTGCATCATGCTCTGGTTACCATTAGGTTCTGGCAATTTCTGAGTTTTGTTATAAGTTCAGCTGTAATTAGAGTTAAAAAGGCATTGAGGTATTTCTTGTCTTAGTATTGTAGATAGGGCTCTGAAAGAGTAAAAATTTTTAGGTCAATTTCAGATTCAGTTTGGGGAAATATTTTATGTGTGCTTTGAAAAGATTATACATTCTCTCACTTAGTATGTACATATCCAAATAGTATATATTCATACATAAAACATAATGCATATGTAAATCGAGTATATTCAAATAAAATATAAAAGCACCTATAAGCAAATTTAATTTTTTCTATATCATCATACATGAACTTTTTATTTTCTATTAATTTATTCTTGTTATATCTCAATGGTTATCTCATCCCTTGTATCCTCCCATTCTTCCCTCCCTCCCATTTTCCCCTTACTCCCCTCCCCTATGACTGTTCCTGAGGGGGATCTCCTCCCCCTTTATATGCTCATAGGGTATCAAGTCTCTTCTTGGTAGCCTGCTATTCTTCCTCTGAGTGCCACCAGGTCTCCCCCTCCAGGGGACATGGTCAAATATGAGGCACCAGAGTACGTGTGAAAGTCATACCCCACTCTCCACTCAACTGTGGAGAATGTCCTGTCCATTGGCTAGATCTGGGTAGAGGTTTGAAGTTTACGGCCTGTATTGTCCTTGGCTGGTGCCATAGTTTGAACGGGACCCCTGGGCCCAAATCTGCCTATCATAATGTTCTTCTTGTAGGTTTCTAGGACCCATACATGAATTTTTGCCTTAATGATTTAAAATTACAGAATTGGAGATTCTGGGAGACATACTGAAAACTCTAATAGTATGACTGTGGATTTATACATTTCTATAGAAATTTCAGCAGTGTTTGCTTTACATGTCTCAGTGTTGGCTTGTCAGGTACATGAGGTTTCATGGTTGATAGGTTGTCTCATGTTGGATTGCTCTCCTCATCATGTTACAGATCTTTAGTTCTTCCATGTGAAAAGCGCAGTTGGGCTAATGTTAGAGTGCTTAGGTATATTCCTTAGAGTTTCCTTTAATCCTTTGCGTAGACATCCCTAAGTGTTACAATCTGGGGGATTGCTGCGGCCCGGCCTTCTGGAGTGCTAATTCTTCACTCAATGGCAGCCATTCTGTTAAGTTGAACAGTTTGATGAAAGTTTATATTTTTTGTTTTCCAGATATCTAATTTCTACCATTTACAATGTTGTTTTTTTTTTTTACTCACCCATATTCATGCCAAAATGCTTATTGACTTATGATGCCTGGATTCGTTCGTTGTGAGTTCTTGGGTATAGCATTTGTTACTCCCCTTCCGTTGTGTCCCTTTTCTCAAAGGTTTGGTCATCTGCTATTGGTTATTTGTTATTACATGGATGCCAACACATTAAGTCACCTATCATAGTATCAGTGGCCAGCACTACAGAGAAGAATTTGTTACTATAACATATAATAAAAATAGAGTGTATGTGGATTCACACTTGAGTGTCAAAATCCCTTGATCATACTGGGCACACCAAGAGCATCCCAGAGCTCCTCACCTCCCAGAGCATCATCCTGTTTATCACTCTTCTTGTGTGTCTGTGCTCAGTCTCGTTTTCTAGAGCCTGAGCCCTCTGGGATGCTCCATGTATGTGTATGTGTGTGTGTATATACATATGTGTACATGTTTATGTGTGTGTATACATGTATATACACATGTGTGCATGCATGTGTGTGTGCACGTGTGTGTATGCATATGTAGCACCTCAATTTTTTTTTTTTTTTTTGCTTAAATTGTTCATTCTGCCTGCTGCTCTTTGGCTCTTCTTTTCTGCTGGCTCATACTTCACTAAGCATGAACTCACTTAATAATCCTATTCTGCCTGGCAGTTTTTATGCTCAATCATTCTACTTATTCTCCAGCTCCCGGGGGGTTCTTCGTGATTTCTGGTTACTAGGCATTTTCTTGTTCTTATTCTTTGCTTTAGCATTTAAAAGTCAAACAAAACTATTTCTCTGCTAACATATAGACATGTATATACATTTTATTTTCTTCTTTGTGTTTTTCATTCTTTTCTATATTTGAATTTCAGCATATATTCTATTTGTTACCAGGTGTGTGTGTGTGTGTGTGTGTGTGTGTGTGTGTGTGTGTGTGTGTGTAATAAGGTTCTAAAATATAAATATCCTTTATGGTTCCACAGTGGAAGTGGTGACCCAGGATGAAAGAAAGCTACTACACACACCTGCGTCCTTACGATGTTCGCTGAAAATATCCCAGGAGCCCTTGATTGTGACTTGGCAGAAAAAGAAAGCTGTAAGCCCAGAAAACATGGTCACTTACAGCAAAACCCATGGGGTTGTGGTCCAGCCTGCCTATAGGAACAGGGTAAACATCACTGAGCTGGGACTGTGGAACACAAGCATCACCTTCTGGAACACCACGCTGGATGATGAGGGCTGCTACATGTGTCTCTTCAATACCTTTGGCTCCGGGAAGATATCAGGAACCGCCTGCCTCACGCTCTATGGTGAGGATCTTTGAGAATACATTCTTTCTTTTTCAGAAATCCGGTTTCCGAGAGCGTTGGGACTGCGGCTGTAGTGCCTGGGTTTTCCGTCTCGTGAGCAGGGGCAGCGTCACCAGAAGACACCTAGCCTCTCATGCACTGTAGCTGTTTTCACAGACTTTGGAGCTCTCCGGGCACCGTACTAGATTGTCTGGCTGGAATGATCTTCTCTCTAGGGTCTTGAAGTCACCAAAAATTGAAGGCAATGATGAGGACAAGTTCTACATGGCAGTGATTTGATTTCTGACTCGGCTTTTGAACAATGAATGTGCAATACATTATCTCTAGGGGTCTTTACGATGGCTGGTCCTCGTGGCAGAGGCAGGTTAGCCTAACCTGGAGCCAATGTGATGCCTCTCTCTTGTTTTAGTTCAGGGAAGCGGTTTCAAGATAGCTGAGGGTACAGCCAGCAGAGGCTTTTTATAACGAACTGATGCTACTAGGAATGTAACAGGGTTGGAAGCATTCTTTAAGCATCCCACAGGCTTAGTGATGAGATTGTTTTCTGTGCTGACACATGGCTGTGAGGAAGCATTAGGAAGTGGGACTAAGGGTGACTTTGTAACACCACATGTGAGGTCGCGGCTTTAGGAGACGTTACACATATTGATGCTTTAAGCATGTTAAGAGACTTGACCATGGGAAAGGAGGGGATTCACTAGGTAAGGTAATGTGGGAAATTCTGCGAAGGAGACAGGACTCTTCTACTTATTCTGCCTATGATGCGCCCTCTCAATGTTATGTCTTGATTTCTACTTCTGTGTCTGTCTGTTTTTCTCACTTCTTCCCCTCCTTTTCCCCCCGTCCCTCCCTCTTGTCTTCTTTTGCTTCCTTTCTTCTTCTCATCTCATATTTTCTCATTTCTGCACATTTTTTTTCTCCAGCTCATTCTCCCTCCATCCCCAAAACTGGAAATCCTGTTCTCACTCAAGGTGAATGGTCCTTTCTACCAAACCTTACAACTTGCATCTAAGCCATTCTTTGATGCCCCTAATGGTATGTAATCTAATCACACAAATAATACTCATTTTCCTTACCTTTATCTCTCCCAGCACTTACTGAGCTTGGAATCTGGCCTCCCTTCTACATTTCTGCTCTCCAGCTACTGTGTAATCTACCTATCTCTTGAAACCTCCAGGCACAAACAAGCTTTCACTCACTGCTGGCTTCTAATTAACTCCTGAGCGTCAAAGCCAGATACGGAAGGATTGGTTTGTGCAGTTGGCAGAAACAAGGTCAGCATTCCAACAGAAAAGCAGGTGCTAGCTGGGGAGGCCTTTACAAAGAGAACAGGCTGCAGCTGGTGGGAAATTTATATATTTTTCTTCTAACTATTTTCCCAAACTTTGTCAGGCAACCTCTGAGGCCCTTCCAGCAGTCACTCTCTGAGTTTTCCAGTTAGGAACTCTGAGTTCCTAGTTTGCATTTTGGGTAGAGTCTTCTAATTAAGCAATTTGTGTGTGTGGAGGGGGTGTCTCCTTTCTTCCTCTTTCAGCTTTGTGCAGAAAAATGGCCTTTTCTCTAAACAACAGGCTTTGGGAGCTCTGCCCTGTCTGGTGCTTCTCATAGGTACTGAGTAAACATATAGAAGTGTTGCTTAGGATATACTTTCAGATGATTTCTGAGAAACATAACACAAAAGACATACACTGTATGGAGGAGAAAAAGATGATTTCATGTCTTCGTTATCTCCATTCAACCAGCCAGTTATTCTAGAGACAATACAGACATGGCATTTCTCATTCGAGGTTCGGACTCACTGAAAGAGCTGAGATTTGGGGGGAGGATGTGTCACCTTATCTGTCCAGCTCCCATTGCCTTTCTGTAAGTCCCAGAGAGAAAACGCAGATCCCAGGCGAGGTGCTTAACTGATGGCAGGCCATGTGTTTTTTTCTTTTGTCGCAGTACAGCCCATAGTGTTCCTTCACTACAACTATTTTGAAGACCACCTAAACATTACTTGCTCTGCGACTGCTCGCCCAGCCCCTGCCATTTCCTGGAAGGGCACTGGGTCAGGAATTGAGAATAGTACCGAGAGTCACCACCACTCAAATGGGACTACATCTGTCACCAGCATCCTCAGGGTCAAAGACCCCAAGAATCAGGTTGGGAAGGAAGTGATCTGCCAGGTGTTATACCTGGGGACTGTGATTGACTACAAGCAGACTCTGGACAAAGGTAAGAGAGGGTGGGCAAAGGAGACAATGATGCATCTATGTTCACACATTCAGAAGATTTATTCTTCAGAGACTCTCAACTGCTCAGCAAAGACCATAGCTAAAGAGAGACTGGAGCAAATGTAGTAAGAGCTTAAGGGAGTGAATACAGCGAGTTTTGCTATAGTCTCCCCACCCACAGAAATGACATTCTAAGACCTCCAGTAGATTTGTAATGCTGCAGAGAGTATAGAACTCTGTTTTACACACACACACACACACACACACACACACACACACACACACCACACCACACACCACACACACACATACATATTCACATGTACCTATAATTAAGTTAGCTCTCTAATTAGGCATGGTAAGAGATGAAATAAGGAACATCAAGTAAGAGAATGCAACTGTAGCAAGCTGCTTTAATTAACATTTGTATTTAGAATTTGTACTTGTAATTAATATTTGTATTTAGAATTCCTTTATGAGATACAAAAACCAGACAATCTGAAAATCAAGGCAGCTCCTCCATGACTAACAGGAGGCTAGCACACACAGTGTGGATACACAGGGCAATTCATACCCTTCGTGGAGCGGGCTGAGATGACATGAAAGGTGAGCACATTGCTCAGACAAGCACATGAGCTCAAATTTATGAGTTGTTTCTTTCTGAGACTTCTCTTTTACATTTTTGGACTACACAACAACTAACTAAAGCTCCAGAAAGTGAAATTGCCAGAAATGGTAGACGGGAAACATACTGCTTACATACCTTTGGTATGTATGGTTTACATACATAAACATTAACAAGGAACTATTTCCTAGGCAACCACAGATCTGTGTGTTCAGTACTACAGCAAGAAAGCCACAGTAGATCATAAAAGTACCAAAGGGGACAGAGATGGGGCCTCAGCCCATTCTGAGGGATTAGGAAGGTGTCCTGCAGGACCCTCTTCATCTGTCATGAAATCTTTGGAAAATCTTCACTGAGAAAGGCCCCATCTGAAGGGTCATCATTTTATTTAAGAGAAACCGCTTACCGTTCGTATATTTTTTCTAATCTGTCAGATGATTCCTTCCAAATGGCTCTCTCTGGGACGCGTGCACACAAGGTTTGAGAATTATGTGTGAGTGACTACAGAGAGCTTGGTTTCAGAGTTGAGAACTTACTTAACAAGCATGGCTTTATCTCTGTAGTTTTGAACCCCAAGCACTAGAAGTGGCACATGTGATAAACATCCTAAAATGATGGCTGCTGTGTCGGGGGCAGGTTTCAATCAATACATCCTGGAAAAGTTGGCCACCCCACCTTCTTGGCCAGTGGTCTCCAGGAAGTAGCTCCTACAGTCCTGTCTAGCTGTGCTCCCTAAAACCTCAGGGCTAGTTAGAAACTGGGTATTTGGATGAATTTTGGTCAAACAGCCTGTATGCTGCATTTGGACTTTTGTGAATGGAGCCTTAGGATCAGCCAAGGCCAAGAGGAAATGTCCTTGAAAAACAAGAACTTGAAAAAGTAAATAAGTACTTTTCCAGGAATGCTGCATCTGACTTCCACAGCATAAAATGTTTTCTATTATTTGCACAGCGTTTGTTTATTCTGTGAACATTTACTGATGAAGCCAAAAGTCCCATACGCAGCTGGAGAAATCACAGAAATGAGACAAGTCTGAAGGCTTTCAGTTCAGTTGTAAAATGTCTGCTACCAACGAGGTGCTAGCTGCTTCTTCTCCCTTTGTGTTTTCGACACCAATGAGCTAGGGTTTAGCTGGACCGCACTGAAGCTCTTCTAGGAAGAGATTTAGTAATGATAGCAGAGCTTGGAAGAAATGCAATAAAGCATTGCATGAATCGCCTCTCACGGTTGACATCATGGGATTCATGATTTCCCCCTTTCTAATTCCCAGCATATTTATTTATCTATCTATTTATTTAATAAATATATTACCTTAGCATAACCTAAGGCAAAGAATATGAGCTTTGGAGGCAAAAAGAGTTTGACTAATCCTTGACTCTTATATTTTCCACCCTGGTATGGAGCTCAGTTAGCTTCCCCAGTTAGGAGTGATTTCATTCTTAAGTCTGTTAGATACTAATGACGTTTAACTCCTGGAATTTGCAGCAATCGATCTTCCTGTCTGTAACTGCATGAAGTATGTGGGCTGGGACTACTTTCTGAATGTTTTACATTTCCTATGAGGTCAAGACTACAGGTGTAACTCCATATGTGCTTAGCATAATTTTAATGAGAGCTCAGCTGTCATAAAAACTCATCATAAGCGTTGCTTTATCACCATTTTGTCTTAGAAGCCTCCTCTTCTGACTCCCCTTCCCCGTTCTCCCCTCTCCATCCACAGGATTTTGGTTTTCAGTTCCACTGTTGCTAAGCATCGTCTCTCTGGTAATTCTTCTGGTCTTGATCTCAATCTTATTATACTGGAAACGCCACCGAAACCAGGAGCGAGGTGAGTCGTCGCAGGGGATGCAAAGAATGAAATAAGGTAAGCATCCTTTTTCTTTACAATAATTTGTGGTTTGTTTGTGTATATAAATAAGGAGGGGGACAACATTCTTATGTTTATTGTTTATAAAATACATAAAGGTTGATGCTGTTTAAGAAAAGCTACTCACTCTCTTGCTGGTGGATATTTCTGCTTTTCATTTTCTATGATATTTTAAAGGTTATTTCATAAGCTTAGCATAAGAGCTCTTAGGAAGAAAAAATGAAAATAGGATCACAGTAGGACCTGGTGAAACCAAATAAAGAAATCTGGCACCCCCACAGAGACCTGTCCACCTGTTAGTAAGGCCAATCTTATCTCTTTCTACAGCAACTCACAAGCCGTCTGGCCAATTAAAAAACTGTGAAATTGCCCAGTGCCATCTCATTAAATGGCACTTCCTATGCTACACTTTCTTGAAACCTCAAACACTATCAACATACAAGTGATCCACACATGTACGTGTTATTTTGTATTATTCTTCATGCCTTTTCAGGCTGGAAATTTCTTTTTACCCACTACCAACATTTGCCACGCATACATACATATGACTATATGTGCGTACATTGCTCAGTAAGTGTTCATTTATTAATTGAGTGAATATGTGGAGGTCGCATGAATAAATTTTCAAAGGTATTTTCCAAATTCTCTTCCTCTTATTGTAGCTCACTGCCTTGTGACTGCCAGCCAAATCTTAGAGAATGTAAAGGAAAACGAGAGCGTGAGCTATATTTCAAACAAGATTTTAATTTCTTTGTTTTCTGAAGCCTGTGCACAACCTATTGAGCGCAAAGCCATGATTTGTTTTCTGTTTTGTTTTAAAATGGGAATTTCCCAGGGTTAAGGGGTGACGTGGGAGTTTCTTCCATCTTAGAGAACTGAACTTCAGGGTCAGGGGATAAAATAAATGTTAAGTTTAAGTGATATTCTAGAATTTGATTTAAAAATCTTCCTCAAATTTTGCCTTATTTTCCTTTTCACTTTGTTTTGTGGGCTATTTTTCATGGCCTCACAACTTTTTTGACTACCTTATCTTGCCTAAGCCTTATAAACACCAGATTAGTTCATATGAATTTACAAAATAAGCAATGAGCCTTCAATGTCAGTGACCCCTTTTTATAAAGTAGATGAAAGGATTTGTTCTGTATGCAATACAATCTCATGGCATTTAAAGAGAAGTCATAGAACACAAAGCCCTCCCCACAGTACCAAAGGCAGAAAGCTCTTTCAGTCTATCTTACCCAAACACTTCGGTTTTTCAGTTTGGTAGTGGGAGGCCAGAAAGGAAAGCCAGCTTCCTTCTTGAAGGTCACAGTCAGTCCTTATAAACAGGTTAGAACAAGCAGACTGCTTTCCGGACCGCACTCTTGACTGGAAAGGAACTACTTTTATCAATTGCATTTATTGTAAGTTGTTCTGTGTTTCTAACCAAAATTCAAAAGGTCTAAAAGATTCAAATTCATTTCCTGAAGTTCATTTTGACTAGTAGTTATTAAGCCCAAGATACATTTCACTATATAGGGATATTTGCAAAGTAATAGTTCTTTGTTCATTAAACAAGTCTTAGATTTTCTGAGGAACAGAATTGCTAAATGCCAAAAAGAGGCAGTTTATGTCTGTGCTCAACTCTTGCCTCACTTAAAGAAAATAAATACTCCTGCTTCGTTTGAACCTTGTAGCACTTGGATTGCCACTCGTTGGCCAATATTGACATGACATATGGCCATGTCGGTCAGTTTTTCTGCATGTTCATATTTTGCCTAACTTGATTTTTTCAAAAAGATTTCAGAATGCTAACAACCATAAGATTTGATTCTGTATACTTACTGCTATTAAAGCCAAGTGTCACTTATTTTGGAAGCTTAATTTCTCAGAGCCAAGGAGATGCTGGTTCACAAAGAACCAAATTTTAATCTATGTAGAAAATTGTGAGAAAGAAAAAAGTAATATACATATATATAAAATGACACCTCTCTTTTTTTTCATGCAAAAGTTCCTTCTGTCTTTCCCACCTTTTTTCTGTTCTCATTCACTTTTTCTTCCCCTCCTTTTTTGAGCGCATAAAACTTTTAGACATGAAATACTCTGAACCCAGTGATCCAAAAACCCATGTTATGAACATGCAATGGGAAATGAGAGTTGAACTGAATGCACATGTGTGTATGTGTGTGTGCACATGTATGCATGTGAGTATGAATTATGAATGTGTGTTTTTAAGTGTTTGTGAAGGTGTGTGTGTGAGTGTGTGTGTACATGCATATGTATGTGAATATGAATGTGTGAATGTGTGTGTTTCTAAGTGTGTGGGGTGAATGTGTATGAGTGTGGTATATGTGTGCATGTGTGTGTGTCTGTGTGTCTGTGTGTGTCTGTGTGTACACGCATGCATGCACGTGCTTTGCAGGAAGATAAGAAAGATGAATGGTACTTGCAAAACTGAACCTGAACTGACTTATATCCGTGGAGGGCTCCAGAGCCACTAAACATGTGTTCAGCTAAGTCAATGTTTCCTCAATCATAAAAACAACAACAACAACAACAACAAAACCTCCTTTTAGATCCCAATCACAGTTCATGACCCACAAAAGTGCAAACAAATTTACTTTTGCCCTGAGGGAGAATCTGTAATAACTACTGTTGTCTTTGCACAGAGGCCAGCCTCCCCCAACTTCTCTTGTGACTCTGCACAGTCTAAGACAGTGCCCTGGGCTCTCTTTTTGGTTCTGAAGGAAAAGATGACAGTGACTTGGTCATTCTCTTCATCACTCCTAGGACAGTTGTCATATTTATTTCCCCAAGTTTACCTTTATGACACTAAGAAGTCTTTAAAGAATATGCTTGCTTTGTTTTGTTTCTGTGACTGCAGTATTTTCTTACTGAAAAAGAAAGTAAGAAAGAATTCAAAGTTTCCTAGGGAAATTTTCTACCATCCCATAATCATTCTTTCTGGTAACAGCCAATGATGTCATTAGTTCATACCTTCTCCACATAAGACAATGAAAGTAAATTTGAGGGCGCATTTCTCAAAAGTCACCTACCATTTATCACTTAGTTCTCAGAAACAAGGAATGAAACTTTGGTTCTGCTTTGGAGCAGATCACTGTAAATACCATCGTGTGTTAGAACTCTTCGTTTTGAGTAGATAAGCTATTTTCTTTGCTTTGGTTCTATTGATTCAAGATTGTGTTGGAAATGAAAGAGGGCAGACAGACACTCAAATGAGACATGTATTCTAGACTTCACTTTTCCTCTAAGTGCTGGATATTTCTTATAAAAGTATAGTTTGGCCACATAATATTTATATTTATTTTGGCTTCCCATAATTCCTAGTAACCTGAGCTGTGGGAGGGGCTTTTGTTAATACACAATGATCACATTAATAATCTACTATTTCCTGGATAAGAGCATTCACTGACTGCTATTTAAAGCTCACTATTACGTCAATAAACAAAGGTATTCAGTGAATAGTTTGTGGTGGTAAAATTCATCATTAGTTGAGAAGATAATCCAAAGGACATTCATTGCTAAGGCAGTTAGAGTCTTTCTTCTTAACTAATCATGCTATCACCCTCCAGAGAAAAGGACTGGGTGAGTGAGCATCCTGCCCCACCCCAGAACCATCACAGTCCTAGGAAGGAACACAATGTTCTATAGGAGGGAAGCAATGGGGAATCTTTAAGAAACTATTCAGGTTAGCATTGCTGTGATAAATGCTGTACTTCAGGCCTTTATGAAAAAAATTACATGTGTATAATTACATGTGTACATTTCCTTTATGTGTAAAAATGCCACTCATTCCAAAATGACATGATATAATTTGATCACCAATCTCTCAAAGATTGGGCTTTCTTGCAGGAAACTGTTCTTTGCTACTCTCCAAAATCAAATATATATATTGGCATAAACGGCCCAAGTGTTCAGTTGTTGAGTTTCACTCCACAGCAGGAGCATTTCCAGGAGTCATCCTAACATTCCACATAGCAACTCAGTGGCAGCTTAGTTCTCAAATGGACAGCCATCTCCTTAGTTGTTTGGCCATGGTTTTTTTTTGTTTGTTTGCTTGATTTTTAGAGATCATCTATCCACATTAGTGTCGTTTATTAGACAAATTGATGAAATACCCAGGATCTGAAAATATTTAAGTCAAGTAATCCTCTAATGTCATTTTCACTTTGAATTTTAGCCTATGTTCTTTCCCTCTTATGTATTGCCAGTTGTATTCTTTGGAGCTGCCACGCCCCTCACCTATGTAAGTCTACACTCGGGAGCCTAGCTGAGCAGATCCACACTTTCAGTTCTGAGGCATAGAGAACACAAATTCATGTTATGTAAATTGGAAGGATGCGGTTGAGTTAATTTACAAAAGTACATAAATAGCCAAGGAAGATAAACACTATGTTCTCTATTGTTTCTTTATCAAATTAACGCAAACTTAGTGGTTTACACCTCAAAATTTCATTTTCCTATAATCCTTTAGGTACTAAATCCAACATAAGCGTCACTGCGCTAAAATCAAGATGTCTTCAAGGCTAACTTCCTTTCTGCATGTCCTAGAAGAAAAACCATTTTCTGTGTTGATCCAATGGTTTCAGATTAACCCTCCCTTCCCCACCTCTATCCCTCATTTCCATCTACAGAGTTAGTGATGCCAGTGATGCCATTCTCAAACTGAGTTTCTCACTGGCTCCCCTGCCTTCCTCTTAGCTTCATAAAGGCATGTATGGTTGCAGTAGGCCTATCTATATCTCCGGGCCTTTAACTAAATCACACAGACAAACCCACTCTTCCATGTAAGGTATTATCTTCCCACTTTGCTGAAATTAGCATGGGAATGGTATAAGATACTCTCACTATGCTGCCACAAATGCAAAGGCAGGCCAGAGTAAGTGGAGAAATAGCTGCTGCCTGGCCTCTGAGTACAAGTATCCAGGACTTGTAATTCCTTGGCTGCAGCGTTGTTCAAGGCAACACTGTTTCAAAGAGCACCAAAGCAAAGTCAGACCCCTCTCTGATCACATCACTTTAGCTTTTTCATTCAATCTTCATCTCCTTCATACAAAGCAAGACTTTGTTGCCAGTATTTTTCAATCTTATTTACATTTTTTGTGCCACAAGCCTTTAACAGGAAAATGTAACTTCTGCTTTCAGAAATATTACCAACATTGGTTCTTTCAATTGGAACCCCAATTCTTATACACTTCCTGTGTCTCTCTACTCATACACCCCTCACAGTAGCAAGGATTGCTGACTTGCCCTAATCTCTTAATCATAGGTAACTTCACTTGGATTCTCTGTAAGAGCAAGGTGAAATATTACCCTTAGCACTGTACATCATGATATTAGGCAGGACCAAACTGGTCTTTCTCATCCATCATAACTTAATTAGATGGAATTTTCTAACTGGGTAGGATGGTAAGTGCCTATAATATCGACAACCAAAAGGTTGAAAAAAAAAAAGATCTTCAAGTTTAAAATTATCCTGGGCTATGTAGCCGAAGACTGTCTAAACAGGAAAAAATGGAGATTTCCAAGTCTCTAATATTTAGAGACTAATATGAGGCTGTTGTGGATGTCAAGTACCAGAGTATTTTCCTCAATACTCATTAAAGTCCCTACCAATAAGCGTCAATTAATGTCAATAGTTCATATACAATACATTTTTTAAACACAGGACTAATAAGTACCATACTTGCTCAAACTTGCACGTGCATGCACACACACACACACACACACACACACACACACACACACACACACCTCAATATAGCAGGTAGAAGTTTATTCTCTTGATGACTTTTTTCTTTCATAACTTAAACACAATCTTCTGTGTCATGATAGAATATTATGGAAGCTTCTATAGACCAGAGAGCACCACAGTACAGTCTATTTCTCTTTTTAGTAAACAAATCAGACAAATCACCATGAGCTGTCAATGCTCCCAGTTCTAAGGCGTCTCTTTGGTCACTGGTTTGTAAAATTTACAACTTTCTCCCATATTTATGCAACAAAGAGAAAAAAATCAGCCTTGTATTTTGTAAGTCCTTTGAAGATTATTTTTTACTAAATATCACTGGGGGTTTTCATCTTCATAAAATGTGTGTATCAATAATTTCAATTTGACTATTGGTATTACTTTGTAGGCTGACAAAATTGTACAGTACTTAGACTATGTGTCCAAATTGTAAAAGATTTGCACATACAGATCTGTACATAAATCAAGCTAGGGACAACCATTTCTTCATTATATGCTAAACTTTGTTTTAATAATAAGAACATTTATAAGCGAAGGTTTTAGTGATTGTCATGTGCCTGACACCCTTGTTACTGTAATCTTCATGTGTTACAAAAGGCCTCTGGAGCTCATTCCTCTGCCTAACTGGAATTTGTTTCATCTTCCCAGGCTGCTTGAGATAATTCTATAATAGTATTCCTTCCTGTCTTCAGTAGTTCAATATTTTATTTTTTTATTTTTATTATTTTTTTTAATTAATTTATTCTTGTTACATCTCTATGGTTATCCCATCCCTTGTATCCTCCCATTCTCCCCTCCCTCCCATTTTCCCCTTATTCCCCTCCCCTATGACTGTTCCTGAGAGGGATTACCTCCCCCTGTATATGCTCATAGGGTATCAAGTCTCTTCTCGGTGACCTGCTGTCCTTCCTCTGAGTGCCACTAGGTCTCCCCCTCCAGGGGACATAGTCAAATGTGAGGCACCAGAGTACATGAGAAAGTCAAATCCCTCTCTCCACTCAAGTGTGGAGACTGTCCTGTCCACGGGCTAGATCAGGGTAGGGGTTTAAATTTTACCACCTGTATTGTCCTTGTCAATATTTTAACTATCTATTTTTGCAAAGGAGACTTTAGATGACATACAGAATTGTCTAGTTTTGGATCATTCTTTTCTTTTAGTTGCAACTTACTTGGTGAATCCAAAAAATCTTATTTCTTTAAAAAAAAATAGTTGGTTACTGTTGAGTAAACCATTTTACATCTCTATGCTGCTTTCTCTGCATTGGGAAAGTGGGAATATTTACTATAGTTATAAGAATGTGGTGAACATTTTAGAAGAAGTGCACTCAATTAGAAAATACTAAAAAGCCAGCACTAACTAGTTTAAAGGATGGCTGGTAGAGTTGCTTTTGCCAAATTATTTAGTACAAATGCTTTTGTCATGGTTAATTTCAAGCTACCAGCAGTTTAACCTATGGTCTATGCCACCAAAGCTCCAGTCACATCACTGTGTCATAGTAAGTTTCCAATATGTGATGTTTTCTGTTGTTACTAAGTCTGTAATCCCTTTTGGTTTTATCAGTGTGTATTTTCATTAATTGCACAAGTGATAAAATGCAGGAGAGCTACAGGAGTTGAATAGAGAAAAACACATGCAGATTATAGCAAGCAGCTTTGAGAGAATAGAACTCAGAAGCTGGTTTGAACACAGGAATAGGAGTAATTAGAAGGGAGAAGACATTGTGCTCATTTCACAAGCAGGTTTAGAAAAGTTTAGGGTCAAGATAAGCTGAGAGGGGAGAAAGGCCAGAAGGTATATGTAGCAAATATATATATATATATACACTGAAATGACTTTATGTTGCCTAATATTGATTTCTTGATATTGGTAATGTAATTTGTTTTATTTTGATGATGTAGAATTATTTTGCTTAAACTGAGTTGCTGGGTTTTTTGGGGGGGGAGAGGAAGGGGGCTAGGATGATAAGAAGGCTGCTTATTATATATGTATATATATGTGTGTGTGTGATAAATTAATTCATGGATAAGGATACTATGAAAAAGTGAATACAAATTTGTAAGAAAACCATCTATAGCATATAATAAAAGGGAAGTCAGAGCCACTTTTTAAAGATAAGTAGTCAGAGGCCAGCATCTTGGCATCAGTCCTACTAAGAACTTGGAAACAGAAAACAAGATGGCCATGGAAGAGAACAGAGATAGTTGACCCCTAGCAAAGGAATTAAAAATGTAAAATGTAAAGAGAGAGAAAAGCCATTAAGATTTTAGAACAATCCTACATGAAGTATGGCCGGAGGAGGGTTGCCCATCTACTTCTTTCCAGTCTTCAGTAAAGTGTTTGGCGAGACTAAGTAGATAGTGTGATAACAACTTGACAGGGTAAATTCATGTCTGTTAAGTACAATAATAAAAAAAATAATTACTGCATGTTTGTCAGCTCTTTTCTTTTTATTATTATTACTCACTTGTGTTAAAACATTGGGCCATGTTGGGGAATCATTTTGAGAATCATTGATAGCTGATGCTGAAAATGTTGGCATCTAAAATATGCAGAACTTTGAAAGACCCAGTCAAATGACCTAAGAGTACACAGAGAGGGAGGGAAGTATGGGGGTTAAATTCCAGATCTATTATCTCACTGTCTTCATTCCTGGTGGGGAAGATGGCTTCCTCCCACTTGTGCTAGGAAGTCAGTAGCACTTGAAAAAAAAATGTCTACTTAACCACTATTCCCAATCTGAGATCCCACAGTTTACAGCCCAGAGGAAATGAAGCTCTGGGATCTCCTCAGTTAGAAGCTCTTCCATCATTTGGCGTTCATGAGAACTTGCCTCTCCTTGTAGTAGGTCGTTCCCTAGTCCACTAATTGGTCAGAAGTGCCTGCTTCCAGCCAGGGTGGGATCCCAGCACTCTGGAGAACAAGGAAGTAAGGTCCTTGAACTAGATCATTGCTAGTCCAAGGCCATTCTGGGCTCCAAAGTGAGTCAATGAGTTCTAGGACAGTGCAGGCTACAGAGTGAAACTGTATCTTTAAAAACAGCAAACAGGAAGGGAGTGAGGGAAAAGAAAAACTATAAAGTAAAGGATTCCTGTGTTTCTTAATCCTGCTGCTGTTAATTGCTTTAAGTATGTTGAGAAATTAGAAATGTCCAATGTTGACACACTTCTCTTTCTTTAATCCACAGCCCTAGAGAAATTATACAGAACCCTGAAAGTTTTTTTCCCTGGTCTACTTGAATCTGATGTGGAAGGAAAACAGGAGGGAAAAGGTCGTTCTCCATGGGACCAAAAAAAAAAAAAAAAAAAAAAAAAAAAAAAAGCAAAAGACACGGAAGCAAGCCTGTGAGGGATTTGACTTTGTTTGCTGCTGTCCTGGGTCCTCAGTGTCTGCATTCATTCCAAGAGGAAGTCCTGTGCCTCAGGTCTGTTGTAGGACTTGGTTTTGCGGAGCAATGCCGCGCCATGCTGTCAGAAAGGCACCAGACTTCGAATCACCAGCTCCAAAGCGGCTCTCAGGCTGACGTGGCCTCCTACCAGAGGGGAAAAATCATAGTCAATTTACTTCACAGAGCTTTCTCTTCCTTAAACAAAATAGAAAAGACTGGCACCAGGAAATTTGCCACACCTGAAACCTGATGGAATTCTAGGAGGAAAAATGAAGAATAAGCAAAGGAAGAAGTGAAGAGAAAGAGAAAAAAGAACACAGAAGGGTCCAAAGAACTCCTGAGACTACCTTTTACCCGTTCTGTTGGCGTCCAATCTCTGCTTTTGTTCTTAGGTCCACAAGTGTGTTTCCCTGTTGTTTGAGTATCTAGTCTACCACCTGCTACTGTCCTGCTAACTGTTGGCCTTGCTAGAATCCTTTCCTCCCCTGCCGCTCTCCACGCGCTTCTCTGAGGGTTACTATAATGAAAATAGGGCAGAATTTAGTGTGAAGTAACATTGGCAACCGTAATGTGTCCGTTTAACTTATTTTTATAGCAGTTAGGCGATATTGCTAGTCTTAGCCAGTAGTTCACATCTTTACAAAAAAAAAAGCATGCTTTCCTTATCCACCTGGCCCATGATATCACGCTCCTTTAGGCCGTTCTGAATCCTGTCTAGTGTAATGATAATATATTATGAAAACAGATGCGTAAGAACTTCTTGTACAGCAGTCA
>OU015745.1:98003468-98018468 GCA_907169655.1 Acomys percivali | reverse complement strand
GTGATGGCATTGCTGAGTGGCTCCATCCAAGGGGGTTGGAGTGTATGGTGCCTACTGCTCACAAGGCAGTGGACAATAAAGAAGAGAGTGAGTTACTCTGACATCCTGGGAGGCTATGATCATCCCACGCTTAGAGAGCTATTTCCAGGGCCGGGGCCCTATTTCCAGAGGCTCCATAGCTGTCAAGACATTATCAAGCTGGGCTCGAAGCTTTTCCAACCTGAGCCTTTGTGGGACATTTGAAATTTAAACTATAACACCTCTTCAAAAGTGATTTCACTGGAGCTCAATAAAGCTGGGAGAATAAAAACAGACAAACTGGAGTGAAGTGAAGAAGGGTAAGACAAGGTAAAAAGAGAACTGCTTCCACTCTGAGGTCCTGATTGGCCTCCATATGGCTAGACATTTACTCAAAATACAAGGTTTTATGGTTTTTTTTGTTTGTTGTTTCTTAGCAGATATGAGTAAAATACTCTATTTAGCTCCAATGACATAAAATAAGAAAAGATTATTTCTCTAGAGAGGTTGTGGGGAAGTTGTGTAAGGCAGCACAGAGATAAGGTATAGTATGGTTAACAAATATTCCGGGGACACGCCTGCAGAACACCAGCTGTAGGTAAGGGAGGGAGCATGAGACAGAAAGATAAGGTGGGTTAGCAGGAAAAGGGCAGGGGAGGGAGGCTGGGTGGTGCAGCAGACGGTCTGTGGGATATAGGGAGTGTGTGTTTGTCTCTTCACTCTGGCTCACGATTCACTGATTTAACGTGAAATATACTCGTGCAAGTTGATAAATCAAAAAGAAGCCTGATTCCTTAAGATTTGCCATATTTTACTTGTGCCACTGGCTGAGTATGCCCAATTCATAAACAGAAATTTCTTGGTTTTGCTCATGTCACACAACATGAAGGGAACAGGGGAATTGGATGCTATTTCTAGACTTTGCTGTTTTTCCCACGCTGAACATGGGAAATGTTTCCCCTTTCAGATGACAGTAAAGTCACTGAGCCAAAGGGACCTCAGGATGTATCCTATCTGACCTCCACATTTGCACATGAGTTTAACAACCAGAATTCATCCAAGGGCCTGCACACACAGATAATGATGAGCTTTTAGCTTGGACTGGGAAGTTTTCTCAGGTGCCTTCATGCAGAGCCGGGCATGGAAAAGAAGTTGACATTTTGCAACTGTGTCACCTGGAAGAGTGTCCTGCTTCACTTCACATTCTTGTGAGTTAAACTAGACTGTTGTATTCAGCTCAAATTGTTGAGAGAATTGAGATAATCTTCAGGAAGCATTCTCACTCACTGCTTACCAGCACGATCGCATCTGCTCATGTAGTCTTTGTCCATGGGGTTTCTAGAACTCTCCAGGCCTCCACTCTGTTCATCCTTTTCTTTTGCCCAAGAGCTTGCGATGCTAGCCCCTAGCATAATATAACTAAGTTAATGATATTTCCCTATACCATTTCCTGTTGCAGTGGTTTGAATGAAAATGTCCCCCATGGCCCCTCGGGGAATAGCACTGTTAGGAAGTGTATTCTCCTAATAGTTGTGGGAGGAAGTGCATCACTAAGGGTGGGCTTGAGGTTTTAGAAGTTCAAGCCATGCCCAGTATCTCTTTCTCTCTTCTGGCTTCCTGTGGATCCAGATGTAGAACTCTCAGCTACCTCTCCTGCACCATGTCTGCCTGTGTGCTCCCATACTTCCCACACTGACAGTGATGGACTCATCTCTGAACTGTAAGCCAGCCAGCCCAAATTTAATGTTTTCCTATATAAGAGTTGCCGTGGTCATGGTGCCTCTTCATAGCAATGGAAACCCTAAGATACATATTATTCATTATAATGCAGGAAAGGGGAATGTTATTAACGAAAAATGGGGAAAACAGAAATTAACACATCATAATATTATTTTGACACAGGTTTGAAGCACAGTAGGTATTCAGAAATGGCAACATTATCTCATCAAGAGGAGAGCTGAAAGACGCCTTCAGATACGTGAGAGAAGACTTGGGGAAGAGGAAATCAATGTGTCCTTTGGAGGTTGTACTAGAGTTGAACTGTAACAGTTTTAGTTCTCCACTCCTGAGCCAAGAGTCAACGAATATGACTTCATTTGGAAAACAGGTCGTGAGGGTAGAATTTAAGATAAGGATCTTAAGGTAAGCTCTGCCTGGGATCAGGAAATGCTCTAAATTCAGTGAAAGATGACAGTCGGAGCAGAGATTGGAGCAATATAGCCAAAACAATGCCTGTCACCATGAAAATGTGGGAAAGGCCAGGGACGGCTTTTTCCTGGAGCCTTTAAGGAACTCAGACTTGCCCAAACCCAGCTCTTGGCTTCTAGCCTCCAGAACTGCAAGGTAGTGAGTGCATTTCCGGTCTTTCCGAGCACCGCGAGTGTGACATTCCAAAGCCATGAAGCAAACAACCTGGACAGCGGAGGACCCCTGTCTCAAATAGACAAATAAATAGAGTTCAGAATAATTACTGAGAGTTAATGAGCACCTATCACATGGGAAGCTGATTGAGATTTCCCCGTGTACTATTAATCATATTTGCATACTTCTGAGCTTAGTTTCCTGGACTAATTCCTCAGGAATCCCCAGGCTTGATTCCCATCACTGTACATTGTTCCTGGCTGGGCTAAGAATAATAGAACTAAGTCCAAACACAAAGTCACTGTTGACCTGGCCTGGGAAGCAGACAGACGCAGCAGACCTAGTTTCATATTTGGGCAGCTGTCTTCCGGAAGCTGGTTCCTTTACCATCTTTTGTTTATAGAGAAGACTTCACTACAAGAAAATTAAAAAGTTGCCATATTTACATTCATATCTTCTCTTTCTGTGGACCACTGGACTATCAGAGAGACAAAGTTTTTGGCATTTCATTGGCTTTAAAGATAAATAATACTCTTTGTTCTTGAGATCATAAAGAGTTAATATTTTGGAGGTGCTGGGAGCAAAACTCAGAACCCATGGTTGGGGTGTCTCTGTGTGTGTGTGTGTGTGTGTGTGTGTGTGTGTGTGCGTGCGTGCGTGGTAGTCAACTGCTTTATAGTCAACTCCACTTAAGGTCTAAGGATGAACTGATGGCTCTTCTCATGTGTTCTTTCCTCGATCCAAAATGAATTATTAATTGTGAGATCTGCTTTGAAAGGCCTAACAACCTTCTTACAATCTCCATACACAATAGAAGGGGAGTCCGACTGCGTAACAGCACATTTCCAGCACTGAACATAACACCTCACGGAGAGATTAGATGCTTAATACAGCTTCACTAAATATAAGATTAAATACTCATGGCCAATCTAAGGCTATATAGCTTTCATTAGACCCTTTAAATGTGTTGTAAACGAGAGATTTGTTTTTGCTCATTGTTTCAGAGGTCCACACTAGCTCGTTCCATTATGTCTGGGTCTGTGGTGAATCAGAACATCACAGCAGAGAGGGAATAAAAGAGGATGAGAATTAATGGTAAGAACACACACAACTTCAAAGGCATGCCCTTTGTGACCCCCATGGTCAACTAGGCCCCACTTCCTCATAGCACACTCAGCAGCGGGCCCATTGGTGAGGTTAGTATCCTCGTGAGCCAATCAGCTCCCAGTGGTACCACCAACTCGAAGCCAATCCTTCAACAGAGCAGTCTTTAGGGAGGACACTTCATTTCCGAATATTAGCAGACTTTCATCTAAACCTTAAGAATCACTTCATGAGAATAACATGACCCTGGGCAGCTTGTGGCCTGGGCTTATGTTCAAGCCAGAGAGCATCCAGGTCCTATTGAGGCTTGGGCAGTGAGACCATCACAAAAAAATCAAACTTCCTCTGCTTCGAGCTTTTGTCTTCTCCGTTTTTGTGTGTGTTGTTTGTTTTTGAGATTGTAATTTAATTATATCTCTCCTTACCCTTTCCTCTCTCCAAACCCTCCTACAAACCCCTCATTACTCTCCTTCAAATTCATAGTCTCCCTTTTTATTAACTGATATTTTATGCATTTTTATATATAACACACACATACATATATTCTTTTTTATTATACTTTATTTATTCATATTACATCTCAATTGTTATCCCATCCCTTATATCCTCTCATTCCTCCCTCCTTCCCCCCTTCCCCTTACTCCTTTCCCCTATGACTGTGACTGAGGGGGACTTCCTCCCCCTGTATATGCTCATAGGGTATCAAGTCTCTTCTTGGTAGCCTGCTATCCTTCCTCTGAGTGCCACCAGGCCTCCCCATCCAGGGGACGTGGTCAAATATGGGGCACCCGAGTATGTGTGAAAGTCAGACCCCACTCTCCACTCAACTGTGGAGAATGTCCTGACCATTGGGTAAATCTGGGTAGGGGTTCGAAGTTGACTGTATGTTGGATCCATATAATGTTATTCATATGTGTTGTTTAAAGGCTGACTATTTTGGCCAACTAGTCAACTGATTGGTGTGCTCCCTCTTGGGGAGGACCATCTTTCTTCCTCCAAGCTTTACTCCGTTGCCTGTAGTTCTTTGCTTAGAGTTGAGGCCTCGTGGACTTTTCTCTGTCCAGTTTCATGTGTTCGTTGGTGACCTCATTGTTCAGCTCACATTTAGGCTGTCAGGTTGGTGAGATTTTAGGGTGTATCCCACAATCTGACAGCAAACTCCTTGATCCCCTGGCTCTTATGATATTTGTACCCATCTTCTTCAATGTTCTCTGAGCCTTGGGTGCCAGAGTCTTCTGTAGATGTGGCCTGTGGTACCTTCTCCAGCCCCTTTGCAGAACAGTTCCTTTTGAAACTGTCGTGACTATGAAGAGGGTGTGGAGTCAAATTTTAACACCTGCAGAATAAAATGAGTCTTTTAAGAAGAGGTGGGAGATTTGTGGTTTACTGCTAGCCAGACACCATTAAAAGCCGGCTTATCTTGCTTCATTTTGTTTTTGCAAGTAATTGTCAATATGTTGCCATTTCTCATAATGTACAGGTGAAGAAACCAAATGGCAGTGGGCTAAATAATCACAGTTCTTGGCTTCTATAGCTTTATTTAAACATCTTATGTTTTCAGTTTTCTTCCTTTTGTTCTTTTGTGGCAGCAAAATGAGACATAATTAAGGAGACCACCGTGATGGAGGAGCAAGTCCAAGGAAAAGATACTGTTTTCAGCCTCTGTTTCCCCAGCGATCCTTCTGTGTGTTTTACTCTCTGGCACAAATTTCACCTTCCTCTTTACTTTTTTTAAATGGCAAGCCTGTCCCTGGTATCATTAATCTCTGAGACACTATGGATGAAGCTTTGGCTCTTTAAGCATTTTCCTAAGAATCTCAGAAATGCCAGTAACTCTCCCAGACTGGCCAAAAGATAAAATACACAGAGTTTCGGAGTCAGGAAGAATCTTAACTTCGATCATTATTAGTCTACTAGACTTGAAGGCATTTCAGTCTTGAATGCCTCACCAGTCTTGCTACAACAAAATAGCCATCCAATTGGTTATAATTAAGTTAATAAAGGGGCTGAAATCCTAGTTGAAAAGCAAAAGAGAAAGCAGGCTGGAAGGTTTATTGGACAAACCCCAGAATCTAAATTCACTGCAAGGTAATTCTAACAGAAGACTTGGAAGTGTATCAGGAAAACGAGTTGCAAAGAATAACACAGGTGGACCTCCACAGAGACTTTGAAACAAGCGGCCCTCCCCTTGAGCAAGCAGATCTGCAGGGTCGGTTTTACAGCACTTGCTCCTGTGCTTGCTGTTGGCCCAAAGTAAACACTTGGTTGTTCCTCGCTGTAGTAAATCCCACTCTTAAGGACAATCTTATTTTCTGCTTTGAAGTTTCTATGTGTCAAAGTAAATTGCAGCTATCCTTCAGTGCTGTTGGACAGGGCAGCAAGAACCTGGCAAAGGACTGAGTTCAAAATTGTGTTTGGGCAAGAGAATCTCACTATGTAAGTCAAGATGGCTTAAATTCAGGCTGACTCTGAGCTCCTGATCTTCATGGCTCAGCTTCCTGAGGACTGAGGTTACTGGCATGAGCAGCTGTGCCCCAGTTCGGGAAAGAAAAGCTAAACATCAGGGCATAACCAATGGGGAGAACTTAATCCTCTTGTATGCCTCTTGCCTTTCCTTCTGATTGACTCATTTGATTTCTTTTCAGTAACACAACTCCAGTTCACGGATGTCAGCAGAGCGTACTCACAAGTTATTCACGGGGTACACCCTTTTGTGACTCCTTGGATGACATCACTCTTCCAAGAAAAAGTTCCAGGTCTTTGATTATAGCTAAAATAAATATTATGGTCACTGTAAATAGAAAGTTGCCGTAAGGTCCGTTGCCACTCACAGCCGTCACATGCACCATTTGACTCTCTACCAGCGTTTGTTTTGTATGGTGTTTGCGTGACCTGATCTTTGTCTCCCCAAGGCTCTCCGTGGGGCTCTGCTCTGCAGAAAGAGATGCAATCCTTTGAGCAGACTAGCAAACTGTGGGCTGATGCTTTGCTTCCTCTGACCGTTGCAAACTCAGTGCACTCAGCTGCATGTCCCTGTAAGGAACGGAGCAGTGCAGAGAGCAGGAGGGAAGCTGAGATGAGGATGTGGAGGAGGTATGCAGGTCACCCCTCATGACTTCTACCAGCCTTCTTCTTCTGTGTGGTAAGATTCCTTATGTGCACCTCATGCTTCCTTACAGCTTGTCATCCCTTCACCCCTTTTTCCTGTCTCCTCTGCCCTCGCATCCTTTTCTTTATAATCTACCAAATGGAAGGGCCCAGAGGGAGGTAGAAATCCCAGAGACTGATAGCTATAACCTGTGCTAGATTTATTATGAACAATGACAATTGTTACTTGTTATATAGCATTTGGTCACTAATAACCTTAACCGCTAGCAGACAGGTTTTGTTTGGCATATAAAATGTTAGATAGAATTTGGAAATTTCCTATAAAAGTATGAATTTCTTGACTTTGGAAGACCAAAAAAAAAAAACAAAAAAACAAAAAAAACAACAACAACAACAACAAAAAAAAGCAACTCTGAGCTGCCCACGCTTGACCGGGTGTCTGGCTCCCACAGAAACCCATGGCTTCTAGCAGTCAGGAAGTACACTTTGCCTGAGCAAATGAAAGTGAAAATATTTCTCACCCCAAATAGTAGCCAGAGCTCAGTCTTGCTGTAGTTTCTTACTTCTCACAACTCTGATAAGATAGGAACAGTAGGGCAAAAGGAGACCACCCTTCATAGACTCCATTGCTTTCTATTCCATAGCCAAGACACTATGTCTAGAATGTTTAGAGTTCTTTTCCTGGACTTAACCCACAAGAGAGACTTTAAAACCAGTGCTTCCCTTTACTGCAATTACGTATGTCCTAATACATTAACTCACTGCTTCCAATGAGGGCATTTTCATTTTTAACTATGGGAGTCTGAGAACAGTTTATTAATTGAGCAGACATCAGAATTTGGTCACTCACTCACTAGCAGATGTGTGTTGCTTGGCATATAAAGTGTTTGGATAAAACTTGGAAATTTCCTATAAAAGTATGAATTTCTTGATTCTGGAAAATGAAATCCAATCTGCCCATGCTTGCCAGGTATCTGGCTCCACACACAGTCCCATGGCTTCCTACAGACAGGAGATACCCTTTGCCAGAGCCCACCACATCTTGTCTTGTCTATGGGGGGCAAAGTCATTTGGATTACATACCTTCTGGTCCACAGGCGTTAACATACATAGGGGCTGCAAGCACTGCCTTACCCAGGAAGCTTCCTCTGAGATCCAGTCCGCCCTTCCAAGGCTCCACTCATCTCTCCCTCTCATGCTCTGGAGCTTACCTATCCTCTTTCCAGGCACCACCAAGCATCTTGAGTACAGCTTTAGCTCTTTGGAAACTTTGCATGTTCAACATGATGAAGATACCTGCCTGGCAGACCAGGTCTTCCCCAGCTCAGATGGACTCCTTGGGAAATCCCTTGGGAGATGCTTCCAGGAACTTGTTTAGTATAGCTGAAGGCAAGTCTATCACATCTTGTGGTTCCTTTTAGAGGATTACGTTGGAGGCTATAGTTAGGCACTCAATAGTGGAACAATTCCACGTAAACAAAACATTCTCCCCCCAAATCCAGGAAATATGATAGATGAGATGGATTGAATTCCAGAGCAAAGGAACAGGCCATTATTTGTATAAACCAGATTCTCTACATGGCTACCTATAAGTTGTAAACATCTGGAGCAGATGTGTTGTGTTAACATATGGTCTCCTCCCCGCTCAAGCACAGGCTGAGCTCCTCTCCCCTAGATCCTGCTTTTTAGTTTCTCCAGGATAATATGCTGTGGCTCTTCTCCAGCTTTATATTCTTGTATTTTATTTGGGAATATTTGTGTGGTTTTCCCTCAGTGCCCCTCGAGACAAAAATCTATATATTTTTTTCCTGTTTATCACCAGCAGCTATCATCACCAGGCACGCAGACAGTGCTGGATAAATGTTTGTAGACTGGAGTTGCTCCAAACTGAAGACCCAGAAGTGAACTTAGATTGTTTCTATTAGATACACTAGAGAAGATAGACTGGATGAGTCACTTAGTGTCATAAAGGCATGTACAGATTTGTGAAGCGTTCACAAATATGTGCTCTCCCAGTCATGACCTCATTCATAACACCACTTCTGGGCCATGCGTAAGACACAAGGTGCCGGATTAAAACGTAACCGAAAATGTTCAGACAATGTGTAGAGACCTTCCTGTAGCAGGCATAATCATTTCTTGAGAAACTGTTGCTAATGGGTAAACACAGATGGCTGAGCATAATTGAAGACCTGAGTGCAGGCTTCTTCCTCACTAGTTGCTGTGGTTTAGCTTGGCTTGGCTTCCAAAGGTTTGAACGGTGGAAGCTTGGTACTCTTCCTAGAGGTCAAGTGGAAGAACTTTGAGTAGTTGAGCCTACTGGAGGACATGTGGATCATGGCAGCTTGGCATTCATGAGTAGATTAAAGAACAAGTTAAAGCTATCTTGTAGGTTGTTTAAAATGGAAGTCACTCCCACACTTCGGCCTTTATTTAAATACAGTCTCCTTTTTCACTTCGCTGTAACACAGGCAGGTAGCCTTTACCAGGATTCTGCTGCCATAATTTCTGGACCATTAAGTCTCCTGTCTCATAATCCAGATAAAATTCCTTTTTTAAACAAAACACCCAGCTTTGGATACTTCATTTTAGCAACACAAAATCAACTATGATAGGAAATTGGTACCAAGAAGTTGGATTTGTCTCCTAGGAGCCTCCACTAGCAGCAGGGGAAATATGCAGCCTGAAGTCAGCAGCCCCTGTAGCCAGATGAGACTTCCAGTGGAGGGAGGGGGACACCAACTCACCCATAAAACTTGTGACTCAAAATTTGTCTTGCCTACAAGAAGTGTAGGGATAAAAGATGGAGGAGAGATTGAGGGAATGGCAAACCCATGAGTGGCCCAACTTAAGACCCACCCCATGGGAGACAGCCAACCTCTCACACTATAAATGATACTTTGCTATACTTGTAGACAGGAGGCTAGCATAATTGTTTTCTGAGAGGTGTCATCCAGCAGCTGATAGAAACAGATGCAAAGACTCACAGCCAAACCATAGGCTAAGCTCTGGCAGTTTTGTGGAAGAATTAGAGGAAGCATTGAGGGAGCCAGAGGGGTCAAGGCCTTAACATGAAGATCTACAGAGTAAACTAACCTGGGCCCATGGGGGCTCACAGAGACAAGGACCACCAACCAAAGGTCATGCATGGGCTGGACCTAGACCTCCTACGCATATGTTGCTAGCAGATATTCAGTTTGATAATCATCCGGTCCCTTAACAATGAGAGTATGAGCTATCTCTGACTCTGTTGCCTGCCTTTGGGACCCTTTCCTCTAGTTGGGATGCCTTGTCTATCCTCAGTGGGAGAGGATACACTTAGCCCTGCTCAGACTCAAAAGTGCCAGGGTGGATTGGTACACTTTGGGGGCCTCCCCTTCTCTGAGAAGACAGGAGGGAATGGGGGAGGGGGCGGGAGGGTGGGACTGGGAGGAGAGGAGGGAGGAGGCTGAAATCAGGTTGTAAAGTTATTAAATAAGCAAAGGAATTGGGAAAAAGCAAAAATGAAGTTGGATTGTTGGTATAGAGATAATGTGAAAACTTGCAATAAGCTTTAGACCTGAGTAATCAATAGAGGTTAAAAGTTTGAGGGAGCAGGCTATAAAAGTGTGCATGCCATAAATAGAACATGAAAACAAGTGAGAGCTCAGAAAACAAGGAAACTAGAAGAGGACTGGAATTTTTTAAAGACATTTATTTAGTGTTCCTGACCAGGATGCTGATAGAAATGGGTTGTAAATAACTAACTGATGAAATGAGCAGGTGAAATGAGTATGATCCTGTTGGAAGCTAGAATATCTCCTACTTCCTCTACCACATTATTGGAAAGAAGTTGTCTATATTGTACTTATGCCCTAGGGTTTTATGGAAGTCCACATTTGAAACTATGGACTAAGGGTTGTTTAACAAGAGTCATTTCTACACAAAATACAGAAGAGCGTATGTGGGTAAATTAAAGAATTTTTGATTCATTGACAGAGGAAAGGGATTATTTACAAGAGAAAAGGGGGCAGGAAATTTGGGTGAAAGCTTCAGGCTGGCCAGGGAAAGGCGTCAAAAAATATGTATACAGATGTGGCCCCGAAGCTGGGTGCCAACGATTAGCACAGACTAAAAGAAGCCAGGTGTTGTACATCCTGTCAATAGAGAACAAAATGTCAAGGTCATGGGGAAAATTTAAAAGCCTTCTCTTCCTTTATAATAAGCCTGTAGGCCTTTGAGGTAGTGTGGATTCATGAAATGGGCCTGGTTTCTACTGGCTCACCTCAGGACTTAACTGCATGCTCTGCAGCACACGGCTCTGAGCCCTTCCAGCTGTCAAAGAGCATCTCACAGGATACCGTTCGAGAGGAAGCCAAGCAGAGACCATCACACAAGGTCTGTTCTCTAGTCTACAAACATACAAAATGCAAGAGTGATAGGGTCCTGGCAAGCACCAAGACGTCAAAGAAACCCTGAGAAGGTTGGCAGAGGCTTGAGGCAGAGAAAAAACTGTCACAGGATATGCCCCAGTGGTGCTCTTGAAGCAAGTCTGCAAGCAGGACTTAGGGACAGCAATGTCATCCTACTGCAACGCCATCAGGGGAAAGCTGAAAGTTTCTCTGTGCAAAGATGACAGAACAGCCATGTGAACTGTCACCAGCAAAGTGATGGAAGCCAGGCGGCCCATAGCCTCGGGACAATCTCTAGTGCCAATGTGTGTGGATTGCCTGCCCTATACTGCTGAGTTTCAACATCTGTTCTGCTGGGTCCTTTTGAAGGACTCTGACTTCTTTCTATGACTATAAGAATACTTACAATGATCCTGTTCCACTATTTTATTCTGAAGTATGCATTTTGCTTTGGTTTGTATTGTGATCTGCTAATTTTTTTGTCTTGTCTTGTTTTGTGTTGTTTTGTTTTAAACTAGAAGGTGCTTGAGTCTCAGAAGAGATTTTGAATTTGAACATGTAATGATTGTAGCTACAATAGGGCTAATGGCATGGAAGGAAGGCACTGTATGTTACATTGGACATGAACTTGGATATTCAGGCCTGATGATTATTCTTGATCTGGAATCCACTAAGAGACACACCTCTGGGCATACCTGTGAGGGCATTACCAGGAAGGAATGAAGAAAGAAGACCCACCTCTGAACTGGGTGATATCTTTCATTGTGAAGTGAGCAGTCAGCATCTTCTTTGCCTCTCCAGCATTAAATTACTCTTGTTTGACTACTCAGCCTCTATGGATTATAACCCATCCTAGTAAAGCCACTTTAAGACACACACACACACACACACACACACACACACACACACACACACACAGAGTTTCTCATTCCTGAGAAACTTGTCTAAATCAAATGTCATGATTTGAATGTACTCTGTCACTTGAAGTATCATCTGGTGGTTTGTTGGTTCTTAATGTAGAGAGACTAGAGCAGCAAAAGATAATGAGGTCATGAGAGCTCTATCATGAACAGACTAGCACCATCTCACCAAACCAGCACGTTAAAAAGTAGGTCAGCCTGCCATATGCACTATGGCCTTATGCATACGGAATTTCCCTTTTTCCGCTTCACCGTGCTGTGATGCAGGTAGGAGGAAGAGGGGCTTACCCAGTGCTGTGATTTCTAGATATACAGTGACTGGTATCATGAGTCAAATGAATCTCTTTCCTTTATAAAGTGCATAGCAACACAAGGCAAATTGAGACAGTAGCAGAAATATGGTACGTACATACCAAAATGGGTTAGATTCAAACGTGAAGTTGTATTTCTTATGTATTCTGGCAAAAATGAAAGATTCTGTCTAAAAAGATTTTTCAGGTGAGCCTGTCTCAAAACAGCAACAAAACCACACTATCTTTGCCCATTACCTTATGTCAATCACTGCAAGAAATCCAACATGCCTTCTAGGAAATCTCACTGCTCCAGACACTTTTTTTTTTCTTTTGATTTTTGGCTTTTGGGTTTGGGTTTTTCAACACAAGGTTTCTCTGTGTAGCCTTGGCTGTCCTGGATTCACTTTGTAGACCAGGCTGGCCTCAAACTCACAGAGATCCACCTGCCTCTGCCTTCCTGAATGCTAGGATTATAGGCATGTGCAGCAGCAACAGGCTCAGACAGTAATCTTTCTTTTTCTTTTTTATTATAATTTACTTACATTACATATCAATTGTAATCCCCTTGCTCTTATCTTCCTGTTCCCACCCTCCCACCCTCTTTTGCCCTATTTCCCTCCCCTAGAACTCATGAACTCTGGTGCCTGAATTGGCTGCCCCTTGGTGGAGAGGCCCTGTAGGAACACAGAGGAAGGGGATGCAGGCTACCCAGATGAGCCACTGATTTTTATAAAGCTTTCTTAATCCTTTTGAGACCCTGGCTCCTACCATTCTTTCAGGCTTGATATCTTTTAATTCTCTTGCTGGGACTCATTATGCCCTGATAACTCCTCAAATTGCTTTCTAGAACTTTCCTTCTGTTGTACCACTGGGTTCTGGTACCCATTGGAGAACAACAGTTGCTGCAACAACTTTATTTGTCTCACAGTCTGCATATTGCTGGGCTAGGGCTGTAGTTTCCTCCTCACCACTTCTAGGGGTTGCTTTTCTTTTCTTTTCCATGGAAAGCCCCTTCTTTGGGCCTTAAATAACTCAGTGATTTTCCAACTCCCCCTCTTTGTAATATAGTCCATCTAACCTTCGCCAAGTCGTTCTCTCTCTTCTCTTCAAGGTGTTGTCAGTGGTAAATGCTAAATCCAGAAAACATCAGTACTCCTTGTATCAGAGTCAACATGAATAATCTTTTTGATTCTTCTTTATCTATTATCTGTCATTCTCAATTGCATGTTATTGCACCCCAATCATACCAAAATATACTTGTACTTTTGAAAATTGTGTATTGATAGTTACTGTTAGCACAGTTTACAGAACTCTACTGCTGTCTTGCTGGCTGAGGTCGGGGGTGCTGGGTGCTACCCCTTCCTGTGCACATACACAGTCCCCCATAGCAACAAGGACCCAGCTTTAAAATGTCTGCCTAACATTATGCGAATTCTACCTCTGTGGTGGAATTGGGTACATCAAAACAAGAGGTATTCTGGTCTTAATTCTCAGGTATACACAGTGTTATCTTATTTCAATATAGTCATTATAGATGTAATTAAGGTGGATCCATAATTATGGCTCCCTGATCCAGTGCTTCTGTCCTCATAACATAAATACCACGTAAGTGATTCTGTTTTCCTAGTTAGTTATAGGTAAGCATTCTTGCAAGCATAAAACTGTAATATATATGTATATATGTGTATATATATATCACATAGAAGACAAAAGCAATACAATACAACATTGTTGCTTTGCATAGCTTTTGTTTTCAACAAGTATGAAATTCAAATTCATTTTATTTCCCATGTAGACTTTGTATTGAAGATGTTTAAGAGGTGCTAACTTTACAAAGGCTGAAGCAGAGGGAGCTTTCTCCTATTTGTGTTTGTCATGCGTTCTAAATAATTAAGGTAATCTCATTGACTGAACTTGAGAATGTGGTTTTTAAAATGCAGGAAATGCTTAAGGGAGCCACACCACATGGAGTGACAGGCTTTAATACTGCCAACTTTACTAAGATTGACTGCTTTAAGAAGGTGTTTCCTTTTAGTTTTTGCCTATTGCTTTTGTTAGCTGTTGGAGGCATTTGAGAAAACCCATTATTATAACAACATTGTGACAACAGCTTGAGATTTTTTACAGGAATGGAACTGATCAGGTGTAGGTAACATATTGAGCTATTTAGGAACAAGCAAATCATTGCACTTCAGCATTCACTTGTTGGATATGTATACCTTAAAGCACAAAATCCTCTAAGTTTTCATGTGTTATCTGAAACTATGCATTCTGTGAAATACAGAAGCTGAATCAAACAAATGTAAATTGTGCTTGGTTTTTTTTTAGTCTAAGATTTCCTATATTTAGACATTAGTTTTACTAGATGTTTGCACAAAAGCTGTGTTAAAAGTTTTCTTTAAAAGCACAGTTTCTAGTTTGTAATGGTATTGCATTCAACATCAAGGATAGCACAGAGTTAAAAACAAGAAGTTCAGCTGACATCATCTTAGCATTAGTCCAAAAAAAAAAAATCTTCCTGATAAAAATGATGCCAGTGCCAAAGTGAAGAGTCTGACAGAATGAGGCAAGCAAGGAGACATCCAGCAGGAAACAGGACAGTGGTAGATAGGGAATGTTAAGAGTACCAGTCTTGCAGTATGAAGAATAAATGAGAATCCTTAGACAGAAGCCACAACTCCATAACAGGCAAAGTATGCAAGAGGCAGCTGAAAAACATTCCCCAGTGCCTCCCACTTTCAGCAGGCAATCATTTCAAACACACACACACACACACACACACACACACACACACACACACACACA
>OU015745.1:97958452-97988699 GCA_907169655.1 Acomys percivali | reverse complement strand
TGTGTGTGTGTGTGTGTGTGTGTGTGTGTGTGTGTGTGTGTGTGTGTAAGGGCTCTTTTCTGTTCATAGCCTCAGAAGCATTTGTTTGTATGTATGTTCTTAATGACTGGGAACTCAGTGTAGGTTTAACTTCTCCGGTGGCTACAAGGATTGAACATTTTTTTCACATGTTTAATGGCCATTAGTATTCTGTCTTTTGAAAACTCACTGTTCATTTCTTTAGCCCATTCGCTGATTTGGTTGTAGCTGATGGGATGAATGTGTTCTCTGTTTGGCTGTCATTCGTTTTTCTTGTGTTGTTGGTTTTTATGCTTGTCTTCTTTGTGTGGATAGTCTTCCCTTGGGCTTAGGCACTCTTCTCCCCTAATGAGAGCAAAAGCAAGCACCAGCAAAAGCTTGTTACTAAAATGAAGTTTTCTGTGTTTCAATTATGCCTTCAATAAATTTGGAAACCAGAGTAAATTCTGTTAGTATAAATGTAAAGATTTTTAAAAAAACAAGCTTATTAATAATTAAGAAGTAATAAAGGAAGTAATTGGGAAATGGAAATGGGGGAATAAATTAGGAATTAGAAGAAAATATATGAACTGGAAGCTTATAGGTAATAGAGGAAAAAACCCTTTACAAAGCCGATTAAAACATGAAAGTTAAAACTCAGAAAATGTGAAATACAAAATGAAGCAGAATTAAATATATCATCAGTCAACATTTCTTCTTGGTTGGGTGACTGTTTTCTCCTGGGATGTATTTTATAGCTGACTTCACAAACACTGGAGGATGACTACTAGACCTTATATAATTTATAACAAGTCAGACCAAAATGTCTCTCCTGTAGCTTTGGGCCCTGCAGAAGAACAGGCTAGTCACAGCAGTTTCTAGGGCCTCAGCATGGGTTGCACACTCTGATCTTACCTTCGTCTTCTAAGGCTGTAGCCTTATCTCTGGTGTGCTGGTGACCACATTTCCCATGTGCTCTCAGTATTTGAGGTTCTAGGAGGAGAGGTGCACCCACACTTCTGGTTGCCTTTGTTGTTGGGTGTTCTTCAAGCACCTGGACCCTTGCTGCTTTTTTTTCTTTCTTTCTTTTTTTTTTTTTTAACTAATGACACAGAGTCCTTGCCTAAATATAGTTGAGTCTGTCAGCCTCTGTCAGGTGCTGTTCATTTCTCACATTGGAGTGATTGCCAGGGTTGTGCCTGCTTTGCTAGTGGAGGGGAGGCCAGTGAAATTAGCTATCCCATCTAAAGGTCTGAAGCCTCTCTGTCTGTCTGTCTGTCTGTCTGTCTGTCTGTCTGTCTGTCTGTCTGTCTCTGTCTCTGTCTGTCTCTGTCTCTGTCTCTGTCTCTGTCTCTGTCTCTGTCTCTGTCTCTCTCTTTCTCTCTCTCCCTCCCTCCCTCCCACACTTTGTTTCTTGACACTCTCTTCCTCTATTTTGTCTGTGGCCACAGACTTGGGGTGGGGTAGGGAGATTGTGTCTTCAGTCTTCACCCTACTCTTTTTATTTTTTTTATTAATTTATTCTTGTTACATCTCTATGGTTATCCCATCCCTTGTATCCTCCCATTCTTCCCTCCCTCCCATTTTCCCCTTATTCCCCTCCCCTATGACTGTTCCTGAGAGGGATTACCTCCCTCTGTATATGCTCATAGGGTATCAAGTCTCTTCTCGGTGACCTGCTGTCCTTCCTCTGAGTGCCACCAGGTCTCCCGCTCCAGGGGACAGGTCAAATGTGAGGCACCAGAGTACATGAGAAAGTCATATCCCGCTCTCCACTCAAGTGTGGAGACTGTCCTGTCCATTGGCTAGATCTGGGTAGGGGTTTAAATTTTACCGTCTGTATTGTCCTTGGCTAGTGCCTTAGTTTGAGCGGGACCCCTGGGCCCAAATCTGCCTATCATAATGTTCTACTTGTAGGTTTCTAGGACCCTCTGGATCCTTCTACATTGCTATTCTCACATGGTTCTCTCATCTAGAGTCCCAATAGGATGTCCTCCCCTCTGTCCCAGTTTCCTGGTAAGGGAAGGCTTTCGTGGGACATGCCCCTTGGGCTAGTATGCAGATATAAGGAGAGATGGCTCAGCCGTTAAAGGCTAGGCTCACAACCATAAATATAAGACTTCACCCTACTCTTTGGTCAAGTGTTTTCTTCCTGGTTAGTAGGACATGGGGGCATGCTGTTTGTTTCTACTCTGCTGTCTTTCTTGAGAAGGAGCAGAAACCAGCATTTGCATAATAGCAGCCAGCTAGGCAGTTACAGGATAGAACTTCCCAGTAAACATGCATTGTAAGCCTTCACCCTTCAGCAGCACCCACAATGCAAACACTGTTCACTTAACAATGTCTCATTTGTTTTGTAGGCCTTCTTCATTTCCTTTCTTTGTGTGCATGGACTATTTCAAAGTACCTTCTCGCACATTTAGAAGAGCTTTCTTCTGCTTGATGTAGGCCAATTATTGAGGGCCTCAAATGTACTCGTAAGGGTTTTTTTTGTTTTGTTTTGTTTTTACTATTCCTTTCTGTCTTCCCTTTTCTTTTTGTTCTTTCAATTTTGGCAGGGCCTTAGGTAGCCCAGTCTGGTCTTGTCCTTGCTACATTTCCAAAGAGGACTTTGAGTTCTTGATCCTCTTGCTTCTACCTCTAAAAGGAGTGTGTGCCACAGCAACAAGCTGCTTCGTTGCATCTTCCGGCTCTAGCAGCTGTTTGCATCTTTTACATGATACTGCTGCTGCCTGTCTTTTTAGATTATGACTTATTTAACATACTGTTTTACTACACCATGCTTCTTAGGTTCCAATGCTGGTATCTTCACAGCCCATGAATAAGTTTGTTTGGGTTTTTTTGTTTTTGTTTTTTTAACCAATTTTTACAGGATTGTTAATGTACTTAAACACTTTCTCCTAAAAAACATACTCTGAGGCATTGCCGAGTAGCTTCCACTGGCACTGATTTCAGCTGGATATGGTAACACAGTTTGCACAGGCTCTTCGTCAGCACTGATAAAGTCTGCAGCTGTCTTAGTGGTCTGGTCGGCTGACCACTGTGGAGTTAGTCAGTGGAAATGTAGCTCACCGAGACATGATGGATTTGCTGGCAGCTGTAGGAGTGCCATGTGTGGATACAGGTGCAAGATTCTGATCCATTTTCTGTGGGTTTCTTGTGGGAGGAGATGCTTTGATGGGCCAACGTAAGCAAGCTGCAGCTGGCATAGCAATGAAGATAAGATGACCTCAGCATCAGATTAGTATGGACCCCTCTTGGTGACCCACATGCATGTGGGAAATAGCCTAGCATGGGGAATGGTACTGTTATCAGTGTCTTAAGGCCATACAAGAATACATCTGCTTCTGATGCGAGTGCTCTGCAGCCCACAGTTCAGTCTGAGACAGAGTGCCGGTAGAAAGGGGAACATTACTCCATTGCTGGTGGGATTGCAAACTTGTACAACTACTTTGGAAATCAATCTGGCACTTTCTCAGAAAACTGGGAATAGGGCTACCTCAAGACCCAGCTATGCTACTCCTGGCCATATGCCTGAATGATGCTCCACCATACAAGGACATTTGTTCAACTATGTTCGTAGCAGCCCTATTCATAATAGCCAGAATCTGGAAACAACCTAGATGTCTCACAACCAAAGAATAGATAAAGAAACTGTGGCACATTTATACAATGAATACTACCCAGCTATTAAAAACAAGGACATCATGAAATTTGCAGGCAAATGGGTGGAACTAGAGACATTCATCCTGAGTGAGGTAACCCAGACTCAGAAAGGCATGAATAATACATACTTACTTATAAGTGGGTATTAGCCCAACATATATGTCCTCTGAGAGCCTCCACATAGCAGGGGATTGGGATAAATGCTAGGACTCCCTGCTGGACTCTAGGTGGACCACTGTAGGGGTATGGAAGAATGGAGGGATGGAAGGACCCAGAGGGTTCAGGAGTCCCACAAGAAGACCATCAAGGCCAGCAAATCTGGACCCAGGGAGACCTGCACAAACTTTTGCACCAACCAAGGACAATGAATGCAGTAAAGTAGACCCCCCCAGCCCCCTTTTAGATGTAGCCAATGGACTACTCATTCTCCATGGTTTGGGAGGAGCGGAGAGTGCCTCTGGCATGAACTCTGGTGCCCCCTTCATCCTGGTGGGGAGGCCCAGCCACACACAGAGCAAGGGGAAGCAGACTATCTGGATGAGACTTGATAGGCTATGGGCATATGGTAGGGAAAGAGGTCTAGGGGAGGGGAATAGGGCAGAAATGGAAGGGGGTGTAGGAAAGGGAAGACACGAAATGAGGGACTGTCAGGATGTAATCTGAATAAATTATAATAAATTTTAAAAAGAATAGGTCTGTATTCTTAGTCTAAGGTGGGATGATCATCAGTGTCTACAAGCTTCACCACTATCTTCTTTTTCAGCCTTAGTTCGTCCTTTTGCTCAAGGTAGCCTTCTGAGATGCTTCAAAAGTATTCACATTTTAAACCATTGAAATGCAATGATTCCTACACTGTTTTACTTTTCTCTGTGGGCAGGTGGGTGTTGGTTTATTGCTATGCTTAGGGTTAGGGATAGCTTTAGGGTTAAGGTTAGGTTAGGTTAGGGTTAAGATTAGGCTAGGAATGGAGTTTAGGGTTAGGGCAGGATTTGTATTCCCAGTAAGTTTGGAGTTTGTTTTAGTGCTTGAGTTATGATTGTATTATGGTTATGGTGCTGGTTACTTTTATGCCTCAAGGTAGTTTCAAGATTTCTTTTGTATTTTGGTCATGGCCCTGTTGCCTCTATGGTTAGGGTGAGGGCTAGGTTTAAGTTTTAACCTGAGGCTAGAATTTTGTTATATTTAGTGTTGTGGTTTTGTTTAGTTGCAAATCATGAGTTGGGGGTAGGTTATGTTCAAGGTTAGTATTGGAACTAGGTTTAGTGTGAGAATGAGGTTCATATTTAGGGCTAGTATTATAGTTAGGGCTATGATTAGGGTTGTCTTTATAAATGTATTTGTTAAGATTATTATTCTATATGAAGAAGCAATGTAAGTACTTAAAAATGAAAAGTTCAGCTTTGCAGACGCCGCCGTCCCCTCTCGTTGCTTGCTGCAGCCACGGTCAACCCCGTCGTGTTCTTCGACATCGCGGTCGATGGCGAGCCCTTGGGCCGGTCTCCTTCGAGCTCTTTTCAGACAGAGTTCCAAAGACAGCAGAAAACTTCCGTGCTCTGAGCAGTGGAGAAAAAGGATTTGGATATAAGGATTCCTGCTTTCACAGAATTATTCCAGGATTCATATGCCAGGGTGGTGATTTCACACGCCATAATGGCACTGGTGGCCAGTCCATCTATGGGGAGAAATTTGAGGATGAGAACTTCATCTTGAAGCACACAGGTCCTGACATCCTGGCAAATGCTGGACCAAACACAAATGGTTCCCAGTTTTTTATCTGCACTGCCAAGACTGAGTGGCTGCATGGCAAGCTCGTGGTCTTTGGGAAGGTGAAGGAAGGCATGAACATCTTGGAAGCCATGGAGCGCTTTGGGTCCAGGAATGGCAAGACCAGCAAGATGATCACCATTTCCGACTGTGGACAAATCTAATTCTTTTGACTTTCGGGCATCTTACCCACCAGACCGTTCCTTCTGTAGCTCAGGAGAGCGCCACCCCATCTGCTCCCAGCACCCTGTAGTCTCTGCTCTCACTGAAGCTCTTTGGGTCCCATACTGTCCTCATTCCCCTCCAAGTTTCGCTGGACTGCAGAGTTAACTTTATGATTATGAATAAAAAGTAAATAGGAAAAAAAATGAAAAGTTCATTTTGACTGGGCTCATTATTCATTTTTTAAAGTTTTTATTAATTCTTAGTGAATTTCACATCATGCATTCAATCCCACTCATTTCCCTGTCACTCCATATCTGCTCTCTGCTTGTAACCTTTTGCCAAAAGAAAAAAAAAAAAGAGCAAATAAATAGAATTAAAAAAAAAATCTCGTTGTGAAACCTGGGGTGTATCATGGTATGTCCCACAATATACCTTTTTGCTCAAACAGCTTTACTTTCTAATGCTCATTGGGATGAGTCATTGGTCTGGTAACAGGCCTCTGTCAGCACTGGATCCCCACTGGGAATCCTCTCAGATAGCCTGCTGCTTCCCTGTGTTGTGGAGATCTTGCAGGTTTGCTTCTGCAGGACTGATCCCTTCATGATCTCTAGGAGTTCATAAATGAGGTAGATGTTGGGTTGGGTCAACTCGAAGGCCTGCATCTGGGCCTCGGTAGTAGCTGAGTTGGTCAGCCCACCAGTGTTGTCGATTTTTGCCAATGAAGACTCAGGAGCCAGATACTAGGGTGAAAACCTATCATCTCAGAGAGCCAGAGAAAGCACCCAGTTGACCTTCCTACTCAGATGACATCCCAAAAGGAAAAAGTCTTTCCTATTAGGCTCATGTCCTGAAAAGAAAAAGTCCCTTCTCCTTCAGGCTGTCATAAATATCCTTTAACTCAGTGCCCCTTCTTTTTCCTTCCTGTGCATCTCTCCATCCATCCTCTTGAATTCCTTTCACTCTCTTTACTTTTGTTTTTTGTTTTTTTTAAGGAAGGCATTTAATTGGGGCTTGTTTACTGTTTCTGAGGTTTAGTCTATTATCATCATGGTGGGAAGCATAGCATCTTGTGGGCAGACATGGTAGCAGAGCGTTCCACATCTGGATCTAAAGGCAGCAGGAAGAGAGAGACACTGGGCCTGGCTCATGTATTTGAAACTCCAAAGCCCATCCCTGTTGACTCACTTCCTCCACAAAGGCCATGCCTCCTGTCCCTGTTAAACTTCACCACTCCCTTATGGACTAAGCATTTAAATATATATATGAGCCCGAGGTCCATTCTCATTCAAACCACTGCATTCCTCTCCCTAGCCCCCACAGTCTTGTAGCCAGATCAGAATGCAAAATGCATTCAGTCCAACCACAGAAGACCCCATAGACTATCACAATCTCAACCGTGTTTAAAAGTCCAGGGTTCAACGTCTCTTGTGAGACTAGTGAAATCTCTTACCGTAGAACAATAAACTGAAAACAATGTGATTTTACTGAGTGAAATGGGAGGCCAGTGGTCTGCAGCAAGGAGTGGCACAATTGCACACTTTAGTTGCAGGAAGAGGAAGCAGCCCACACAAGCGTAGTGGCAGTGCTTGGCATGTGGTGGCTGCACTTACCTGTCTGGGTCAAGGACACAAGAAAGAGGTTGTGGAAACTCCCTGCAGCTAAGGAAGACTGTTGAGGACAGGCATGTGGCAAGGGGGTCCCTGCATGGAGGTCCACTCTCTATGTTTTAACCGCCCCCCATGTTTACTTCTGGTCAATCTGGTTGCTTGTTCTGCCTCGTGACCTAGGGTTAACTTTATTAAATCCTGTTTAAAGAAAGTTCTTCTATTAAAGGTGTGTTCTAAGGCTGAACTACACCACAAGTACTTGTTTACAGTAAACAGAAAGCTTGAGGATCAAAGACTGAGCCATACCACAATTAGAAACAGGTTTTCACAGTTCATAATGGGATCAAATATCCAGCAATACACCAGCTCTTCTGCACCTGAGCCACCAGGGACAGCTCTTCAGCTTTCCCTAGGGAAGGGGCAGCACCAGCTCTCCAGTACCACCCTGGCTATTCCTCACCACTCTTGGGTCTCCAGTTCTGCCTTTTTTCATAGTGCACAAACTGTTCTGCTTTTTTCTCCCATCTCTCCACCATATGCTTCCTCTTTGTAGTGGCATCCAACTTCAAGGGCAGGCAGGCCTCTTGGTGTCTTCTGCCCACTCATACCACATGACAATGGGTGGGCCTCCTGGGCTTGTTATTCTTAAGGTTTAACCAACTGACTCCTTACTCCCTGGAAAGTACCAAATAAGGAATAATTCTAATCTTTCAAATTGCTTCACAAACCTACAATTCCTGTATGTCTTTAAATAAAATAATATAGAAAGCATAACTATCAAATATTTTGAATAGATTCCAAGCCATGAATACGGTCTCTTAAATTATCTAGTTTCATTGCTCAAATTAAGCTTCTTGCCTCTTGACATTAACAGCAGAATACAAAAATGTATTATTTTGGGGTTTTGGAGAAATTATATGTTTTGTGTAGTTTTATTTTGAAATGTTACTTTAAAAGTTGCTAATATTAAAAATATGCTATTCTTGCATCTCATTGTTATTGTCTTTAGTTTTTTGGTGGTGAGTTTATTAACGATGACAACCTGAAGACCTGAAGACTTAGATTTAATTTTGTCTAATCCTGCCTAGAAGTTCCAATAAACTCCAATAACCTTTGAAAGGAAGGACGCTGAGAGAGTGCAGGAGGCAGTACACTGCGGCACAGTTAGTAAGCAATAGCTCAAATGTTTTATGTAGCCCACACACAACGAGGGTTCACAGAAGACATAAATTTTATCAATTCTACATCACACATGGAAATATTTTGTGATGAAGAACAGAAGAAAATCAGGCAAATACTTGGAAGAAATTCCCAGAACCTTCTTCTAAAAGGCCAGTCTGTGAAATATCAGCAGCACAAGGAGAAAGGATGCATGCAAGGAAAAAACCAAAAAGCCAAATAAACAAGAAGTGAGTTTTAATAAGAAATCAGAGTGCTTCATCTTAATTGCTGCCTCTTACTATTTATCTCTTGTCCTAGTCATCATTGCTATTGCTGTGATGAAAACACCATGACCAAAAGCAAATTGTAGGGGATGGCATTTGGCTTACAGTTCCATGTAGTAGTCTATCGCTGAGGAAAGTCAGGACATGAACACAAGCAGGGTCCAACCCTGGGGGAAGGAGCTGACACAGAGGCCATGGAGGAGTGCTGCTTACTGGTTTGCTTCTCATGGCTTGCTCAGCCTTGCTTTCTTATCAAACTCTGGACCACAGTGGGATGTAACCTCCCACATCAACCACTAATTAATAAAATGGCCTAGAGGCTTGCCTGCAGCCCAATCTTATGAAAGCATTTTCTTATCTGAGTCTCCTGCTCTCAGATGGTTTTACTTTGTGCCAACATGGCATAAAACTATCCAGCACACCACGTACCAGATGTGTTAACCTCTCAAGTAAAGACATCATATTTTATATAACAGCCACAATCAGAATCACTACTTGACTGAGTTTTTGAGAGCCAACCTTTATTCTCCACGATCTATATGTCTGAATCTTTCAAGTCCTTGATGGTGACATCAATTTCTGCAGTTCCTCCAAGGATGCAATACTGGGTTTGAGACACTATTTTCATTGGCTGAAGCAACTCTGAAGGCTTCCATTTAGCCTGTCCAACTACAATAGCCCACACTCCACAGGTCAGGGAACCAACATGAGAATTATGCCAACATCTAAGTATATTTGGGCAAATAACCATGGGATGAGTTTGAGAACACACTGGACCTACTGGGAGTAGGAAGGACATCAGCCAAACCTCCATCAATCACCTGACCACCATAAGCCCCTACTTAAATGAAGGGGTTTCCTTTCCCACAGTTACACTGTACACTGTATTTCCCTCTGGGGAAAGACTGAAGAAAGGCTAACAGTAAAAAATTTAAGTATTTTATCAAGATCCTTCCCCAGGGGAAACTGGGGACCCTTTCATTTGAGGGGTTCTGGGTCTGTAAACTGACTCAACTTGGAAACTGATTCACAAGCCTAGGCTACAACATGAGACCATATCTAAGCAAACACAGAACAAACAAAAATTGTCAAACTTAAAAGCCATTAACTACTCTTTAATTGAGAAGTCTCTGCTCTGAGGCTCACTTCCTTATTTCAAAATGAGAGTCCTCTTGGTTCAAAAACCCCACAAGGAAACCATCAAGGATAGCAGATTTGGACCCAGGGGGACCTGCACAAATTGCACCAAGCAAGGACAATGCATGCAGTAAACCTAGACCCCCTGTACAGATCTAGCCAATGGACAGCTCATCCTCTGCGGTTGTAGGAAGAACAGGGAGTGCCTCAGACATGAACTCTGGTATCCCCATTTGATCACTTCCCCTTGGTGGGGAGGCCTGGAAGCACACAAAGCAAAGGGAAGCAGGCTATCTCGATAAGACCTGATAGGCTGTGGTCATATGGTGGGAGAAGTGGTCCCCTTCTGTCACAGGGCTAGGGGAAGGATATAGGGTGGAAAAGGGAGAGAGGGTAGGAACAGGAAGACACAAGTGAGGGGATAGTAATCTGAATAAATTATAACAAATTAAAATAAAAATAAAGAGCCCTCTGTGGATATTATTTCTGAAATAACGACAGACCTAGAAAGATAATAAATCTCTATTATATAATTAATGACATCTCATATTAAGGATGGACATACATTATTACATCTATTCACATTTAATATTAGGAGACTGATGTTCAGACAGATGGCTAGACTGACCTTCAATCTGGCCCAAGGCAAGCTGAGACTCTAATCCTGTTGGCCCAGTCCCCAGTACATCACCCTTTTCAATATATCTGAATGTTTTGCAGTATCATATGTGTGCTTTCCTTTACCTGTGTAGAAAAATATCCTGGCTTTTTGACTGAATTAGTAAAAAAAACAATGACTGATCCTGAGGCCAAAACAAAGACATCCTTCGTCATGGGCTTCCTTATAATTGCTTGATCTTTGATCATTCATTACTCACCTGCTTCAAAAGTTAAATAAAGGAAATGGTTAAAGCAGGAAAAAATAATGAAGGAAACCATTAATACTAGACGGGTCAAAATGTCATAAAACTGTTCTTTGTACATTTAATGGTTTAAGCTTGGGTGTCAATGTAATTGACACTTGAAAACAAGGAATTAAAGGTGTCATTCACCTTATTTCTAAACAGTGTGAACGTTAAAGTTGTATTCTCAAATATGGACGCAAGATACACTTTTAAAATTCATTCTGTGATGAATACACACACACACACACACACAAACACACACACACAAAACAACACCTACTTACATTTGCATTTTTATAACCAAATACTAGTTAGAAACTTAAAGGGGAAAGATTTATCTTGGCTCACGATTTTAGATAGATTTCAGTTCACGACGGTAGGGAACAGGTGACAGTGGGGGCATGACACAGTGGCTCTGTCCACTACCTCAGAGCTAGAGTTGGATATGAACTTCAAAGACTTGTCCCTACTGACCCATTTCTGCCAACTAGGACTCACTTCCTGAAGGCTCCAAAGCCCTCCAAATCCCACCACAGACAGAGAAGCAGTGTTCAAATCATGGACTCACAGGGGCGTTGTAGACTCAAAGCATAACACCCACCTACTCTACAACCTTCCAAAGACCCACACTCATCTCAGTGTAAGTTCTCAGATCTGAGAACCAAAGCTGTCTCATAACACAGAATGTATTTCAGCCAACTTCAAGAGTCTCCCCTATCTTTTGAGACCTGGTACTGTTTAAAAGTCCAAGGTGGCCCCTGAGACTCATAAAAATAAAAAAATAAAAAATATAAAAAACAACTTCTATCTGTAAGCATATATTTCAAAGCAACTCAGAACAAAACCATTCCCTCCAAACCAAACAAACAATAACAAAAACGTTGCATAATGATGAGACTAAAGCAAGACTAAAACTCAGCGCAGCAAACACTAACACTTGTAGCTGCAAGGCTGGCAGCCCAGGCATTTAGTGGCACCATCCGAACTCTGGTGGTCCCCACAGCATGGCCTCTATGGCTCTGGCATTGACAACGTATGTGGTCCTTCTTCTGGGTGGTCCCCACTCAGGGACTCCAGCTTTCCTTAGTAGATGTCCTGTTCTCAGCCGCTAAGAGACCCCAGGGCTCCATTTCAATCTGAGCTTCACTTACCATATGTTACAAGTAGCTCACTCAGAGGTTTCCCATGGGGAATTTGACCTGTTACACACTGCCTACCTCCCCAGGGCTTTGTCTAGAACCTTCATGCAGCATGTGTGCCCTTTGAACTCTTGTGTTCTGGCAAAACCAGCACCACGTACTGTCAGATCAAGAAGTAGCCACCCCTCCCTTTGTGACGACTACCTTGACCTCTGAGTTTCTGCATGGCTTGGCCTGGAAAGCTCTTCTGCACAGCCCTGCATGGTAGAAACAATAACCATACCTTTGGGAATGGTGGAAATCTGATTAAGAGCTTCCCCCCTCTTTTAAAAATAGAATGCTATGTTTCCAGGGAAATCAAACAATAAAGTTCACTGAATTCAACTTCTTCATAAATTTGAGTGTTACTAATAAGGGAACTCATAAAGACATCCCTGTTGTGCCTCACAGAGGCAGGGGGATGTTGCTTTCTGCACACTGTTCTTACACTTATTCTTATTTAGGGCTTCTCACGTTTGACCACAGCACTCACAGGAGTACTCTGTAAAATATAGGCCACATAGACTGACACGTATTTGAATCTCCAGAATCTCCGAGAATCTCTGTGATTCTAAACTTTTATTTATTTATTTATTTATTCATTCCTTCATTCATTCACTTTACATCCCAATTGTCATATCTGAATTTCTGACTCCCAGAGCATGCCAGCCTTTGTTGATGCAGCAGAATGAATCATGTGTGTCTTGTGCAGTTGGGTGGAGATCTTCACAGTTTGCTTTATCTTCAATCAAAGCTGAACTACATCAACATTATGCACTCACAATCAATATAGAGATCTGCAATAACCCCTGTATTAATGTCCTCCTCTGGTTTTTTGATATAAGAAAATACCTGAAACTGGATAGTTTTTAAGAATAAGCTTGTTCTGTGCCACAGTTCTCAAAGTTGGGATCATCGAGAGCACATCATTACCTTATGCTGGGAAACCAAAAAATTGAAGATGTCTATGCTTTATAACAACCCATCCTAGCAATCACTAATTCAGTTCTATGAGCACTTCTGCATGAGAAAGGTATTGGTCTATTTAAACATTTCTTTCTTTAAAAAATAATCATTTTATATCATGTGTATCTTTCTGGGTCTGGGTTACCTCACTCAGGATGATCTTTTCTATACTCACTTATAAGTGGATATTAGTTCAAAATAGCTGTTGCCCTGAAAGAGTCCACCCAGCAGGGGATCAGGACAGATACCAGGACTCACAGCAGGACTCTGGCAGAAACTCTGAGAGTTGTAAAGAAGAGTTGGGGGATGGAAGGACCTGGAGGGGTTAGGAGCTCCCCAAGAAGACCATCAAGCCTGATGGATCTGAAGCCGGAAGTGGGAGGCTGCACAAACGGATGCGCCAACCAAGAACAACACATTGCAGAGAACCTAGACCCCCTGTTCAGATTAGCCAGTGGACAGCTCATTCTCTACATTGTAGGGGTGAAGAGAGTCCAGCCTTTGACATGAACTCTGGTACCCGTGATTTGATCACCACCCCTTGGAGGGGAAGCCTTGTGGGCACACAGAAGGAAGGATGCAGGCTATCCTGAGGTCAGAAGGGGAGGGAGGAGAGGCCCCTTGTCAGAAGTCTAGTGGGGGGGAGTAGGGCAGAAGAGGGAGGAAGGGTGGGAACCAGGAGATAAAAGCCAGGAGATATCAATCAGGATTTAATGTGAACAAATTATAATAAATAAAAAAAAATGTAAAGAATCACTTCATGTGTTTTGGTGCTTTGCCTGGATTCATGTAGTAATTGATGCCAGAGGAGGGTATAGGGTCCCTTTAAACTAGAGTTACAAACAGTTGTGACCTGGCCTGTGAGTGCTTGGACTCAAACCCCGTTCTCTGGAAGAACAAGATCTCTTAGCCATCGATCCATCTCTCCAGCTCCTATGTTAGCATTGCCATTGTCATGACAAACAAATTTCTGAGAAGGAATTATATTTAAGCCACAGTAGTGGACCTTTTAGTCTGTCTTTGATTTAGCTTATATTAGATCAAAATGTCAGGCTATCGGTATGACGTATTTTGATTAGTTAATGGTACTTAACTTAACCAGTTAAGAAGCCAGTTCTTTCTGAACCTAAGCCATCACCTTTTACCTAGTAGACCTGTCCTAACAGGATGTCAAGCCACCAGAAAAACTGTTTCCTCTTTCTTCAGTTTGCTCTCCCCTCGGGTGATGACAGCTCAGTGTAGGTGGGGCCAGTACTGAGAAAAGGAAACTCGCTATTCCAAAGCACCATCCCTTTCAGTTGGGAAGTGTTTTGAGCATAATATAGAATGAAATTGAATATAATATAGTAATGAAACCAATGGCTTACTTAATAACCTTGGTAGGAGATAGCAGCTGTTACCATAGCAACTAGTACAAATTCTAGGTTATCTCTAAGCAGGCTCATACTCCAGGCCCAAGCCCAGCTGCTAGGGACAGCTGGGTACAACTTTGGCTCTAGGCTCAGTGGGCTTTTGGACACCCTGTGCTGGTATTCTTGGCTCCCTGGTAGTTTCACAAGCACATGTGCCATGCCATATTAAACTGATACCAGTGTGACATCTGGGCCCTTGCCCTTTAGGCATCCACGTGATTACCTCCATGCACCACCAACAATTGTGAACCAAGGGCTACACTTCTAGAGCCTGACACCCTGGCTTTGCCTTCATTTCTATTCAGTGTCATTATTACACTGGCTGATTTACTGTTATTGTAACTTCTGGCGTGTGGAATTCCTTATTTAAATGCTTGAAGACACCACTGTCCTGACTAACACTGTTCTAAGAAAGAACACAGGCAGACATTGGGTACAATACATCCTTATGCCAGGGGCTAGCTCCAGATTTCACAAACATCTAGAAAACACATGGTGCGTGTAAGACCTCATCTCCTCTTTCAGTCTGTCTCCTCCTGTTTCCTGCTTTCCATCCTGTCTACTGTCTCCAGTTTTAGCCATTTTTTCATTCTGCTATTTGAGCTCGTACAAAAGCCTGCTTTTTGTATCAAAGAAGTATTATGTAATTTGCATGCTGTCATTATGACCATGAATTTCCTTCAATTAAGTCACTGAGTTGCTTTTGTAGAGGGAAGTGTTACAAAGGCTTATGGGAAAACAAGTTATATAATAAGGCTATTCATAGAACTATAAGGTAACTTCTCGTTAAATTTAGCTCTCATATTGACCCTTGATTCTTTTTTTTTTTTTTTAAGAAAATTCTCAAAACACATTTTTGTTCAAGTACTGAAAGAAGCCCATTGACATCAGATTCAAATGCCATGAAAATTGGGGGGGGGACTTTAGAAACTGAGACAGAAAGACACAAAATTCTCTGTATACGAGGGTTTAATAAGTGAACATTGGTAACAGTACAGGGCAAAAAGAGCAGGCATATACCCTTGTCCTTCCTTGTCCCTTACTACGAGCCTCATCTGGGTCTCTTGCTTCAGTCTCAGTGACTTCTAACCCCCTCCTTTCTGTTTCCCTCCCTATCCCTTTCCCATTAAAGAAAGAAAAAGGTGGGGTGGGGGGGAACTGAGCAATGAAGCCACATGAAGCAGAAGACTCTATCCACTAAGGCAGCACAAAACCAGGAGGAAGACATCTCAATATGCTTGTGACCCAGGCCCAGGGAAGAGGAGAACTCTGGGAGCTACGCATATATGATGCTATTGGTGCCTCCACAGACCAGCTCAATGAGACCCAAAGCACACAAGGTGCTCTGGAACCAAAAAGACTGATGCTGAAGGAAGCAACAGATAGAGCAATTAAGCCACCATATCTGGCTCAACAGTGCTTTAATTTGCCTCTTTCCACCTCTTTTGTCCTTTTGGTTATCGGCACACAGGCTAGTGTGGAAGTATATACAGCAACTGCAGTGTGAGAATTCTCACACAGGGTGATCGATGTTTGGCCATCAGCTTACTGGCCAGTCGGATGCTGATGTCTCTCCATTTCTAATACATAACACAACTTCCACTCATCTGTCTTTTTGAGAAAGATGTTTGACTTCAACATCTTTCTACCTTAAAGTAGTAGCCATGGGTGACAGGCTTGAGACAACCATCATCGTACAGCATTGCTCCAGTTCCAGGAATGAGACCCAATTGAGAAAGTCATGGTAGCAGGGAAAACGATATTATCTTAGGGGAAAGCACCATTCTACTTTACTTTTTCTGTTGTCTGATCTTTTTCAGGGGGGCATGAGTGCGTGAGGAACACCAAATCACAGGAAGCATCTCTCAGTTGTTACATAGGAAAAGGAAACCACAGCACCTTGAAGGTGCTCTAAAACAAAGTGGAAAGTGATAAATTTGTTCTCTTTGGTAACACATCAACTTTGGAACACAGCCTTATTTCAATCTCATATTGCTACTAGGCTATTCAGTTATGAAAAATAACAAATCCCATTCCTGCCTTAAGCCTATTTCAGCTGCTCTTTTGGCTTCCATCATTTTCTTTCATCTTCTGCCACCTTGAATGAGGCCCACCAAGTGACAGTGGCTTTCTTTCCCATCAAAGGGCTTCCTATACACTGTTTCTTTTGTTAAGACATCCCTTACCCCTATGCCAGTTATTCATTTATTGTCTCAGGGCTTACAATTCGCAGTTGGTTGCCTACTCTTTAAAAGTAGATGTGGGCCCTTCAAATACTTTCCCTTTGGTAATTGGCATGATGCTAGCTCTTTCCCGTTGGAGTTATTTGACTGAGAAACAATAACAAGAATGGAATCTTCCTTTTGGGTCCTGTTTACCAAACTCCTCAAGGGCACCATTTTTGTTCTATCTGTTGCTTGCCAGCATAGTTTTCACTAGAGCTAGGGGCAGCATTATATCAGCTAGCAATTAGTTATCATATATTTTCTACACATAAGAAAAGATTTGTTTGTTTGTTTTGTAATTGCAGTGTAAGTTTATATGAACCAGGTGATCTAGGAGCTCTCAGAGGCCAAGGCATTCAGTCTCCTGGAACTGGAGTTAGGAGTGATGATGAGCTGCCATGCGGGTTCTGGGAGCTAAAACTGGGTCCTCTGCAAAAGCAGTAAATACCCTTAATAGCTGAGATCCAGAAGTGTCTCAACGTTCTCTGGATGGTCATCTAACAACAAGTTCATTCTTCTCTAGAGTGTTGCTCCAAATTGCTCAAAGACATCGGACCAATCTGGCTAAGCACCCCAGCAAGTACCTGCGACCTGCAGCTGCATCTCTTCCAATGATCACCCCTTCCTTACAAGATTGTCCATTCATAGACTTGTTAGTCTGGTTCTAAGCCACTCTTTAGAGTTCTTGTGCTCACAATTAGTCAGTCTTAGTTTGATAATTATTTTAACATTGTGTGGCTCTTTTTAAGTAACTGTACAGTTTCCTCTCTCCTGATTAAACCCACACTCTTAATAGCTTGCCCATACTACTGACCTCAGGGTAAATATTATTTTCTAACCTCTGGAATAAGCTCTCCATATTAGCTAGTCCTCACTGTATACTTTTTCTTCAGAGTATTGCTTATAATTAATATAATATAACAATTGTATGGGTTTTTTTTTTACTTAATGTCTTCCTCACTGCACTGAAATGTTGATGAAGAAATCATACTTGTTAGAGTACCTAGTACAGCAAGAATTATTTCAGAGGTTTTGAGGGTGTGGTATTTTCAAGCAATATTTTCCTGACTTACTGAAAAATAATGGAAAAGTGAAAAAGAAGAATGAATGGAAGGAAGGAAGGAAGGAAGGAAGGAAGGAAGGAAGGAAGGAAGGAAGAGAGAGGGAAAAGGTTTTAAAAAAGTAAAATTGCCAGGGCTTAGCTCTCTTCACGTAATTACTTTGTCTGTATGCTCTGTCAGAGAACTCCAGGTATGCAGTATAGTATTATGGAGTATATATATCAACAACTACCAAGTTTAACAAGTGCCGCTGATCTCAGCTAAGAGGTAAGTCTCTTACAAGGAATAACACTCATTGAGCTCAATAGTTGAGGGATGTGGTCTTATTTACTTTTAGTTCCTATGGAGAAATGATGTTTTCTCTATCTGTTAAGGACCTCCTAATAAAAGTGGTTCTTTCCTAATCAGCAGTCTATGACCAACCATCTTTCCCAACATTAATTTATTTCCCGAGGATGCCTGCTTCTTTCTGCAAAGCTCCAGTGTGAGTTTCATATGTACTACAGAGACTTTGTGTCAGTCAGGATGTGTACAATGGACAGTTGTTGGTTATGTCACGTGAAAGTAAGATCCTTTCTCTGATCACAAGGATAACCCACTGCCCATCTTTTGGTTCATATGCATAAATGAAATTGGTTTCATGACTATTCTAGGAGTGCAGGTGTGGCCAAATTCTACTTCATATATATGTTACACAGTATTTCCTGGTCACCTTAGGACTCAGAATCTAAGACTATGAAGTTAGCATCAGTGAAAGTCTGATTTATCTCTGGATCTTCTCAAATGAAGCTATCTTTCTCTTGTGGACATGGAGGTTGAGAGATGGACAGTCTGGTAATCATATAGCTGCCTAAGAACCACAAGGGCAGAAAAATAAAGAACTGAACAAAAATCAAGGTGAACAGAACTAGACGGAAGATGAAACCCTTGCAGATGCAAATAAAATGAAAAAAGGAACAAAAGCAAAAACAAAATAAAACAAAACAAAAAAACATAAAAATAAAATATCCATCATGCTGCTCCAGAAACTAGAAAATCTAGACTTTTCAGTTCTCTGTACTCATAAACCTACTTGTTTGTTAACCAATTCACTTTAAACATGCCACTGACCTTGTTGATAATCTATTTAAATGCAAGTCATGAATAGAATAAAGGCAGACAATAATCTTTCTTGATATGATGCCTTTGATAAAATAACTGGGGAAATGGCTTAATGGGGGAAGATTCATTATGGCTCATAGATTCAGCCCATAGCACTTGGCTCCATTGTTCCTGGTAAGCACTTGATGGAGCAAAGCTGCTTTTACTGGGTGATGCTCAGGAAACATAGAAAGAGAATAAAACAAGATATAACACCATAGACACATTTCCAAAGACCTGCTCTTCCCAACCAGGTCCAGGCTCCTATCTTCCTGATATCAAATGATCAATTAGTCAGTGGGCTAAGCCACTGACAAAATCAGAGCCCCCATGCTCCCATGTCTTTCCAAGAGGAGCCAATCAAGAATCACATAGCTGGGGAACATTTCAGAGCCAAATGTAACAATTATGTAGACGGAAAGAAATGAGTAATGCTGAGAAAAACTGCTCATTTTGGTCATTTGTTTAGTCCTTAAACTAGGTAATATAGAGTGACCATAAAGCCTAAGAGCAAGCCAATATAATAAAACATTGATTTTTTACAGTGATGTAATATAATATTGTTTCACAGTTTACGGACACTACTATAGGATTTAGCTTACCGTAAAGTCTAGTTGAGAAATCTATTACAAGTTAACATGATATTAAATACTACAAGGAATATGTTAGGAAAGTTTCTATTACATACACGCTAAAAGGCTGATGAAAGACAGTGAGGCAGAGAGGCAGAGTCAGACAAGAAGACAAACAGAAAGAAAGAAATTATGAAATGAAGAAAGAAAAGGAAGGAAAGAAAGAAGAGTAAGAGACAATAGAATGAAAAGAAGTAATAAAGGGGTGAGGGAAGGGACTAATGAAGAATGAGAGTCAAAAATATTCAATGAATTTCCAGTTTGGGGGACATGAAGTCAAAGGAACAACGGCTAAGAAGGAGAGAAAGAAGAAGATGGAGAAGAATAAAAAAGGAGTGGAGAAGGGGAGGAGGAAGATGAAGGGAGAAGAAAGGAGAAAAGGGAAAAAGGGAAGAATAGCTAATCCATGGTTACCCTTCTTGGGGTGTTCAGTGTACTATATACAGGTGAACATATAAACAGTAGTAAAAATATCTACATTGTAATTGTGAGGTTAATGAAATACAGATGTATGTACCAGGTGTTACACGAACAGGGAAGCAGGATGCTAGGTAGTAAGACTTCCTAGGGAAGATAATCTTCAAGCTGGACCTTAACCATGGAGGAAGAGTTTCTAAAGCAGGAAGATTTGCTGCCCACAGAGGCACAGCTGTGGGAGTCAGCCGCAGGCAAGCCAGACAATAGAGAGGAGGTGGATCTGACCACATCTGGTTTCTATCTCATATTTACTAATCATAAAGACACCATCATCTGGAAAATTACATAAGGCAAGGGTCCTGTTTGGCTTGTCGGGGATCAAGACAAGGCAAGATCAAAATGCATTATTTCTTTATGAGAAGTTAGGACTTCATCAAGTTTGACACTGTTGCCCAGTGGTGTAATAGTGATGTAAGTGCTATGGGGATAATTTACTTTCTGTTTGGATTTGAAGCCCATTCCACTGTAGGGTGATCATGTCTAATCTAATAAGCCTGGTCAAAAGTCCATGCTTCAGTAGGCCATAGGCCATAGGGAAGAACCCAGTGTGATGGTTTGCTAATGTTTATATTGTCACACAACCTTCTAAATATTTATGTTTATTCCTATAGAATATAGCTACTTTTACGCTTGGTCAGAAAACATTTTTTCTTTTTTTCTTTCTTCTTCTTTTTTTTTGGGGGGGGCAGGTTATGAGACAGAGTTTCTTTCTGTAGCCTTGGCCCTCCTGGACTCACTTTGTAGACCAGGCTGGCCTCAAACTCACAGAGATCCACCTGCCTCTGCCTCCCCCAAGTGCTGCAATTATAGGCATGTGCACCACACCTGGCAGAAAAGTTTCTTTTTGCATTGGGCAACATTTCTTGGAGAGACACGTAATTGGTCAAAGTGCTAAGGTCACATGACTATCGAATGTTCAGGCATAAAAGGAACATCTGTATCATCCTCAACCCCTTCCTCAAAAATCTCATGGAACACTATAGAAGAAAGTAAAAAGTCCACTCCAGGACTGCCATAAAACCCCATCTTCTGAACACAACTTGGCCATTGTACTCATGAACTCAGAATATCTGGGGTTACCATCACAAGACTGAGCCCTTCTATGTTCCAGCATGGCTGGGAGCAAGCACCACATGAGTCTTCAACCCTAGCTGAAGAGCTATTGGCAATTAATGACCATATATGGCCCTGTTCTCCACATAACTGTAAAGAAGGTCCTGTCCATTGGCTAGATCAGAGACATGAACTCTGGTGCCCCATATTTGATGACCTCCCCTTGGTGGGGAGCCCTGGTTGCACTCAAAGAAAGAACAGGTAGGTTACCAAGATGAGACTTGATAGCCTGTGACCATAAAGTGAGGGAGGAGGTCCCCCTCAATCATGGACCTAGGGGAGGGGAACAGGGTCAGGGTGGGAGGGAGGAAGGAACGGGTGGATACAAGTGATGGGAGAACAACTGAGTTGTAATCAGAATAAGTTAATTAATAAAAAAGATGAAAAATTACTACATATGCACGCAACTTTAATTAAGCTCAGTGCGGGCAGGGCAACTCTGAAGAGGAGAGGTCCCAGAGGTGATGGGGAACAGAATAAGAGAGGGAAGTTGGGGAGAGTGCTATGACCAAAATGCATTATATGAGTGTGTGAAAATGTCAAGGAATAAATAAAATTAACCTTTAAGAAAAAGGCTCCATTTCTTTAAGGAAAAAAACTAAATGTTTATCCAAAGTCACTTTCATTGGAGCATCTCGTGGCGTGAGGCAAAATGGAAGGACACTGAAGATAAAGGGCTGTGATCTTTTCAGCAGGAAGAAGTACGGGGCTGGCCACGGTGTAGGCATTGCGCTGTCTCACACACTGTAGGATATTCCTGTCTCACCAGTCCAGGGCATACCCAAAGCCATGGCATCCCAACAGAGATAGTGTATCTTCCTGCACACCAGCTGTCCCCACAAATGCCACCTGTGCTTCCGTGTCAACCTTGAGATTTAACTCTCTCCAACAAAGCTGGAAGTTACTGAAGCAGATTTCTAATCTAGGGTTTAAAGAGTAAGAACAATTGCCCCAATGCCTTCTAATCACATTAACTTGTGGTTGACATAAGATAAGATTAATATCAATAAACTAATTTGCCAGCTGTTTGTCTCTTGGTGACTGTTTTTAACTTGGCCAGGCTCCATCTCTCTCCTCCAACCCACCCCTGGTCAAAAGTCTCCCCCAATTATATCTTGAAGAATGTTTTTAGAAAGTGTCTCAAATGTTCCTGGAGCTTAATAGCTCATGCTTTGAGAGCCTGGAAGAGGTGGCCTTCCCATGATTCCTTTATCATGAAAACAGGGACTCTCTGTGTGGGCTGCCCTCTCCTCATGCTTTGAAAGCTTCAGATTTCTGTTTACTAAATGGCCCGCTGAAACCTTGGTCTCTTCGTCATGCCCCACAGACAGATAGTTCCAAGGAGCTCTCCCAAGCATGTGGTGACCTCATGGCTCAGAACCTAAAGATGCTCCTGAGGCCCAGTGCCACTCACTCTTACAGAATAATGCAGAACAGGGCATTCATGCTCCTGGTACAGGGGCATACACCACAGAAGATGAGGAGCAGCACGGCACACTATCCTAGCTTTCCTGAGATGTTTACTAAACCAAAGGCCCAAATAAGTCATGCACAAACTCTAGTGTGCTTGGGCACAGTGTGCACTAGTGTTTCCATAGAGACACTGAGCATATCCTGCAGCTCCACGTGGCTCCTTGGAAACCTTTTGCTTTGTTTTCACTTTGTGGAAAGAACACAGTATGCTATCTACTTCTTAATTTTTAAGCACTCTGAAAGTTATTCCTCTCTTATGACTGTACCTTTATGTCCACTGAACAACTTCTTAAATTCACCTTACTCTAACTGTCCCCTTGTCATTGCCAATCTGTTGTTATCTACAAGTCATTAGTAGTTTAAAATGCTTCATACAATATATGTAATTTGCTTCCTCTTTGGCCTAGCATAATATTTGGCTCATTTATACTATTCTTTTTAAAGCTGAGTAATGTTTCACTGCACATCCCTCTGTGCACATATCACATCTCACCATCATCATCTGTCAGTAGGCATTGAGTTTGTCACCTAATTTCAACTACTGTGAATAATGCTGCCAAGAATGTACAAGGGCAGATGCATCATTGAAATCTTGATTTTATGTTTGGCTATGTACCCAGAAGTGTGGCTGGGTATAAATATGTGTAAATCCTATTTTTAACCTTTTAAGTAAATGTGTTGTTTACTACAGTAGCTGTACCATGTCTGTGTTCCACTAGTGTTCTGATTTCATCATAGTTTCAGTAACACCTGCTATTCATTTCACACTTCTTAACAAGGGTTGTGAATTGAAAATCAGGGTGTGTTTTTTATGTGAATTTATCTGATTATTTCTCTGTATTAAGTCTTTTTGAAATTGTGAGTTCTTGGCACCCCTGTCCAAGCTCTGTTGTTCATAACAGCATGGAGTTATATTTGAGCTGTCTGTTCTGTTTTCTTTTTTTACTTCTATACTTCGGAAGTGTCATAATGTCTTAATCACTTCAGAGCTGTATCTTGAAGTCAGAAAGTATAATGCCAAAAACACATGTTTGTTTGTTTGTTTGCTTGTTTGTTTGTTTTGGTGAAATTGCTCTGGCTACTGTGTTCCTTGGTCACTCCATGTGAATACTGAAAGTATTTTTTTTTTCTGTACAAATATTTCCTTAAAACTTTTATAGAGATTTCAATGATATTGCTGCTGTCTTGGCTCCACCATGAAGAGGGCTGATGTTTTGACCCTCTGGCAAGCTTTGCTTGCTGGGCTCTTTAATCTGGTGACGTCACTGTCTGCACTCTGTAATTGGGTGAGTACAATTGGAACAGCTCCAAACTTAGGCACATTTGAATGACACCCCACTAAACAGATTTGCCATGGAGGTCCTTGTTCGCATAATAACGAAACTCCGAACTTCCTGTGCTGAGGCACTGCTGGTCCCCAGAGTGCCCTGAATCTTCTCTGTTCACAGCTGTCTCTTCTCATCTACCGCTGTGATTCTCCCAGTGTTCCACGGGAAGAGAGATAGAACTGAGCTTCCTGGGCAGTGTCCTGAAACACTTGAAGATGGACAACCAACCTCTGGCTCAGATTCCCTCATTAGAGAAATCATAATCTTAGCATTCTGTGCTTTCTTGCTGGAGGTCAATTTAGACAAAATGAAACCGTTCCAGTTGCCCTTATACAGTAGCGTGTCTCTGCATCTTTTTACGCTATAAGGGTAAAGTTTTATCTCTAACTAACTAAACTAACACAGAGACCCACAGCTGGACAGTGTACAGATTTGGAGAGAGTTCGGAGCACTTGTTACTCAACAGAGTGTTCTCATCAAAGCCCATCCCCTCAGGGTTTGGGTATCTTATGTAGAAGAGGAGGTGGAAAGATTATAAGAGTCAGAGGTGATGGATGACTCCAAAAAAAACAAAACAAAACAAAACAAAACAAAACCAAAAACCAACCAACCAAACAAACAAAAAACAAAGCAGTTCTAGTGCACCTATGAGCTCACAGAGACTGTGGCAGCATGCACAGAGAGAACGGGTTCAAGCCACAGATCCCAGCACCAAGAGAAGGAAGTGAGCATGGGCCCTCACTCCTAACCAGGAAGCTATCTGCAATTGATACCTGCCTGCAAAGAAAAAAAAATGGTTTCGTGGGATATATGACCACAGCTCAGATCAGACCTCATGCCCAGGAGCTGGCCATCACAAAGTGAACTCAGTGGTATTTTTGTAGGCTTTTTGTATCATTTTGGTTTGTTTGGCCATTTTTTGTTGTTGTTGTTGTATTGATCTTTTGCTTATTTTGATTTTCATTTTTGTGTTTTTATAAGTTTTGTTTTATTTTTTCAGGTTTTTGGTTTGAGAGAGAGAAGGGGAGAGAATGGATGGGTAGGAGGTGGAGAGGAATTGCAGAGGGGAAGTACTTAGTCAAAATATATTCTATGAGAAAACCTTTTTTTATTTCAGTTAAAAAGAAAACAAACAATATTTTATCCCTGAGACATGACCTTTCAGAGAAACACTTTATCTGACATAGCCACTGATAATGGTCCTGTGAAATGCTAGGACTGAAAGTCTCTTAAATTTTTTCAGTATGTACTGATTTTTAAAACTAAAGGCAAGTTTTGAAAAACTGCTTCTGTATTACTTGGAGAATGATAAAGAGTGATTTATTTGCTATTTCTAAATAGTTTTCTCTGGGTCATTTACCTTTACATAATCTCACCCCTGCTTGGAACGTTAGTGGAGATATTTTTTAAACTATTTGGTTTTATTTCCACTGATTACACTGAAAATAAGCACAGTGTTCTTTTCCATTGTTTTTGGGGAAAAAATTACTTTGGGTTCTTCTTTGGTGAAAGTTCTCCTTCTTTCAGATGCTAATGGTTCTTGGTTTTGAAAATTATAATAATGCCACATCAGAACAATATCAGGGTCGTGGGGCTCAAAATTCCACGGTCTGTCAAGCTATGACAACTAAGATGTGCTCTCAGTTGCTTCTTCAGATTTCCTCATTGGACTAAGCCACAGGAAAGCGAGAGTTGTTTTCTGACCCACTTTTCTCTAGGAAACTGGTTGTAGACATGTATTCCTCTCCTTGGCATAATCTAAAGGGAACTATGTAACAGTTCTTCTACGTAATAGTCTATCAGCGTCTTTATAGTAAAACGCATCATTTTTCTCAGATACAGAAGAGCCTTTGTGAGTAACCCGGTACCTGCCCATGATGAGCCTAACCCTACCCACATCCTTGACACATCAGCCTCAGTGCCCTTTATTGCTCTTTTTATAGATTTTTTTTCCAAACACAGCTCTTAATATAGGCTGACGTCTGTGCCAGGTATATCGGTTGCACCGAAACACTGACAATGGGCCCGCCATTCAGGTGACAGCTGAACTCTTGGCTCCCGAGGCACAATCCTGACTGTTCCACCGGCTGGAACTCGGCTACCCCTCTAGTTCACTGCTAAACCAATATGCTGCTTCGTTTTTCTCAATTCGAATGCAGAATTTGTCTTCCTTTCTATCGATTTCCTTTTTCCTTTGAGTCTCTCCTGCCGCGTAGCTGCCCTGTAAACGTGCCTTGAAAATAGAACCTCTGCCTCATTCAGTGACTGTATTTTCAGCGCTTACACTGGCTTCTCCCACATAGTTGGCTATCAGTAGCTATTTGCTATGTGAGTGAATGAGTGAAATAATGATTTCCCGTGCCAGCTGTGATGGGAAGAAACCACATGCATTCTTCCTCTGATATTGTCCCCAGGATTATCTACAAGTTCTCACCTCCCAGAGCTCTTTGTTGCCTGTATCCCTTCACAACAGGCAAAATGACCCTATTCTATACCTTTCAAACAGGCCTCTCTCAAAGCAGATCCCATTTGCTCACATCATGGCTTTGCCAACTGTAGCTTGCATTGCTGGTAGTTTTCGGGCTTCAGATTGCCTTTCAGTCTTTTAATAAATCTGTACTTAGCCAAATATGTCAATGCCGCATCTATAGACAGACGCTCCCGCCTTTCCATGGAATGAATGGTCTTTCCTAAGCACATAAATTTGCCATCTCATTTTCTCTATATTCTCAGGGAACTGGGTAAAGGAAGTTGAGTCTATTTATAGTTACAGGAAAGCTATGGCAACACTTCTAATTTCCCTCTGCCTTTCTGGCCTAATGTGTAATGTTATAGAAAAGATAAAACAGAAAGCAAGAGAGAAATGCCTGTGTTGCTTTAACTGAGACTTGATGTCAGCCCTGCATGCAGTCTTTTCCTGCACCTGTGATTCATCCTGTAGCCTGAATTCTATTCTTTTCTGTCCCTCAGAATGGGATTCCCGGGAGTAACTGGAATTGCTTGCAGTTCACTGATTTAGGGTTCTGGTCTATTCCAAGACATCAGGGATGTCCTTTCATGATTATCTGTAAAGTCTTTATTGCTTTACCATCCAAAATGAATTACATGGTTCTTTTGCCTAAAAGACACAATTTTAAAATCTTCATTTCAATTCACGATTACTATTATGAATATTAGTGACTGGTTTAAACCATGAAACAGTATTGCCCTGAAGTTCTATTATAGTCCCAGGGTTATTAAATTCTTGAGGTCAGTTAGAAAACTTTAGCAGTTATGAAAGCTGAGAAAGAAATGCAGAGGTAAATGCAGAAACAGGATGGAGAAAGTGTGGCCTGGACCAGAGATGGTTCCAGAAACAAGCAGTGCACTGAGTCCGAGCAAACTCTGGAGAGAATCACAAGATTCTCTCCAAATTAGCCCTTAATTTGACCAACCACATGTGAAAACATAGGCAGCTAGATAGCTATGCTCTGGCAAAAGAAAAGGAGTGACGGAGGCGACTTGCTCAGTTCACAAAGAAACTGAGTAAATCACCAGAGATCACCCAAGACAGAACAGAATAATGGAAAGCCAGTTCTTCAAGATCACAGACCTTTACTGGTGGCCCTGAAACCTGCTCAGCCTGGCCTCTTCTACTTTCCACACTACGAGGACCAATTGTCAGCTAAGAATCCTCATGGGAGCATGGCACGGTGGTACAGGCCTGTATTCCCAGCACTCAGGGAGGCAGAGGCAGATGGATTACTGTGAGTTTGAGGCCAGCCTGGTCTACAAAGTGAGTCCAGGATAGCCAAGGCTACACAGAGAAACCCTTTCTTTCACTCTGAAAATTAAATTCAGTTATCAATCAAGAAAGCAAGCAAGCCCTACTTGCCCACACAAGCATCAAGAATTTTGAATTGTTTACAGGTGTTTGAAGAAATTTGGTAAGATGAAAGGTCAAGTTAAAAACAAAAAGGGAAAAATTTTAAGGAATGAATCATTTCACTTAGGAGAAAAGGAACTATTAAGATTGAAACCAAGAAATTAAAAAATGGACAAGCCAAATTCTAATTAGTCCTGAAGTGAGATTTGGAAGATCATCAGTTATGTAAAATAAGCAAGAAAGGCAGTAATTTTTTAAATTAAAAAAAAAATAACCCAAGGGAATTTTCAGAAATTAGAAGTACAGGAAAAGAGAAAGGAGAACCAATCAAAGCATTGAAATGACGGAACCTGTGAAATCTCTGGAAAGAAAAACAGGCGGAAAAACTGAACAGAATAGGAAAGAAATGTACAAGCAGGTCAGATTCTGTGATGAGAAACCGGAAGAAGCTTTGAGATGAATAGACAGAAAGAAATTACCGTAGCAGAGCATCATCAAAAACAAGACCTGAGTAGGCAGTCTTCTGGGTGTGAGCGGTAGCAGAGATGTTCCGAGTGCTCGGGTCAGGAAACTTTTTTTAAAAGTATGCTTTCAGGGAAGTCCAGGGCACCAGAGAGAGAAGTAGGGAGGGGCAATAAAGAAAAGAAAAGTGGGTTGTCAGAACTATAGGTCCAAGGACCTGAGGTTTCTCATGGCTCTCTGTGAGTTCTTGAAGCACTTCAGCATCAGTTAGGGCAGCAGCTCAGAGGTGGTATAGTTACAAGCCAGAGCTGGGGCTGGGGAGAGCCTTAACTAAATACGGAAATATGGGGTGTGTGGTGGCACATGTCTTTAGGACCAGTAGAGGTAAGTGGATCCCTGTGAGTTCAAGGCCATCCTAGTCTACACAGCAAGTTCTAGGACAGTCAGGGCTGCATAGAGAAACCTTATCTCAAACAAAACAAAAGAAAGAAAGAAAGATAAAGAAAGAGAGGCAGAAAGAAAGAGAAGCACAAGCTTTATAAATGAACTACACAAGATTTTTGTGGTTAATTAAAATGACCCTTACATTTTTTATATCAAGTCAATATATGCATATTAATTTTTAATTTGTTTTTAATATAGTCATAAACTCCCGTGTTGGTTTCCCCACCATTCTGTGATAAGCCATTTAGGTTACCTTTTACACTAAACTTCCATTATTATAAGTGCCATAGGTAAAAGCAAGGTATAGGGTTTGTAAACCACACCACAATATTCATCTTCTTAGAATCTCATTACTTTGAAATTGATTTTCTACTGTCAGTTTTTCATGCTTCCGTTTCATTTCCCCAGATTTGCAAAGTCATTTAGACTCTTTTTATGGTTGTCTCTACATTAACAAATCAAATTCAACCACATTAAAAGTGTAGAACAGTCCTCCTGTGCAGTGACCTTGTGCCTCAGCCCTGGTGGCCAGCATTGTCAGCAGCCAGACAGGATCCTAATGAGCACAGCCCATCCTGCCTTTAACATTCCTTCTCTGGAGACAGTCTCCAAAAGGTCCTGAGATGTAGGATTTCTGGAAAATATTTGGCTTTGCTTAGATTCTTAGAATAGTAGGTCATGTGTGTCTTCCACGGTGGTCCATGGAAACATGCATATCGATGTCATGAGTCCATAAGTAGGACGTTGTCTGTGGTCTTGGAAAAGCATTTGTTGCTTACTGATCGCTTCATTTTGCAGGAGGATGTCTGTCATTTTTTAGAAAGCCTAGAAATCAGAACTCTTAGCCAACAGGAGCCACATGCTACTTGATGTTGTGGCACATCACGTTCTTCTTCCTGTCTCTCTTCTAGGATTGGCAGGGAAAAAACAAACCCACAGCACTTCCAGTTAAAGTTTAGTTTTATACTTTAAGAAAAAGCAAAATAAAATTAGGGTTTTCAAGTATTATATTGACACACTATTCTAAAATCATTTATTTCTCTGAATTCAATTCTGAACTTTAACTTTGATGTGTTAAATCTAGTGCCCTCTATCTTCTGAAGAAAAAAACATATTTAAAGGAAGGACCTCTATCTTGGTCCTGTAAGTGCCTCCATTTGTTTGCTGAAGTAGGTCATGAAAATACAGACCCTAAACCCATAGGTGATACGTTTATGAAAACTATTTGATAGTAGCCTGAGTGTGAAATCAGACATTAAACTGAGCCAAAAGTGGTGTGATTATAATATATTTGATATCCAGATGCTCATACACAAATTTTAGATTGTTAAGCGTACATGAGAAGATGTACTAGTTCAAATTTGTGGTAACTCGCTTACCACCGTGTCAGGAGTGGTCTAGTGGGTTTGCTTTGCCCTTTCTAAATGAATGAAAGTGTTATCTGTCTGAGCACAAAATGATGGAAACTTGGTTGAACTGAGAATTTTAATTCTTTTGTAATGTTTTTCCTTGATACCAGGGGCAGGTAATGAATGAAAAATCAGACTAACTTACCAGTAAAATCAAATGATTTTCCACGTGAAGTTAAAAATAAAAACATTTCCATTTACTTGAAATAATACATTAGAGAGATTTCATCAGAGTATATAATACATGAATATTTACTAGAATCCACTAACAGCAAAAGTCTAAAACTGTCTCTAGGGATCACACTTGACTTTGTTCATTTACATTGTCTGTTTCTCTCTCTCTCTCTCTCTCTCTCTCTCTCTCTCTCTCTCTCTC
>OU015745.1:97929502-97945431 GCA_907169655.1 Acomys percivali | reverse complement strand
CTTCTTCTTCTTCTTCTTCTTCTTCTTCTTCTTCTTCTTCTTCTTCTTCTTCTTCTTCTTCTTCTTCTTCTTCATATTTTGGCTCTTTTGAAACAGGGACTCCCTATTTAGTTCAAGCTAGCCTTGACCTTCCTATCCTCTTGCTGGGATTATAGTTGTATACACCTATACCTGGCAGCCATTCCTTTTGAACTACCAATTCAAATCAGAGAGATTCCAGTACATTCCAGCTAAATGTAATACTTCTCTCTGTATGAAGATGAGAAACTGATCTGCAATGTTATGTGAGATGTGGATTTCCATTACTACATTACCTTGTACAAGATCACCACCATGTCCCTCATGCTTTTTTTTGCTCTGTAGCCTCATTGAAAGCTGAGAGTGTGTCTTGCTGCTTTATTTCCAGTAAGAGGCCAATATGATTCAGTGCACAGAGGAAGAAATAAATGGAACACTGAAGAAATGTTCTACAGACCCACCTTGCTGCGCTTGGAAGTTATCTTTACCGTTAAAAGCATCATGAGATATGTTTAGGTTTCTCAAAGGGTGCTCATCTCTTCCCCAGGAAGTAGTTATCATAATGTCGGCAAGAGGTTTCAAGTCCCAAGCTCCTTTGGCTCACCTGCTCACTCCCTGGAAGTTATGGGAACAAGGTTTAATTATAATTATGGCTTAATGCCCAAATGCAAGTGAGTTATGGTAAAATTAGAAATCAAACATCTGTAAGAATTTTCAGCCCTGGAAAAAATGAATTATTTTGCAAAAATCAAATAATACTTAATTTTGCCTTGGACTGAAGGGCTGAGAAGTACATGTAGTTTTAATCTTGTAATTATTACAAAGAGTTTTTAGAGTTATTGATGGCCTGTTATAGTTGATCAGAGCCTGAAAAAATCAGGAATGATGCTTTTTTAGTTTTAGAAAAATTAAAGTGGCAATCCCAAGTGTTTCTGTTTTCTTAAAAAAATAATAAATTTAAAGGTACTCTCCTGTATCCCAGGTTGACCTCAAATCCACAACGTAATTAAGAATGACTTTGAATTTCTGATCCTTCTGCCTCTACCACCCAAGTACTGGCAGTAAAGTCATAAGTCACTTCAAATGGATTACGCAATGCTGGGGAGGTTTTTGTGCTCGAGCCAACTGAGCTGTACTCCCAGGCCTTGAGTGTTTTCCATATAACAATAAGCTATGTGTCTCCTTGGCAGAGAAAGGGAAGTTTGTTAATGGGATGAAACAATTTTGCCAGTTTATAGTATTCACCTGTATTGGGGGATTTCCAGAGAAGAATAAAGAACGAGATAAAGAAATCGCCTAAGTGGTTTTCAGAGTGGAAGCGGGAGCTAGAGAGGGAGGGTGGGAGTGAGGAAGGAGTGAGGAGGATGCATATGAAGATATAGGTGTGAGGTCCTGTGACTGGGGAGGACTGCAGGTCCCGCAAGGTAGACAGACTGTCAGGCTGCAAACTCAGGGAAAGCCAAGGTTTAACAGGTTAAAACTTATTTGTTGGCAGAATTCTCTTTTCTGGAGAAAGTCCATCCTATTTTGTCTTATTTTATTTTACTTGTATACAAATGTTCACAGCAGCTTTATTCATATTAGCCCCAAATAACAACCTAAATTTCTAACAACAGATTAACAGGTTAACCAACTTAGATCCGTCCATGCAATAGAATACTGTGCAACAATAAAAAGCTGAAGAGTATTGGTGAGTGCAGCACCAATGCTTTTCAGAATATGTATAGTCAGTGCCAGAAGGCAAAAGGAGTCCCTGCTCTCTTCAGGCTTCCAGGGGTCTAGAAGAAGCCTACCCACATACAGAGAATGATCCATATGTTAATCCCACTTAAGAATAACTTCCTCGGCAACCTAGAATGATGTTTCACTATGCATTTGGCCACCGTGCCAAGACAACTTGACTCATGAAATTAACCATCATGTTGTACTAACCCGTCGCAAACCTGTCAAGCATTGTGGTCCTTTTCTTTCTCATATTTCATAGTATAATTTCTCTGGCTCTACAGCTTATGCCTTTGTTCAACTTAGATCATCATCTCATCCCTATTCATAGTATTTTACCACATCAGTCTCATCTTCCCTCAAATTCGCAGAGCAATACAATCTTGTGTATTTGTCTTCCTGTAATGACTTTCAGTCATATTTGAATTCAAAATCACATCACTGAAATGTAATGATGAATAAGCTATTGCCAACTCATTGAGCACCACACATAAATGAGTCACAGGATACACCTCAGGTTAACATCATACACTAATTCGAACAGGAGTGAGACAACCCTTTGGGTGATAATTTCAGTGTTTATTCCATTCCAGGGGTTTTAAGTGTGAGTGGATTTCATTGGTTTAGGAGGTTGAGGGTTTCTTTATAAATCAAATAAATTAAAGAAAATATTCTTCTATATCACTAATCAGTTCAAGTGTTCAAATGGCTACAGGCATCCTCAGAGTTAGTGTTCACAATTTTGGTCACTTTTCTCTCCTTACCTGAGGAGAGATATACATTGTGTACTGCAGCATCAAATGTCCAGCCAAGATTCATCTGTGTAAAATCAAAGAAAGCACTTGGCACATTCCAATCTCTGTACTTAAGGTACACACACGCACATGCTCTGTCTCTGTCTCTCTGTCTTTCTCTGTCTCTCTGTCTCTGTGTCTCTGTCTCTGTCTGTCTCTCTGTCTCTGTCTCTGTCTCTGTCTGTCTGTCTGTCTCTTTCTCTCTCTCTCTCTCTCTCTCTCTCTCTCACACACACACACACACACACACACACACACACACACAAGAAAATAAAAGATTCAACTCAACTAGCTCTACCATTGAGAATCCAAAGCCATAAACTCGGTGCTGTTAAAAAAATACAGTACACATCAAAGTGGTGAGGATATTCATAGCAGGGAAGAAGATCCAGTGTAATAGAACTCGGCTTTTCCCATACAAAGGATTGATGACTGTCAAAGTGCTGATGTATGCTAAGGAGAGGGTCTGGGCATGTTAGGGGAATTTTGTTCCACATGACCAGGCCATTTGGGCTCAATGGTACTTACCCTAGAAGGCAAACTTCCTCAGTTCTTTATATCTGGAAGTAGTGATGAGGCCAGAACAAGGTGGCCTTAAAGCTGAAGTTTGATTCTTACCCTTTCTGGGAGCTGAAAAGAGCAAAGAGGAGTTGCTGCCCTCTTGTGTCCATCAGTTGGCTAGGGCTATTATAGCAAAGTGCCAAAAAAAAAAAAAAAAAAAAAAAAAGAGCATGTTAAACAATGGAATTTATCTTCTCAGTTCAGCGAGATCGTGTACATCCAGAGTGGTATGGCCATAGACATCTTCTTCTAGTTCTACGGCCAGAATTCCAGAGTTCTAGTGACTCAGTATCCGGTACAAGCTGCCTTCATGGGCTTCCGAAAGCAACCTTCTTGTCATGTGCGCACATGGACCTTCCCAGCGTGGGAGTACTGAGAGATTCAGATCTCTCGGGTCATCTACAAGGACACCAAACAAGGTCCTTCCATAACGACCTTCTGTAACTTGAAATATTTCCTTCAGCATCTTCATCTTCAAAAGTCACCACACTGGAGCCAGTACAAAGCTTGTTAAACCTTTCCCACTTGACATTTTTTTTTTTTTTTTTGCCTGAGACATTTTTATGCAACTCCAGATGCACAGACATATAAAATAGGCATACAAACCAAAGGTTTACTTCTAATAGTTCATAAGAAAATTTACTTTAAAACAATTCCTTGCATATATACAATGTTATTATTTATTAAAAACAAAAGCAAAATTTGCATACTAGTGAGATGAATGTGCTCGTTTGTTTTGCACAGATAATTAAATCTTGGCGGAACATTTGATATTGCCAGACATGGAGCATCTTCAACACTCTTTGGAGTTTAATAAATGTTTCTATCATCATTCATGTCAAGAACACTGCTTCACATAGATACATGGTAAAAGATACGAAAGTATGTTTAAAGTCATTTTAAAAGTTGTTGGGAAATTCTGTTCTAATCTCAAGCCAATAAATTTTATTTATTGATTTTTTATGAAACTCAAGTCAGTAACTCAAACAATTTTTAGAATCAAACCTTTTAATATTATAGTAGCTTATTTAATATATTACACACACACACACACACACACACACACACACACACACATATATATATATATATATATATATATATATATATATTCTATTGGTGTGCTGATGGGTGGTTAAAGGAAAATACTGTCTTTACTTTCAGTAATTAAGTCATGATATTTCTATATAAGAATAACACTTATATGTACAATAAAAACATTGTGATTCATAACATACAATAGTCTGGAATTAGTATCCACAGGCATGATCAGGCAGCTGCATGCTCAGTGCACTGTTCATGTTGTGTGTTCAGAAGCGAGACTGAAAATGAACTCCTACAGTGCAACCTGAGTGAGCACTGCCAGGAGCACCTTGGATTTATTATGCAATTAATTTTGAATTCATCTTGATTCTGAGTGCAGAACCATTTTACTGTTGCCAAAATTTTGCAATCTCCACATTCATTTATGCAACCCCGGCTTAGGAAGCCTGAGGCCAGAGCTCCCACATAGGAAAATGAGAGAAACAAACATTTGCTTCAGCCACTGTACAAACAGTTTTAGGGGGTAAAGTCAGATGCTAAAAAGGAGATAAAAGATTTGTAACAGCAGACTTTCCATAAAGAAAAATTTCTTTAAAGAAGCTCAGGAGATAGTATGCCTGCCTAGCACGACCTTTAGCCAGAGCAAGCAGGGAATTCTCCTGGTGGCACTCACTTCCTTTGTTTTGCTTTGAGATAGGATTTCTCTATGTAGCCTTGACTCTCCTGGACTTACTTTTTAGACCAGGCTAGCCTCGAACTCACAGCGATCCACTTGCTTCTGCCTCCAGAGTTCTGGGATTAAAGACCTGTACCCCATTACCCTGTTGTCACTGATTGTTTTTCAAAGCAAGCATTATAGGAGACTGAAGGAGATTCCAGAAGCCACCTTATTCTGCTCATGTCTCTTAGTGGGGCAGTTTGTATGGAAATGTGCTGAGAATTCTGCAGGTCCTCGTGACAATGTAAAAAAACTCCCAAGAACATTTGTCAGGAGGGAAAGATATTTTGCCTTGTGTAAATGTCATTGGAATGCTCTTTCAATCACTATAACTAGCAAAGCACTCTTTTGCCTCAGATTTCTGCATGTTCACATGATTTGAAGTGTAAAATATTCAACAGTCCAACATGGATGAATTTACACCTTAATGCCATTAATGCCTGGGCAAATTTTTGTAATTGATGAGAACTCTAGTATTGTTATTTGCTTACAGTACTGGGGACTGAACCCTCCCATCACACTAACCATTTTACTTTCATTTTATTTTATTTTGAGAGAACCTTGCTGAGTTGCTGAAGTTGGCCTTGAATTTATAATCCTCCTGCCGAGCTAAGATTATGAGCCTGAGCCACCAGGAGAGCTCTGTTCCTTTCTCTTTAGTGCAGCATTAGGTCGGTAGTCTATTTTTGATCCAGATCAAATATTATTAGAAAGTAAATGGCTGTGGTTTTCATGTGATTAACTATGGTTAAATGCTATAAAGTATTTGGCTTTTTTCTTTGAACCTAAGTCTTGGGTTTGACTTCTTTTGTAATACCAGCCTCCCACTTGTGGCACTGAGGGAAATTTTAGGGGTCCTTCTGAGGTCCTGGTTTTGTTCCTCCTCTTGACCTGAAATAAAGCCACTTCATATGTTCTTTCTGATTTGCTATGAATTTTCATTTACATAACTTTTCTGTAGAATAAGACACATCTCAGGGAGTGAAAAAGCAACAAACTCAAGAAATGTGAAATGCAGCTGCCTTTTTGGGAAAAAACCTAAAAGATAACAGCAAAAGATGTTATAAAAATATAAAAAATTTTTGAAGGATGTGTTTTTGAATGAAAAGGGAATCACTGGAGTAGGGGCAAGGGTAATTTAAAGGTCTTTTTCTAATTAAATGGAAATACAGCATAACAAAGCATGCGGGATATGGCAGAAGCAGTAATGCAGGGGAGGCCTGTAATGGTGAGTGCAGAACCCCCCACTCCTGTAGCAGACTGCGTGAGGGGCCTCTCCACATTCCCTGCCCCCCCATTCTCTGGAGACTCCACCAAACATTGCTGCTGACTGGGCTTTCTTCCCCCTCCTCATCCCTTTGTGTCATGTGCCTAGACCTAGAAACACTTTCTACAAGGGATCACCAGTGGCCACACCTGGCAAAGACTCTGATAGAGGAATCGCACTGTCCTTTCTCTCCTGTCCTTTATGATCTGCATTCTCACCCTCAGCACAACAGCCCTCTTGCAGGTGCCCCTCTTTCTACCTCGATTCCGTTCACTGGAGCCTCCCACTCTCCTTCAGACCCTGGCTCTCCCTAGCCAGTCCTTGCCTGTCTCTCCAGACCATTCTCGGCTTTTGCTGCAACCTACTTTGCAAGATCCTTTCTTCCCACTACCCCTCCAACTCCCTGGGGCCCCATCTCTAGATGTGAACAGGATTTCCTGATGCCTTTCTCTGCCTTTCCTCCTAGGCCACTTCTGCTCCTCTCTGCCACCCACTGACATGCAGAAGAATTCCTAATCAGGCCACCCACAGTAGATTTTTTCTGAAATCCAGACAGGGCAGCCAAAACCAAGGAACAAAATGCCCACCCAGTAAAACCAAGACTAGATATCAACACCCAAAACTACAATCACGCTAACCACATTTGCATTGTGCCTAGACACAATGCAAAAAGACACTCCTTAACAGCTGGGACACTATGTCTTGTACAGAACCCAGTAATCCTATTATAGTAGATCGAGAGAAATGTAATATAACTATATAGCTATATATAAAAATGTGTGTGTGTGTGTGTGCGTGCACACGCGTGTGTGGGCGCACTCAGGGACCATAAAGTGGATATGAATAAATTCCTTAATGAAGTCTGTGAAAACACAAACAGTTTAGGGAAATAATGAAAACAGTGAAGGAGAAATAAAATCACTAAAGAAAACCTAAGCTGAGATAAAACTGGAAATGAAATGAGGTCAAACAAAAACCCCAGACAGAAGCCTCACCAACAGGGTATAAGAGATGAAAGAGAGAATATCAAGTTTGAGGATAATTTAAAAGAAAATTATTTCTCAGTCAAAGAAAAACTTTAAAAAGAAAAAATAGGCACAAAACACTGGGACACTATGAAACGACCAAATTTACTAATCATAAAAATAGAGAAAGGAAAAAAAAAAAAAAAAAAACCCAGGCCAAAGACACAGAAATATTTTCAACAAAATCATAGAAGAATTTTTCCCAATCTAAAGAAGGAAGTACCAATAAGGGTACAAGACCAAAAGGACCAGAAAAGTAATTCACCACAACACAAAATTACCAGAACACTAAATGTAAAAGAAAAGAAAGAATAGTAAAAACTTTAAGGGGTGCATGGGCTGGCACTAGGCCCCCTCCACAGAGGAGCAGATGAGCAGCTTGTTTTTCATATGGGTCCCCTAACAATTAGAGCAGGTGCTTGTTGTGGAAGTTTTGGGTGATATGTAAATATGTTTTTGTTTTAATCCCATGTGTGGGATACGAGGGGGGGGGGCGGGGGGGCCAGGGGGGCTGCTCCAGTTTGTCCACAGCTGATAGTTGCCTCCTGAAAGGGCAATTTGTTTGTTAGCTGGGAACTACCTTCATGTGGGGTCATGGCCTTTGTCAGTGGGGATAAAAGCCAGACCCAAAGAGAGACTGGGGGCTCCAAGAAAAAAAGGCTGCAGATGCTTCCCCCTGCTGCTCCTGGTTGCTGTTGATGAAATGTGACAGAAGAAGGCAGAGATATCTTCAAAGGAAGACTGGACTTGCCCCCAAAAACCTGACAACCCTAAATAGCAGGAAGCAAAGCTAAGGAAAACTATGCCCCCTCTCCCTACTAACCTTCTTTTTCTCCTACCTGGTGTTTGGGTGTTGGAAGGGATTGGGGTGGAGTATGGATAAAGAGATTTAAAGAAACCAAAATAAAAATACAGTTTAAAAGTATGCCAACAGGCTCTGTCTCTGATTCTGTTGCCTGCCTTTGGATCCCTTTCACAAAGCTGGACTGTCTTTTCTGGATACAGTGAGAGAGGATCCACCCAGTCCTGCTGCAACTTGATGTACCAGGGTGGGTTGGTACCCAAGGGAGACCCCTCCCTTCTCTGATGACAAGGGAATGAAAGGCTAGGGAATGGGTGTGAGGGTGGGACTGGGAGCAGAGGAGGGAAGGGGGCTGCCAACAGACTGTAAAGTGCATTTTTAAAACACACACAAAAAAGAAAAAGTTTCAAGGAGAAAAAAGACCAAATAACTTATAAAGACAGACCCATTAGAATAACACCTGGCTTTTCAATGGAGAATCTAAAAGCCAAAAAGGCCTATATGTATGGTCTACAAACTCTAAGACCACTGACATCAGCCTAGATTACTATACTCTGCAAAAATACCAATCGCACTAAATGGAAAAAGAAAACTATTCCACATAAAGCCGAACTTAGGCAGCGGTGGGATCTATCTACCACCTCAACTTTACAGAAGGCACTAGAAGGACAACTTCAATCTGAAGAAGTTAGCCATATGCAAGAAAACACAAACAAATAATCCTAGACCAGAAAACCAAGGAGGCAGGACCCACACACCAACAACAGAATAATAAGGATCAATAATCATGGCTCATAGAAAACTCCCAAGGTTAATGACATCAATTTCCCAATTAAAAAAAAAATGGCAGAATAACAGTTTGGATAGAAAACAGGATCCATCTTTCTGCTGCATCCAAGAAACAGACTTTGGCATCAAGGATAGATTTCACCTCCAGGTAAAAGGATGAAAGAAGATAGTCCAAGAAAGTAGGACAAAGAAGCAAGCAGGCATAGCAATTTTAATACCTGACAAAATAGGATTCAAACCAAAACTAACCAATAGACAGAGAGAGAGAGCGGGACACTACATACACATCAAAGGAGAATTCCACCAAGAAGTCATTGTAATTCTTAAAACCGATGCACCAAACACTAAGGCACCCAACTTCATAAAAGAAATACTGCTAAAGCTTAAATAGCACATTGACCCTCACATAGTGATAATGAGAGACTTCAGTACACCACTCTCACCAATAGTCAGGCCATTGAAATAAAAACTAAATGCAGAAATGGTGGAGCTAACTGACATCATAAATCAAATGGATTTAACAAATATCTACAGAACATTCTGCCCAAACACAAAAGAATATATCTTCTTCTCAGCAGCTCATACAACTTTCTCCAAAATTGACCAGATATTGGACACAAAGCAAGTCTCAACGGATGCAGGAAAATTTGAATAACACTGTGTCCTGTCTGATCACCATGGATTAAAGCTAGATATCAACAACAGAAAGTTTACAAAATCATGGAAATTGAAAAAGTCACTAGAAAAATGAGCCAATCAAGAAATTTAAAAGGAAATTTAAAACATTTTAGAATTGGATGAAAATGAAAACACAACATATTCAAGCCTGTAGGACACATTGAAGGCTATTCTAAGAGGAAACTTTGTACCACTAAAGTTCTTAATTTAAAAAAATAGAGAAATCTCATATTAACAACTTAATGACATTCCTGAAAGATCTAGAAGAAAAAGAGTAGCTAACACCCAAAAGGAGTAGATGCCAAGAAATAATCAAACTTAGGGCTGAAATTTTAAAAAAAGAAACAAACAAGCAAAAACAATAAATAGTCAATAAAATAAAGTGTTGGTTCTTTGAGAAAATCAATAAGATTAGTAAAACCTTAAGCAGACCAATAAAAATAGAGGAGCGAATATCTAAATTAATAAATTAGAATCAAAAATAGAGACATCACAGAAACTGAAGAAATCCAGAGAATCATAAGGACACTTTTTAACTCCACCAATCTAGAAAACCTACGATAAATGAATAAATTCATATATAAACCACGATCAGATAAGCAACTTAAATAAAACCCATAACTTCTAGTGGAACAGGAGCAGTAATGAAAAGTCTCCCCTCCCCTCCCCTCACCACCACAAAAAAAAAAAAAAAAGGAAGCCAAGGACTAGATGGTTTTAGTGCAGAATTCTACCACACTTTCAAATTCATTTCACAAAACCACAACTACCCTGACACCCAAACTACATAAAGACCCAATAAAGAAAGAAATTATAAACCAATAGTTTCCCTTGTGAACATACATGCAGAAATTCTCAATAGAATACTTACAAACCAAATCCAAGAACACATTAAAAAGATCATGCACCGTGGAGAAGTAGGCCTCATCCCAGAGATGCAGAGATGATTCAACATATGTAAGTCAATAAATGTAATCCACCTCATAAACAAAGTGAAGGACAAAGACCACATGATCGTGCCATTAGATGTAGAAAAGGCCTTTGACAGAACCCTACCTACAGACTCCACCAAAGACTCTAAAGCCAATAAATTCAGGGAAGTAGGAGGGTGCAAAATCAACATACAAACCCAATGGCTTTTGTACATAGCAATAATAACATATTTTCAAAGAAAAAAACTATGATAGGTATCCCATTTATTTTTAACATCAATAAAAGGGCAAATATAAAATATCTACAAATTAAGTTAGGAAGTAAAAGACTGCTACAACAGAAATTATAAAATACAGGGAAAAATTGATAAGGATACAAATAAAAGGAAACAATCTCCATATGAATTGAAAGAATTAATATTGGTAAATACCTGTATTACCCAAGTAGAGTTAATGTAATCCCTGTTGAACTACCAGAGATATTCTTGAAGGAAAAACCCTAAAATTCATATGGAAGAAAAAATACCCCCCTCACAAAAACATATAGTAACCTGAAGATCTGTGGTAGTTTTAAGTAAATGGAATCAAACTTAAGGTATAAAAAATACCTGATTTCCTCATATGCAATAAAGAAATAAATCTTTAAAAAAAAAACAAAAAACCCTGATTTCACTATATACTCCAGAGCCATGGTAGCCAAAACAGTGGTGTACTGACATAAAAATCAGATACTTGTATCTGTAAAACAAATACTGAAAGAAAAGTTAGACGCTTGTATCTGTGACACAAATGATGAGATTTTTTTTTTCATTTTTTGGTGGTTTTTTTATTTACCAAAATGCAAAAAATACACATTGAAAAAGGCAAATCTCTATAGTGAATTTTGTTCAATAACTGGATATCCACATTTTAAAAGGCTAAAATTTGATCACTATTTTTCACCTTATATAAAAAGCAACCCCAAATAGATTTTTTTAAAAAACCCTTAGTATAAGACATGAAGCTATGAACATACTAAAATAAAACATAGCAAAATCTTTTAAGATATTGGCACAGGCAGTAACCTAGCAAAACCCACATGTAGGGCTCCATCAAATTAAAAGTCTTCTCAGCAAAGAAAACAGCACAGTGATGAGACACAGTACAGAACAGGAGGAAACATTTGTCAGCTATGTATATCACAAGGAGTTAATATTCAAAACATATAAAGAAGTTTAAAATGAATAATCAAACATAGTCAACTAAAATGGGGACATCATCTGAATACACAGTTACCAAAAGAATATGAAAATGTTCTCAGTATCATTAGCTACTTGGAAAAAGCAAGCTAAAATTGCAATAAGATTTCATCTCAGGTCAATTAGGATGGTTATTATCAAAAAGCAAAACAAAAAGATATAAATGCTGGTGAGAACATGGAGAAGAGACCCTATACACTGTGGAAACACAAGTTTGTGTAGCCATGTTAAAACCAAATAGAGGCTACCACATGGTTCAACTACCCTTGTTCCTGGGAATATGCCCACCGAAAATGAAATCATCAAGCAAAACCGGTCACTGCATAGCCATGTTTATTGTGGAACTTTCCATAATAGCCAAAATATGGAAGCAGCCTAGGTGCCCATGAGCAGCTAAATGGATAAGGAAGATATTATAGAGAGAGTTGGTGACATGATTCAGTGGGTAAAGATACCAAGTGCCAAGGCTGATGACCTGAGTTTGATCCCCCGAACTCATGTGGTGGAAAAAGATGAAGCAACTTCCCTAGGTTGTTCTTCTATTTCTATACGTGTGGTGCATACACATACACACACACACACACACACACACACACACACACAGAGAGAGAGAGAGAGAGAGAGAGAGAGAGAGAGAGAGAGAGACACAGTAAACAATTAAAAAAAGAAATTATATATGATATATATTTATAGACACTAAGAAGAATAAATACTTTCATTTTCAAAAATGATAGAATTATACGAGGGAGGGGATAACCATTGAGATGTAATATGAATAAATTAATTAAAAATGTACTAACTGCTCAAAAAAACCAAAAATGATAGAATTATAAAACATATTAAGTTAAAAATTCTGACACAGAATGATAATTTTCACATATTCTACAATAAATGAGACTTTAAGAATTAAAAATTAAAACTAACTTTCTACTGAAGTATTTTTAAGGCAGTAGCTTAAATTGCACAGTAGATTGCCAAGCTGACAAATTTTAAAATGTAAAATGATTTTTCCATAATTCAAAGAAAAAGACAAGAACAGATTAAGTTTGGCCAAAGGGTGATGGAAATGGAAGTGATGTCTAGGAGAAATAAACAATTCTTCTACTTGAGATTCCAGAGACAGGAAGAGTTGAGACAGGCATGTAGTTGCACAGATAACTGTTTGAAATTCAGAATTTAAAGTATAAAAATAATTTTGCAAGTATCTAGTCATGAAGAGAGACAGGGGAGAAAAAACAGAAATACAATTAGAAAGTGTCCAAAGTATGAGAGACTATCTGAGGACAGCATTTGGCTCAGTGATGAAAGCCAGAACCATAGAGAACTAGCTACATCATTCTGAAAGGGGAAGAGAAAAACTACTAAAGAATTTTGAATTTAGTCAGGTTACCATCTACATATGAGGAAGAGAGAAATGATCTGATGCATAGGTCATTTTTAAATGTGTAGTTCTCCTTATCATCATCATCATCATCATCATCATCATCATCATCATCATCATCCAATATGATTCCAGCTGCCTGAGAAAGAAGTCTAACTCCACATCCCAGAGGAGGGTGGCTCAAGGAAGAAGAGAAGCTACACATCATTAAAGGGTCCTTGGAAGTTTTTGTTTGGTTACAGTTCATGCGGACACTTATGTTCTGTCATGCATCAGTTTGTCCTTTTTTCCTAATGGTATTTCCAAGTCTCTTGGTTCCAGAGATTTCTCATGCTTATAGTCTATGGCTCTAGACAAGTGGTCATCCTGAGGGAGAAATCTATCCAGTGTAGAAATGATCCTATTGCTGTCAGTACTGGGAGCCAGGTGCACACATGAACCCTTCCTGGAAGCTTTTCCCACCCAACAGCTCTGGCAATTCCAGCTTCATTGTCTGCCTATTCAGCATGTCCCAGCATTTCCATTGGAAAGAAAGCCAAGATCAATTTCTGTGAACCATCCTTATTTAAGCTCAGGAACTGGCTTTGTCTGGTGTTCTGTCCTCGGGGGAAGGGGGGTACATCTCCTTGACACATGCAACCACAATCATCACACTGTACATTCCTTCCCATGTACCAAAGGAATACCAAAGGCATAGATGAAGGACCCATGAGAAACCCATTAGAAGGCTCTACCCTGACTCCTATTGTAGCCCAAATCTAATACGTTAATTCAATAAGTCAATGGCTTATAAAGTGTAATTTCTTTCAAAGGAATGTTCTTTAAATCTATTTTAAAAGCCTTAAGTAGATTAAAAAAGAGAAAGACTTGTCGTTCCATGTATTTTAGAGTACCAAATATGCTATTTAATGTTTTTTGGATAATCGTGGCTAAGCCTTTCCTTGAAAAATATGTAATTTCTCTTAAATCATTGTAGTATTTCTTCACAACACAGCATATTCATACAGTGCAGAAACCAGTTGTAGAATAAAATGTTTGTATGGTGTCAAATATTTGTGTGGTAAGACCCACCATGCTTCGAATGGTGTCACATTCTTAAAATGGCAGCATGTGGGGTGTGGAGGCAGGAAGATCAGGAGTTCAAAGACAGCTTTTCTACAGAGTGAGACTGAAGTCAACTGCGGCTACCAACACTTGGTCACAAATAAACCAACCGAACAATGAAACCAACCAATGAAATTGGAATGCAAGACTCAGAGGAAAACTACATTTCATGTCCCATGAAGTTTTCTTTGACGACAATAGCTCATGAACAGAAGGGGCATTGTGGAGTGTCATGTAGATTCATGTCTAGGGGTCATGGCATAGTAAGGACAAAAATGTTTCTAAAATGACTTTATGATCTGCATTTTTCACCTGGAGAGTTGGTTGCTCAGATAAGATGAAGTAAACTATTCAAGGCTCACCCCCCCCCAGGACATGTGACTATTTTCCACATTTGCTAGGATGGAAATTAGGAACCATTGTAGTTTTCACTGTGCTTAGGATATACACTATCCAAGAATAGATTTGATTTTGCCTATTATTAAGTGTAAATATTTCATTACCTTTAATTTTTTCCCTCTAGGTACAATCCAAGAATGTCATTTTTCTTCAAACTGGAGGAGCAGCCCAGGTACAAAATCAAATCAGCTTCTCTCCAGCACATGTGCTGACGGACATGTTGAATGGTTTGTGGGCCTGTAACGGGGGGGGGGGGGGGGGGGGAGGGGGAGGATAAACAGGGACACAGATGAGTTAAGGCAAGGGGGTCACCAGACAAGGTCAGAGTGGACTATGATCCAGAGCATCTACTGGTACAGACTTTAAATATCAAAAGTAATTGCAGAGTCAAACTTTGTGAATACAGAGATAGTGAATAGCAAATTAGAACTAGAGGCTTGGGCATAGAAAAACAGGGTAATAGGAGTGAATTCATCTCATGGGTATCAGGAAACAGTATTAGAGTGCACAGAAGGCCTCACAGATTACCCTTAAGCTTAAACATCCATATTGTCTAGAGGTAGGGCAAGGAATCCAAAGCCAGCGGTGGCTACACAGCTGATTACAAGCCAGTTTGGGATTACATGTGACTTGCATCAAAAGCAAACTAAACCAAACCTTAAAAGACCTATAAAGAAAGTGATAGAAATTAAGTCTGAAATAATCTTTGCCCCCAAAGGCACAAAATATGGGATGAAAATGGGAAATATTCAAGGCTAAAGAGGGGTAAAGAGTTCATGGGCACTGGGTTATTATGGTTGTATTTTCAGGATAGGTATTTTTTTCCTGTGCACCCACTCTTAAAGTAGTACCCAACACTAATTTTAAGATTCTGTGGTAAGTAAAAGATATGCTGAACACAGTGCACAGTATGACAACAAACATGAGTATTCAGTGGAACATAGTGAAGGCTTTACTGTGTCAAAGACAGACACAGTCTTTGGGTTTTTTGTTTTTCTAAGGGAGGAGTTGAAGACAGCGTTTCTCTGTATAACCTTGGCTATCCTGGACATGCTTTGTAGACCAGGCTGGCTTTAAACTCACAGAGATCTGCCTGTCTCTGCCTCCCTGAGATTAAATGTATGTGCCACAGCACCTGGTTCAGTGGCACCTTTTATCTGTTCTCTACTTAGGAAGATTTGAGCACTTGAGACAAAGATAATTTTATCTTTTCTCTTAGACAGAAAAAAAAGAGATGAAGAAAATGAGGGAGATAAGTCTGAGAAGAGGTTTAAGCTAGAACCAAATAGCATAGTTTTTTTAATGTCCTATAGTGGAGTTTGTAGTTTACCTTCATCTGGGATTCTGTCTAGGGAAACTATTAGACTATAAGGAAAGGAAAGGAGAGAGAGAGAGAGAAAGAGAGAGAGAGAGAGAGAGAGAGAGAGAGAGAGAGAGAGAGAGAGAGAGAGAGAGAG
>OU015745.1:97898155-97924574 GCA_907169655.1 Acomys percivali | reverse complement strand
CTGCCTCTGCCTCTGCCTCTGCCTCTGCCTCTGCCTCTGCCTCTGCCTCTGCCTCTGCCTCTGCCTCAGTGCTGGGATTAAAAGCATGCACCACAATGCCCAGCAAGACTCAATTTTCTTCTTTGTTTACTCTATACTATTTCTTTCCATCAAGAGGTAGCCATTTAAAATTTTTTAGTTTTCATTTTTTGAACAAAATCCACATATGTGTCCACGAAAATGTGTCTGTGTATCTATGTGTGAATGTGTATAGATATGTTATTTTTATATATATAATACTGTTTGTTGGGGCTTCTTAAATGCTAAAAAAACTTATAGTACAGAATAAATATTTTACAAAACAACCAGATTGTGTGGTTTGTCCATTTGGAACTTGTTTGGATTTCCATGGAACCGTATACCACAAGACCAGCATATTTTAGAGTTGTCAGCCAACAGACAGTATAATTAGGCATTCATAAGACATATGAGGTTTAGAAAATGGGTTACCCTCTGATTTTCCTGAGGCCACTGGAGAACATTTTTAGCTCATGGATGATGGGACTTACCCTTAAAACTATAAACTCGATTCATCAGATTGCCCCATCCCAGCCTCCCCTTCCTTCATTGGTATTTTTGCTAATCTGATTTTATTTGTCTTTTTCAACATATTTGGGCTTCTCTACATGGGGGAGTGTGTGGTAAGAGTATCAGTTCCATCTGTGAACTGTGTTTCTCTCAGGACTGTTAATGGAAGCATCTTCTTTCTCTCCTTCCACAATATTCCTCTGCAGAAAAGCCTAGAGTGTCTTCATCTTCAGAGTCCAGCCTTCTCCAGTCTGCAGCCAGGTCTAGGTAGGAACTATGTTAGAGCCTCCACACTCACATGTGATTGGTCTGAGCTCTCGTCAAACGTTAGTTTTCTGTACTTTTGCTTTGTCTCCAGCCGCTCTTACTTGGATCACTGGTCTCTCATTTACTGCCTGCCCATTTGTCTCCTCCTAAGCATACAGTCTGCCCTTTCCTTCCACAAGTAAGCTGCCAACTCCAGTGCAAAGCCATGCACTTCTCTTGACAGTGACGCCTTTCACCTACTTATGCACCCTGCTGAGAACCAGACAATTGCAGCCATTGTTGATCTTGCACACAACTGTGAGCCATAGAAAGTCCTAAATAGCACACATCTCAACTTAATATCCTACTATTGATTGAAATAAATGTATTTTTTCTTAAGTTTAAAAGAAAAGACATCGAAAATTTATAGACTCAAAATGAATTTGGAGATCACACTGTCCCAAATTCTATATAGAATATCAGCCAAAGAAAATAAAGATACTCAAAAGTTTGCAAAACAACATAATCTATGGTAGGAGCTATCATTTAAACCATCTTCAGTAGCTTGTGAATAGTAAGAAAGTGTGAAGGATTTTGTTGTTGTTAGTATTTGTGGTGATTAAATAAAAATGGCCCCCATAAGTCTGTAGGGAGTGGTACCATTAGGAGATGTGGCCTTGATGAAGTAGATGTGGCTTTGTTAGAGGAAGTACATCACTAGAGGTTGCCTCTTCACAGCAATAGAATCCAAACTAAGATAGTATTTTTGTTTGTTTCTTGTTTTTGTTTTTGTTTTTCTGAGACAGCAGCTTCCTCCATAGCCTAGACTAGCCTCAGACTTAGGATCCTCCTGCTTCAGCCCCCTGAGTGGATCACAGGCAAACAGCACCATTCCAGGCTACTGAGTTTGAACTTTCTAATCACTGTTTGTTTACCATTTTCCAGAACTTTATAAAATTCTAACCATTCCTCCCAAATGAAATTGTCAACTACTTCATAGTTACTACGACTTGCATACATTCATAGCATTGTCATAAATAAAAAATTATTGTTATGTAAGCATCATAACTTTGCATTTTTGTGTGTGTGTGAGTGCATATGTTCATGAATATGTACATGCATGTGACAGCCAAAGACCAATGCCAGGTTTTTCCTCATTTGCTTTCTACCTTAATTTTTAAGACAGCGTCTCTCACCAAACCTGGAGCTTAATGATTTGACTAGACCAGATGGTCATCAAGCCCTGGGGATCTCCTATTTCTTCCTCCCCGGAGCTGAGGTTACAGCTGTGCCTCACTGCTCTTTCAATGGATTCTGGGCCTCACACTCGAATCTTCATGTTTGCATTTCTCGCAATGGTGAGATATGCTATGCTCACAGGAGTAACTGCAGAGACTCTTAACTGGTCAACATGTTCAGAATAAGAACTTGAGTACTCAGCAATGAACAAAATATCTACATTTCCCACTCCAAAATTCAGGGAATATCATAGAAGTGGGACAAAAAAAAAGTGTAAGAGTTGCAGTAGGTGGTAGGGCATTGCAGAATGCACACACGATAGGGCATTCTGCACACGATGTAACCATTGACATCGTTTTTAAATTAGATTTTATTCTCCTTATTGAGGGGATGGGGATGTGTGGTCCATAGCATACATGTGGAGGTCAGAGGACAAATTATGAGAGTCGATTCTTTCTTTCTACCTTATGGGTCCCAGGGATCAAATTCAGGTCATCAAGCCATGAGGCAGGTACCCTTGCCCAACGAACCATCTCACTACCCTATACCACTGCATTCCTGACCTCATAGCAGTGTGAATACCTGCCCAATACTTCAGAAAGATTGGGGTTGTCACCATTCCATCATGGAGTATGGAGGGGTGCATGAAAATCTCCACTCCTCTGGAACCATTTAGGTCAATAAACAGTTCATGCCTCTGGATAGGAGACAGACATTTTCTTCAATGACATAGCCACTGGTAAGGCATCTATGTTTCTGAAAGCTCCTGTAAATAATGCCAATGAAACAAACAAAATCCAAAGAAGACATGATAGCCATAGAGGGACAGGTCGGGAAGAGAATATGAGGGTAAATATGACTGAAATACATTGCATACTTTCATTGCATACATTGAAATCCCATTGTCAAAATAGGACAACGAAACCAGTTAGTGTGCATAATTTGTATATGTGTACTAATAGAAATAACTTTACAAAAATACCCCACACCCTTAGAAACTACGGCTATCTCCAACTAAAATTTCCTCTCTTAGTCTGGCTAGAAGAGAAAGCACAAATACTAGTTCTTTGATCTCCCCCCAAAGAAGTGCACTTTTTATCTTATTCCACCCAGCAATTAGTGTAACGAACTGTTCATTCTTATTATAAACTCAAATGAGCAAGAAACTATGCCTTTGATTTACTCATGGCTTTACCTTAGGCACAAAATAGGATCTTTGTCTGGCCTACCCTCGATGAGGGCACACCCTCCAGAAAGACAGTGTTTAGCTGGCTCTGAGAGATGCTGCTCTTGCTACTTTGACCACATTAACCTCAGAAAGAAACCCTTCCATTAAAGGTCAGGAAGCTGGTATCCTGTCTCTCCTCCTGTGGCCGCAATCAAAGCTTGGAGCCAGCTGGCATCCTCCACAGAGCTGGAGCAAGCCTCTGTAGATCAACTCTGTGTGCGTGTGAGCCCCAAGGCAAAACAGGCTTCAGGAAAGGAGATCATGGGAAACCCATTTCGTCTTTGGGCTCAAGCCATGCGCACCAATTCATTCTTACTATTGATATTAGTAATTTTCCTTATCTGACTCCCCATTTCTTATTTGGTTAAAACCCGATAGAGATAGAGGAATGTGGTGAACTTGGGTCTCTTCATAACCCCCAGGGCAGGTTCTACAGAATGAAGATTCTAGTAAAGTAAGAAACAAGTTTTACCCTCAAGGGCTTAGCATTGCATGGGGTTTCCACACACTCTGAATCCACGTCTATGACATCATTAGGGTGGCAGTTTACAACTGTTCCTCAATTCTCCCTTGCTCCATCTGTATGCAGAAACAGGATCTCGCTCCATCATGTAGTCTCGGAAGCCAGCTAATCAGCAGGTCCTACTTTGTGTTCATACATGCGGGCGAAGCAAGCCACACAGATGTTTACTCGTTCTGACTTCTGAACAGAGCCTTACCTTGTAAACCAACATCTATAATTTGCTTTTGTGAAAGCTGATCTCTAGCATGGAACTTTCAGTTCTCCTATTCTCCAGTTCTTTTTCACAAGCTTCTAAAAAAAAAATGTGTTTTCTTTCTTGCTTGCTGTTTTTACTTTCTGAGTGGGGTGGTGAGGCCCTTCCTGTATCTGCTTAAAATAGAATTTTCCAGATTAGTCTGTCCTATAAATGGACTTGGCTTCCTACCACACTTGACTGAGGGTGGGGAGAGATGGGGTCAGAAAGACTAAATGCATTGTAAGATCCACGGAGTGCATAAACCTCATCTTGGATCTTGTTTAAATGCAGATTCCCATTTAGGGTGTGAAGATTTGTGATTTTTTACATTACTAACATATTCCCTAAAGTTCCTATGTATCTGACATAAAGATCACCCTTTGAGTATGAAGGAGGAGGAGGACGATTTACTTCAGAAACATCTAGCACTAATTATAATGCATGCCAAGCCTTGGGTTGTGAGACTAAATAGGAATATGACAATATTTACCCTTAAAAAGCCCACAGTTGGAAACAGAGAGATGGCTCAGATGCTGAGAGACTGGCTGCTCTTCCAGAGGACACAGGTTTGATTCCTAGCACCCTCATGGCAGCTCACAACTATTTGTACTCCATTTCCAGACTATCTGATGCCCTCTTCTGGATTTCTTGAACATAAGGCAGCACATGGCGCACATACATATATACATACAGGCAAAACACACACACACACACACACACACACACACACACACACACACATATATATATATAATAAAATAAAATTTGAAGTCCACAGTATAATGTGGCAGCCAACATAACAAGCAAGTTCTATCATTGTCATGAGCATAAGATGAACTATAGATTGGGGTTAGAAATTTGAACCTTACCAAAGAAGATACCAGAGAAGACAAATAAGCTTATAAAAGATGATGAAGACCACCGGCCATTATGGAATTTAAATTTTAAAACAGCCATGAGATATTATCACTAAACATTAGAATGATGAAACTCTAAAACATGACATCAAATACTGGCTAGGAAGTTGGTGGGAATACAAAGTGGTATAGCCATTGTAGCAGTTATTACAAAAGTAGACACACCCTCAGGCCAGCAATCATCTTCCTTGGCTTTTATCCAAGTGAAAGGAAAACTTATTCCTACACAAAGATTTATGCATGGATGTTTATAGCACTTCATAATTACCAAAATTTGGAAGCAACCGAGAATTCTTCCAGAAGGAAAATGAATAAACTATAAGATGTCCAAACAATGAAATATTACTCAACACTGAGAAGAAATAAACTATTAAGCTATAGAAAAGCATGAAGGGACATGTCGCTGCATCCAAGAAGCCAGTATGATAAGCTGTAACTCCAACAGTTCTGGAAAAGGCAAAGCTACAGATACAACACATACATCACACAGTTTCCAGGAGTTAAGAGAAGGGTTGAATAGATGGGAGATAAATAGTAAAGTTATTCTTCATGTTACCATAACTGTGGGTACACTATACAAGTCAAAACCTCATTAAAAACGACGGTTCTATGAATATATACTAAGACAAACTAGAGACTTGGGTTGATAATGACATCTCAGCTTTGGCTCTCCAGGCCTGGTGGTGCACACCTGTATTCCCAGCACTCAGGAGGCAGAGGCAGGCAAACTTCTGTGAGTTCAAAGCCAGCCTGGACTACAAAGTGAGTCCAGGACAGCCAAGACTACACAGAAAAACCCTGTCTCAAAAGCCAAACAAACAAACAAAAACCCCTACTATTTTTCCTATTCTGCAAGTTGTTGATGGGGCGGGGCACCTATGAATATTGCAGAAAAGAGGACATGAAAAATGTTTGTACTTACTTCTTAATATTTTCTGCTATTTTTTATTTTTAATTATCTTAATTCTTTATATATATTCTTTTTGAAAATAGTTTTCTTTTTATTATTTTTTACATATACATTTATATTATTACACATATATACAATAAACTACTACCTACAGCACAAAGAACCACAAAACAATAAGGAATTATACAAATAGTACATTCATAGTGTTTTGGCTATTTGTACTTGGTAACCTTGAAGAAAACATCTTTCTTATCTTGGCCTAAAATATTGAATGTAAATCAATATCTATCATTTCTCATCTTTATCAACTTAAAACATCTATCTAGACCTAAAAACATCTTAACCCTTCAACAATTAAGTTTACTTTTAAAACTAAACTATCTGATCTTCAGCCCAATCAGAGACTTGAGAAGAAATAACGTTAATTATCTGTGTAGACAGGAAGTTCAGGTTAGCAGCTTCCCAAATAAGAAGATGAAAAGAGATAGTTTGCTGCCTGAGCAGTCATCCAAAACTGTCTATAACATTGGAGAATCATTTTCAGCTCTCTGGCCCAATATATCTGATAGACATATTTGTGAGGCAGGGACTATTGAGGATTTGCTTACCCTGTACTGACAGAGTTTGGCTGTCAACTCTGCCTGCCTCCAAGCTTGTCCATTTTTAGGCAGAATTCTGTCTGTGGCCAAAATGAGGACACTTTGCCCAGTGGCTTGTTTGCCACATTTGAAGCCATCTCCATAAGGAGATTCACTGATGCTCGTCATCTTTGTGGTAGTCTGGGTGTTGCCAGGAGTTAACCTGTCTTATTGTCAATGAATCTTTAAAATTATAAAAAAACATCTTTAAATGCCATATTCTGTAGGTCTCTGAGGTTGAAAATATTTTTTCATAAAATATATTCTGATTATGGTTTCCCCTCCCTAAACTCCTCAAAGATTTCCCCCCACCTATCCAACACCACATCCTTTCTCTTTTTATCTTTAGAAAACAAAGGACAAACAAAACAATAAAAATTGTTAGAAAAGAAGTCCAAGAGAAACATACACACACACACACACACACACACACACACACACACACACAAACAATACCCATAAAATACCAGAGTTCATTTTGTGCTGTCCATGGGAACAAATACAGAGACTCACAGCCACACATTATGGCTGTGTGAGACACCCTAGACCATCTGGTCCTAAGTGGGATATCTCCACCAAAGCCTCCCCTTGTGCTCAAGTAACCCTGCTGGAAGAGGAGGCAGATCATTGTGAGAGCCAGAAAGCGTAGAGGACACCAAGGAAACAGGCTTTCCAAACACTACAGGACCTACACATGCATGATATCATGGAGACTGAGGCAGCATGCACAGGGCCTGCACAGATCTGCACATACAGAGTTCTAGAGCTGAAAGTAGTCATAAGCCTCCACCCTTAACCCAGATGCTATCTCTAATTAATTACCACCCACAAAGAAAAAGTAATTTTCTCCAACCACTCTTAGGGGCAAACCCCATTCCCAGCAGTAGATGGTCAATGCAAAATGAACATAATGGCAACCTTGGAGGTTTCCTCATAATCTTTTGTCATGGTATTAAAACACATATACAGAGAGAGAGAGAGAGAGAGAGAGAGAGAGAGAGAGAGAGAGAGAGAGAGAGAGGGCCCTTTGTATTTCTATTATGGCTTCTGGTTCTGTGTTCTCATGGGATTCCTGTGTGTCATTGCATCTGTGTTTCTTCTACTTTTTCTTTGTTTTTGTTCCCCACCCCTTCTGTCTGCTTGTTTTTATCCTATTCTGATTTGTTTCTTTTTGTCTTATTTTATTATTACTCTTTAGATACAAGTTTGTTGGATCTGGATGACAGAGGGGATGGGTATTGTCTTGGGTAGGGGGTTGGGGAAAGAAAAATTGTAATCAGAATGTATTGTATAAAAGTGTATTTTCAATAAAAGAAATATTAAAAGAAAGAAAATGCTCAGCAAGTTGTCACCTGGTCTGGCAGGTTCTGAAATACTTCCGTTTATGCCCATACATATGGACTGTTCTCAGGCCTGGTCAGAGAAGCTTCTCACTGTGATCAGTGTGGCCAATGCAGAGACTTACAACTGGTCAAGGGGCCAAGAATGAGTGACTGTTGAGTACTCAGCTGTAAGTGTGACATCTGTACCACTCCTTCCACTGCTCGAGGAAGATGAAGGGGAAAGAATGTTAGAGCTGGAACACAGGAGGGAGTGTTGTAAAATGCCTCCTTCTGGATATGACAGGAGCCTTGTACCCATGAGCTCACAGCAGCTGGCATTACTTGTGCAAGACATATACGGGACGGGGCCATCAATGTCCCTCATGAGTTGGGAAAGGACTTCGATGCCTGCTCCAGCCTGTGGAGCTAGTGGTAGTTGACTGCTGGGGGAGACGAAGGAGCAATCTTCTCCAGTGTTTTAGCTACTGGTAAGCTGCCATTTCTTCTATTTCAGTTCCAGATAAATTTTAACAATTTTGCTGTCGTCCTTGAAACAATCAGCAACCTTGGTCACAAGAATCATTAAATTATCTACCACCTGTAAGTTTTGTTAACGTGAAAACAATGCTGGAACAGATTTATTTGGGACATACATGTATTTACTAAATAGGAATAAGAGTATAAATGATGTGTGATTTTTTTTTGACAAACACGATACAAACATAATTGATCATTCATAGAGGTGAAATCTCTAGCAGCTTTTCCCATTGGAAAACATATTAAGAACATGCTCAGCAAGTAAGAGTGTTTATTGTGCAAACATGAGGACCTAAGTTTAGGTTCCCCCACACCCATGTGAAAAGCAGGGCATGAGCAAATACAGCCCTAGCAACATGGAGGGCAAGAACTGGAGGATCCATCATCCCTGGCTTGTGCCTGCCAGCCTAGCTCCAGGCTCAGTAAGAAACCTTTCCTTAACAGAATAAGGAGGCCTCATATTTGACCATGTCCCCTGGATGGGGAGGCCTGGTGGCACTCAGAGGAAGGACAGCAGGTTACCAAGAAGAGACTTGATACCCTATGAGCATATACAGCGGGAGGAAATCCCCCTCAGGAACAGTCATAAGGGAGGGGAATAAGGGGAAAATGGGAGGGAGGGGAGAATGGGAGGATACAAGGGATGGGATAACCATTGAGATGTAACAAGAATAAATTAATAAAAAATAAAAATAAAAAAACAGAATAAGGAGGAGAACAACAGAAAAGGGCGCCTGATGTTCTTTTCTCGCTCCTGCACATATGTGTGCATACACCACACACACATACAGCGTACACACATACACACACACACAGAGATATACATGCACATGCAAAGTTTTCATAAGAATGGTTTAAGCGGAATAGACAGATGTATTTTGTTTTTAAAGCTGGAGAAAATTCTGAAAGAAACTGCATGGTGATCTGATAAGAGGGAGAGGATGCTGTGCTCATCCCCCCCACCCACACTTCCTGTTTCTATTCTAAGGTCTTTTTGCATAAATGCCCACAAATGCACCTGGCTGAACAAGCTTACCTAGGATTGGTTGCAACTGTGTCTTTTGTTCCAAATCCAGAGAACTGAAACGTGATGCAAGCCAAGGGTGTGAAAAGCTTTGCAGTAAGGCCTCTTAATTGTCTGCTTATGGGAACAGACTCTACTCACATTCCTAGTTTCACCTTTTCTCACCATTTCTTTAAATGACGAGTTTGCTCTAGTGCTCAGCACCTTCAAAGCAAACTAAAAATAGGGTGGCCATTTGATTGGTTTCTCTTTTCTCGTTTCCAGAAGTCATATCTTGCATTTGCATGCTGGCACACACTCACACGGCACACACGGGCAAGCATGCAATTACATAGACCACATTCATTCATTCATTCAGCAGTTCATGTGTTTGCTCCAGTGGCTTCTAGCTCTTGCCATCCACTGTGTATTAAGACTATGACATTATTCATTCAGTATCCGAGAATTAAAGCTTCAAGCAGATGAATAAAATTATGGGATATTTTTTAGGTAATTAGACTCAAGTAATCTGGAAATTCAGAACACCTGAAACTTTTTAACTGTCTTCTCAAGCAGCTAAAATGTCAGAATTTAAACCTGAATGATCTCCATGAGCCATGTTACATTACATATGATTCATCCTGATTCACTTCATAAGAGCAAGAAACAGATGGTAATGAATGTGTGTCAACCCCTACCGATCAACTCCAGATTTCAGACTCTTTCCTCTTTCGTGGATTGTCCTTTGAGTTTGCTTTCAGGTAAAGCACAGGTGGTTTTTAAATTAATCTGGATTTGCCTGATAGTTTCCTATTCCTAGTCACTCTTGTCTTGCTCATAGGCCCTTGTGTATATTAGGTCATCAGCATTGGGTCATATTCATGTGCATTACTCTAATTGCTCCGAATACTACCACTCTCTGATTACAAATGCACTCACTGCATATTGATGGATCCTTTGCTAACTTACTTTCTCAATCTAACAGGGTAAAGATGAGCATCTTATTGGAAGAGATAATGAGCACTGGCCCCACATCTATTTGGCATATTCTGTATCTTTATTGTACCAACTACCTTTTCTATTTTTTTCATTATGAATTGAGACCAAGATAATTTTCCCTTACATTTAAAAATTAAATATTAAGTATGGTATAGATTTACATGGAAGATTGTCTTGTCATGAATGACTGAGAACATACAATCATTACGGTATTTATGATTAGCTAGTCAAATTAGGACATTCATTTTCTAGAAGGTACAGTGAGCAGATCCAAGCAACACACCTCTTCCTTCCCTGTAAGTCAAAGAAATGTTGAATTCACACATTGGAGACAACATGGTCAATCTTAAGTGTGCTAGTAGTCTATTATTTGTAATATGAGTTTCCCCAGTGAAAAGTCTGTTGTCCAAGGCTCTTGTACAAAACTCTCCCAAAGTTTTAGGAGAAATTTAAACTAAATATTTCATGGACCTTTAAGACATAGACCAGCACAAATCATGTTAATGTGAAAATTCCCAGGTGGAAGGTTATTTGACCATGGTGGTCCAGACAATGAAGCTGGCATGTGTTCACGCAGTGCAAATATCCCAGGTGAGTGACAGGTTTAACTTCTCACACAAATGGATGCATATTCTGTGGGTGCCTCATGCACATTGCTTGCCCGTCTTGGGTTTCTTCCAATAACAGAATGGTTCAGAGAAGCATAAACAATGCCCTGTTTGTTTTTCTCCAATTGGGAATTAGTTGTGGATTCAGATTCCTCGTAGATACTGGACCAGCGATCATTATCACAAACTCCAGTTTCTGGTGGCAGTGCTTGGGGATTTGTACTAGAACTCACTGGAATATCAACCTATGAGAGAAAGGAGATATACCAAGTAAGGACATGACGAACATACTCATGATTAGACTTAGTGAAAGTCTACACGATGTCTTGCTTATTGAGAGAGACAGAGACATCTATTGTTCCTCATATAAACCACTTAATATCTACATGTTTGTTAAACTTTGTATTATCAAAGGATGAAAGGGTTGGGTTGGGTTGGGTTGGGTTTGTTTGTTTGTTTTTGTTTAATGTTATGTACAGATCCTCTTGAGTACTAGGCAGGTACTTGACCTACTTTGAGCTCCAAAGGCCAAACATTTGAAGTCCACTATGCTCTGCCCAAACAATTGCTATATGCTGTATTATGGATCATTTGAGGACACAGAACACACACACAATGCCCTTTCAATAGAAAAAATCACAGTGCACATTCATGGGAAAAGAAGAATAATGCTACAAAAACATTAGGCAATTCATAGCACATTTGGCGTATGGAACAGAGAAGAGAAAAAGACCAAACCCAAGACAAAGAGAACTGAGACTTCTCCAGGAGAGCAGGAACAGGAAGTGTCATGGGTTATCCAAGACAGGTTATTATTATCAGAGAGCTAAACTGTACAATAGGAGCCAATTTGAAAGAACAAAGTCTCGATGATGTTCTAAAATATTTTCCAGTTGTCATTTTTATCACAAGAAAAATCATCATACTTTGAAACAGTGTGAGAGACCTAAGCCATGTGCGATGGAGGGGAATTTGTCAAAACTAAAGTGAATCCTGATGGGTTTTTTTTTTCTCCTTTCAGTTATTTATTAGATGTTCCTGGCTATATGCCAAGCGCACATGGTAAAAATGACGATGTTCTATTAATAGTAAGGATTTTAACTTTCACATGTGGAAGGTGGTGGGGGTGGAACTGTATGTGTGTGGGAAGGCACACTCATGCATGTGTGTGCACATGGGAGTCAGAGGTCAATGTCAGGGTTCTCCCTCTATTCTTCTCCACCTTATTTCTGAGAACGATTTTCTTCCTGATGCTGGCACTTTTCCAACTAGGTTGGATGGCCTGGAATCTCCCAACCCCCACCCCGGTTCACCCTGTTTTCACGACCTCTCCCACTGCTAGGCTCACAATATATGCATTCATGCTCGGGTTTTACCTAAGTGCTGGGGAAGCCAAACGCAGACTTTGTGCTTGCACAGTGAATACTTTACCCCTTGTTCCATCTCCCCAGGCCTCTATTTTGAGTTTTTAATTCTCCATTTTGCCAGCCAAGTTATGTTCTTTTTCTAAGATATCAGGTTCTTCATCTTTGATTACTCATACTCCAGTGGTCCTTGGTAACACTCACTGTGACACATGCAGTAGGGTTTCTCCTATATCTACTGAGGAAAGTTCTGTCTTTCAAGCATGCTTAGCCCTACCTTGAGATATGAGGCAGTAACTGCTGATATTCTGCAGTTTTCCTATGAGGTGAGCATCCAGAAATATCATTAAGGCTCGATAGAGATCTAAAAGAGCCAAATATGGATTGGCTAAGATGGAAAGTGCCACCACAGAAAATGAGCCTTTATGTGGGACACTGAGGGCTGTCACGTGAACTCTCCACATGTCACTGAGGTCCCTGCTATACGTTCCAGTCTTTGACAGTCTATGAGTTCAGTTGACTTGGATTTCTTCCCGTGGATGGCTCATTATCATGTAAAATTCTTTTAGTATGATCATGGTTCATTGCACCCAAAACTCCTCTGTAACACTCTATAAAAGTGGTAGGTGCCACAAGGCTGGCGCACTATGACATGGTGGCCAGAGATGATAAATAAAGGATGTTAGACAGAGGCAGCCATCTCATTTTACATACCTATTGCACTTAGCAGTTGTAAATATCTTTAAATTAAGCATGTTGATTTATAATTCACATTCCAAAAGCCTCCTCCTTTTAAGTGTATTATGACTGAGTGGACTTTACTAACAAGAACTTTAGTCCCCTAGAACAGCTGTTCTCAACCTGTGGGTCACAAACCCCTTTGGCAAAACTCTATTTCCAAAAATAGTCACATTACACCTCATTGCAGTAACAAAATTACAGTTATAAGGTATCAGTGAAAGTATTTTTATGTAGGGTCATGTTGGGGTCACCACAACATGAATAACTGTATTAAAGTGTCACAGCATTAGGAAAATTGAGAACCACTACCCTAGAAGGGCCATTTTGAAATAATGGTCTTTCCTGGACTTTTCCATCATGTTATTGTTTATATTTCTTTAGTATATAGTAATTACCCATAATAATGTTTTACTGTGACATACACACATAGAACAGATTTGTTCATATTCACTCTCCAGTGTTATCTCTTTCTTATTATCCCTTTCCCAACCCTCTCACTCCTTCCTCTTCCCCATTTCTATTTTGAGCGTTTTTGTTTTGGTTTGGTTTGGTTTGGTTTTATTTTGTTTTGCCCCAGTGGAGTTCACTTCAGCTGCTTACAATGGTGTAGGTGCGGGTTTATTTACAGTGACTACACTGAAAACGGCCCTCGATTTCCATCAGTTCTCCACTGCCTTGTGAGCTTCTCCCCACTTCATAACAAAATATTTATTATTATGCAGTATTATGCAGGCAATCATAGCTGATGTGAAAAATCTGTGGTGTGGTGTGGGGTGTGTGTGTGTGTATGTGTGTGTGTGTGTGTGTGTGTGTGTATGCGTGTGTGTGTTTTAGTCATATTAACCTCCTACGAAAAATACATAGGTACAATATAAAATGCATTTGTCTTAGCAGATACTTCAAACATACCAGGTTAATTTCCCTTCCTGCTAAATCAGAAGGCTTCTTTTCTTTCCCTGAAAGAGTGAAGGAAAACAAAAAAAGTAACCAAAAGGTGTTAATAAAGCAAAGCAAATATCTTGGTTAGCCGTGTGGTTAGTTGAGAAACTAACCGCGCAACTTCCACATTTCACGCCAGCAGTCACGTTAGCTTTACCCTGCTAGCTCTCCTGGGTAGCATATACCACACACATTTCAGTCTGTGAAAATACACATACACACTTCACCCCATCATTTCTTGATGCACATAACAGTCTTTACATCCAAGAAGGAGTAGGATCTAGTAAAACAGTTTCAAAAGGTTGGTAGTCATTGCAAATTCAATGCTAAAACTGCCTGTCATCTCTGTGATATATGAGACATCTTTTTCATAATCCTTTCCCCCAGGCTGAGGGCACATTAAGGAAAGATTGTAAGGCCAGAGCTTGGGAAGACTGAGGAAAAACTCTCTTCTGGACATGACTATTCTGTCATACTAACTAACTCATAACTCCTGTGACTTCTCGCAGACCAGTGTAAGATTAAGCCAGTGAGCATCCCAGTAGATGAGCCTTGCAACCTTTAACTGATGACAGACGGTGGCTGCTAGGGGAGGGAGAGTCAGGTGTTTTTTGGGGGGCAGTCTCTGGTAGGTTACCATGCCCCAGTGAATCTCCACAGTATATGAGCAACACTAACTGGACTCCATGGATCATTATATTTTCTTTGGGAGGGCAGGTATAGGGAAATCCATGAGGAATTAGAGAAAGGGAGTTGGGTGAATATGCATTTGTTTGCATATATTAAATACTCAAGAAATAAAAACATAAAATTTTAACAGATGCTTCTGTCACGTATACATGCCCCTAGTTCCATTCAGATAAGATTATCTCAGTTTCTTTGTCATCTGAAGTTAAGAGAGCGGTTCTGGCAGCCCCAAGGAATAGGAAGCTACAGACAGATCATACATGGTTGCAGGTGCAGAGGTGTGCTTCCATGGCAAGTCCTTAGGACTGTAAGATGCCTCTGAGACCCAGAAGCACTTACTTCGGAATGGCAAAAGCACTTCTGCCCCAACAAAGCTTGCTCTTGTGACAGCCAAATAAGGGATGCTTTGTCTGCCTCTGTTTCTATAGCTAGCTACACTGTGGCTGGTATTGTAGCAAAGGGGAGAGGAGACATGGAGAAGAACAGAGAAACAGAGAACATAGATGGACAAGGTCACATGCCTCTCTTGCTGAGTTTCACTGTTCAGTGGTGACAATGAAAATGTAATTTCAAAAGGAAAAAGTAACTGCTTTCAAAACATCGCACTCTCTCATTATAGACAAATCCACACTCTTAAATACAATGCTTTTTGGGGGAGCAGCTGATTCAAGCATTTGTTTATGATAGCAATAAAAAATACACACACGCTCGTACACACACACACACACACACACACACACACACACACACACATATGGATTCCTTCTGGGGACGATGATTCTTTATTTAAATGGACAAGGAATTGTATCATTGGAATTATGTGGTATAGCTGGGAAAAGAGCTAGCTCAAGCCAAAGAACTCAAACCAGACATGTTGACCTAAGAGATTGTTTTAATCTGTCCTTCAACTTGGTTAAAGTTGCGGAGAACGCTTTCTGAACACACCTGATATTGAGGCATATAGAATGAGAAAGTTCCAGCCATGTGCACGCTTAGACCGGCACTGTGAGTGGTCAGTGTGCCTGACCATGCCTCAGGGGACCCAAATCAACCCACTCAGTTTTCTAGTGGAAACCAGTAGTTTCCCAGGAATTGTCATCCTGAAAGAAAGCAATAACCAGCTAAAAAACCTATCTGCCATAGTAAAAGAGCTCCAAATGTGTGGCACATGGGAGCAGAAGGGAGTTGCAACCCACCTTGGAGCCTCTTCAGAAAGCAAACCACACAGAAACAGGTGAGGAGCAGAGGCAATGCCCCCAAAGGAAGCAAGATGCAGAGCAGCCACATCCTGCCTGGCCTCTCTTCCATGGTGGATGGTCCTGAGGCATTTGTGGCATCTGGGACTTCAGACACTGCTGAAAACAGTTAAGAAGTATGAGAAGCATTGGGGTTGGCAACCCCCTTGCATTTTGTCATAGTTTGAATGAAGGAATTTGTAGGCTAAGTCCTCTATTTCTCCACTTTGTGGTCCTGGTACCTTCAACCTCTTTTTTTTTTTTTAAATTTTGTGAAGATCTCACATTCTTCTTGGATGACTCACCTGTAGAATAATCGCCATGACAGTTCTTACAAGCCACTTCATCAGGCCCTTTCATTTATATATTTAGCTCAGTGCTCAGAAAGCCATTTTCTTTATGAGAGGAATATTACTGGCCCCCAAATGGCCCAAAGCCAGAGAGTTCATGAGCAGCAGTTAGGACTTACAACAACAGCTTTCTAAGCTGTATTTTTGCTTCCTCTTATAAGTCATCATTATATACAAAATTAAATACTTTAATTTCTACCAAATATGCTTTGCTTGACATCCAGCCAGTGCTCCTGACAACCCACTAGTATTAATATTCACCAGACCCCTGTCTGATCAAGGTTAGCTGCAACTTATAACTAGTTTTTATCTATAACTCAGTGGATCAAAAATGGTATCTTTTAATGATATAAAAGAAACTGGAAGATATCTGAATGAATAATATAGGCCAATGAAGTGGTTCTCAAACATAAAATTTCTCATCCTCCAGAAACATTTGGTAGTTTTGAAGACATTTCTGGTATCACAAGGTGGGAGTTGACCCGCATCTAGTGTAGAGAGACCAGGGGCTTGATAAACTCCTCGAATCACACAGGATACTCCTCCGTTAGCATAACACAGAAATCAAACACCCAGCTATCTATGGATATCGTGGAACTGAGTGTGTATTCCAAGTACTTTTTCTCTGGGGTCCCTCTTAACATAGTACCAAACACACTCAAGTAAAATACAGATTGCAGTGTGATTTCCCCCAAGGTTATTTCTTTGAGGGTTAAAAACCAACAGGGGAAATTGAAGGGGGATGTACAGTAGCCATACAGCTTATTGATACAGAATGGTGGCAAAGGTACTGCAGCCGCTGTTTGGACAAGCATCCAAGAGACAGACACAGCTGTCTTGGGGGAGGCAATTGGATGGCAATCAATAAATAATCTAATACAAACAAGCTCAATTAAGAAGACTTTGTTACCATTATTTATCTGAACACCAAACAAACTTGCTTATTTTGATTGGTTTGATACTTACTTTGAGGGTGTTCTGAATAGTTCTGAGCCCTTTCTGAAACAGAAAACAAGATTCAGTATTTTTTTTTTAAGTATATTTTATTTATTTAATTTATGTGTGTTGGTGTGAGGTTGTCAGATTTTGGAGTTACAGACAGTTGTGAGCTGCCATGTGGGTGCTGGGAATTGAACCCGGGTCCTTTGGAAGAGCAGGCAGTGCTCTTAACCACTGAGCCATCTCTCCAGCTCCGTATTAAAATGACCTGAGAAAACACTTAAGGCAGTGCTCAAAGTTGCACTAAAGTAAGAGTCAACTTGAAAATACTCCAGTTTTGGCACAACAACAGAGAACCCAACAATCCAGGCCAAGTTCAACTCACATAATTCATTAATATTTACCTTGAGATCATAGTACAGAGCAAACAAGTTCTTTTCAAGCCTTAATAAGGGCTACTATTAACAAAGTACAACCATCATCTGACTTCTTTGGTTCTCTCTTTCTCATCTCTCTAACATAAAGATACACAGACCACGTGTGACCTCTGAAATAAAGATCATGGCTCTCACTTCCTACCATCTCCCTCCACACTCATCTCCGTGCATGAATAATGACCGCTGCATTTTTAAAATGTCTTTAATCAGACACTGACTGGGAAGAATGAGAAGTGCAGAGTATCTATTCCAGGGGCACTTCCCAGCCCTGAGAAATAACCTCCTAGGACTTTGCTTTGTTTCACAAGGTGCTTTTTCTCATTCTAGGAGACAGCTACTTCCTCAAAATTATGGGATCCTCCTTCTGTCCACGTTTGTTCCTACATAAAGCAATTCCTATGGTGAACATAGCAAAGGTGAGTCAGATACAAAAACAGGAACATTCATAGTATCCACTGAGAAAGATATTCCAAGGGGAGAAAATACATATGTCGTGTCTTCAAATTTTACTAATTACAAGTATGTCCATAGTTCCAGGACATATTTTTCCCTCATTTCATAAGCAGTTTCCTTAGCAGTCTTGGGTTCAAACATAAAAGGAATATTTTTACTCTTTTCTAGTAATCACCATTTCCTGGTATATTCAGCTAAAATTTAAACTAGTCCTAAAAAGAAATTTATTTGACTTCTACCAAAGAAAATCAACCCCCAAAAGCAAAGCATAATTTCTATTTTGTAAGGTACTATAACCTTTTATGGAACTTGACATATTTTTATATAATGCAATGGGAGAAAGAAATGTGTGATAAGTGAGAGACATAGACCTTAAATGGTAAGCAAACTAACAGACTGTAGTATCAGTTCATCGAGAGAAATCCTGGAAGCTTCCTAGAGAAATTGAGTAATAAGCTGGGCTTGAAAGGAAAAGTATAGTTGTGATAGGTATAAAAATGAGTGTTCTGAAGTGGATGAGAATTGCATAGGCAGGGTGATGATAGAGATGTGACGAGGCTGGGCCTGGGGAGATGGATCACATGTGTGAGTTTGAGGACCAGCATTGAATCTTCAGTACCCATATAATCTATATAATCTTCAGGATTATAGACAGGATCTGTCCTATACATGCTAAGGAGGCAGCAGCAGGAACATCCTGGGGCAATCACTGACTACCCAGCCTAGCCATTCAGTTGAGTCCCAAGTTTACCAAGAGACCTTGTCTCAAAAAAAGAAAGAGGAAGAGTAATTGAGGAAGATACCAAATGTCAACCTCTGACCTTCTTGTACACATGTATACAGACACATATATGCACACATGAATACACATGTACACAGACGAAGCAATGAAAAGTAGGAATAGAGTCTAGCATAGTCTACACAACGAGTTTCAGGCCAGCCAGGACCACATACTAAAAACCTGTCTCAAAACAAAAACCAAAACAAAGCAAAGCAAAACAAAAAAGTAGTTGAGGAGCTATAGAGATTGCTCAGTAGATAAGAACATTGGCTGCTCTTTCAGAGGACCCAGGTCCAATTCAAAGAACCTACATGGAAGATCAAAACTGTCTGAACTCCAGTCCCACAGGCACCAAGCATATACATCATACATAGACATATATGCAGGCTACAACACACACACAGACACACACACACACAGGCACACACACACACTCACACCCATACAGAAAATAAAAATAATATAAAAAGTCAATGATCATATATACAATTTTATTCTAGACTGTCAGTCCTACAATGTTGATCTCACCACAGTATTTAAATAACTGTATTTCAACAATCCATTTTGAAATAGAAAAGTATTAATCCTCTCTCCTTTTTATCAAGATTGTTTTGGCTACTTGAGGTCTATTAAAATATCATGTGAATTTTAGAATTATCTTTTGCATCTCTTAAAAAATGTTTTCAGAAGTATGATTTGATGATGATGTTGAGTCTTGTGGACAATCACTTTATAATAGTAAGTTTTCCAAGATGATGACAATAGGGTATTTTTACATCTTCTATAATTTTTTGTTGATTCATGTTTTATTTGTTCTGTCTATGAGTCTGTTGTTTATTAATACCTTGTACTTTTTGATTTGTTATAAGTAGAATTGTTTACTTAACATATTTTTAGATTACCCATTGCCAGCATGTAGAACCCACAAATTCTCACATGTTAATACATTTTCCTAAAACTTTGCTGAAGTAAAATATTAACTTGAATAGTTTCTATGAATGCTAATGTATTTTTTCTGAATATAAAGTCATGCCGTCCATGAAAAGAGATACTTTTACTTCCACTTCATTTTCAATATCTTTTATTTATTCTTGCCAAATTTCTCTGGATGGAGCTTCCAGATTATTGTTAAATGAAAGTTCCCACTCCTAGGGGATCAGCCTTTCACCAGGGAGTACAGTATTGATAATAGATTTTCATAAATCGATTATTCTTTAATCTGCATTAATCTGCCTTTTAATTTTTACTTGTCTGTGGTTTGTTCATTTTGAGTGTTCCCTGGCCTTCCCATCTCTTCTTAGCTCCTAGAACCAATTAAATGACATGGAGAGTGGGAGAAACTGAAAAATTCATTTGAAACTCTGGATATTTCCTAAAAGTCAACAAGGAATCAAAACATAGAGTTATTTTCTTGTTCTTTGTCCTCTAGGCAAACTGTGAACTAGTTATATTAAAAGGTGTGTGGCTGCTGGAATATGCAAACATAACTCCTACAAATTCTAATCAGTAAAAGTCAACCACAGAAAAAATAAAAACAAAGAAGAAAAAAGAAAACAGCATTTCTGTGATCTATTTTTGAACTTGTCAACTAAATGTTTTAATTTCTAAAGGCAAAAACAGTCAGTAGTAACTTCACCAGATGTGGTGGCACACACCTTTAATTTCAGCACTCAGGAGGCAGAGGTAGACGGAGCACTGTGAGCTCAAAGCCAGCCTAGTCTACATAAGTGATTTCCAGCATAGCCAGAACTGCATAGTGAGACCCTGTCTCAAAATAGACCAGTAACTTCCATTATTTTTTCTCTACTGTTCTTGACCTCATATTCCTCTCTCTACACAAGTACTTTATGTGCGCATGACCGCCATAAACTCGGAGATGTGGTGGACTGTGAATGTAATACAAGGGTTTCGACTGCTAACTAAAGCACCTCAACATGTGGATTGTCTCTTTCACAGAACCGTGGTGAAAAAAGCCATAGATGGTCTGGGCTAGAGCACTCACCTATCACATGGATGATTATTGTGTGGCTATTAAAAACCTCAGAGTTACTCTTTGCATAACATCTATACATTCCATTATCGCTGAGACGTATCGATTCAAACTGGAGAACGAAAACTGAAACCTGGTGATGCTCTTCCCAACTAGTTCGAAGATGAGGTTCATGCTCAAGAGGTGAAAAGGTTGATTCTCTGTACTTGTACCAAGTCACATTAGGTCTTTGAACACAGTATGTCACAGGACATCCGATTTTAAGTAATTCTCCTGTTGAGACACTGTATTTCGAATCTCTCTTAACATACAGCTGTACGTGACAGGACTCTTCACCTAAAACACAAAAGCAAAACTGGAGTCAGTATGCTCTTCCAGAGGAACATAGAAACCTCTGCAATTATCTCCACCAAAGTTGTTCTCATGTGTAATTTCATAATTTTCCTCAATATTATTTTTCAATATTTTACTTCCACTGCCCCAGCCTGGTACATGGATAGCACATAATAAGTGGTTTTTTAAAAAAATAAATTATTTCACTGGGCGGTGGTGGTACATGCCTTTAATCTCAGCACTCTAGAGTCCAAGGCAGGCAGATCTCTGAGTTCAAGGCCAGCCTGTCAAACAGGGAAAGTTCCAGGACAGCCAAAGCTACACAAAGAAACCCTGTCTCACAACAAACAAATAAAATATCAAATAAATAATTTCATTTTCCCCAAAATATTATAAATTCTGTTTTACAGATGAAGTAGAAATACTAAAGAGCTTGTCCATGACTACATGCTAATAATTAAGAAAATTGAGACTTTAAAATTAAAACAAGGCCTTTATTGTATAACTTCTTATGATTATTTTGTTTGTATTACTTCTTAGCTAGTAAACATATTTTTAAATGTGTTTACTGCTATAGTACATTAAGAGAAAAAAGGAATTAAAAATAAACACTTCCTTATAACACTGGGCATTAGTAATTTTCTTCCCTTTTATGTCTTCCTTCCTTTCTTTTGTTTTATTTGGAATTTATTTATTTATTCTTCTTTAATACATCCCGATCACAGTATCCCCTCTGCCACTCCTCCCAGCCCATAGATCCACCCCTCCCCCCTTTCCTTTCAGAAAAAGAGCAAGCCTCTCAGAGATATCAACCAAATATGCGTAATAAGACACAAATGTTGAGCTGGTGTGGTGCACACCTGTAATCCCAGCACTCAAGGAAGCAGGGGTAGGTTGATCTCTGTGAGTTCGAGGCCAGCCTGATCTTCAAACCAAGTCCAGGACAGGAAATGCTACACAGAGAAACCTTGTCTCAAAAAAAAAAAAAAAAAAAAGACACAAACACTCATATCAAGGCTGGATGAGGCAACCCCAGTAGAATATGAGGGATCCTGAGAGCAGTCAAAAGAGTCAGAGACACCCTTACTCCCAGTGTTAAAAGTCCAACAAAAGTCCCAAGCTAAACAGCCATAACATATATGAGAGGACCTAGCGCAAATCCTTGTAGGTTCCTTGGTTTCTGTTTTAGTCTCTGTGATCTCACATTAGTTCTGCTAAGTTGATTCTGTAGGGCACATTTTCCTGGTGTCCTCAACCCCTCTGGCTCCTATAATCTTTCCTCTCTCTCCCTCTTCTGAGGGGTTCCCTATCTCCAGCTAATGTTTAACTGTGGGTCTTTGTATCTGCTCTTATGGGCTGCTAAAAAAAGCCTCTCTGATGACAGTGGGCTAGGCACTGCTCAGAAGAGCAGAATATTATTATGAATCATTTCGTTGATTTTTTTGTTTGTTTTGGCCATGGTTATTTAGCCTCCAGCTCTGGGTCATACAGGAAGTGTTGCATGGGCTCCCTCTATGGTGTGGGTAATTCCCTCAGGTTAGACCAGTCATTGGTTGGCCACTTCCAAAAGTTCTGAGTTACCATTGCTCCCAATACATGTTTCGGGTAGAACGGAGTGTAGGTCAAGGTTTTGTGACTGGGTTGTATCCCAGTCCCACCACTGGAAACTTGCTTGTCAATTTAAACCAGGCTATAGCCAACAAAAAAATTATACGGAGAGCAACGCAAAGCAATTCCACTAAACTTGGGAACAGGACAACTGGCTACTATCTCCATACTTATTCAATATAATTATTGAAGTTCTAGCTGGAGCACTGAGACTACCAAAGGAGAACAAGGGGTTACAAATTAGGAAGAAAGAAGTCAGAGTATTATTTGCAGATGTTATGATAGTATACATAAGTATACATAATTCCCTTATTTTTCAATGTCATTAATACTGTCTTGCAGCCTTTTCCATGAATCTGTATGAGAGACATGCTGCCCAGGATAACCATGGCCAGGTAGGATATGCATTGATGAAAGCCTGCGTTTATGTAGTTTATGAAGCAGAAGGAGAAACAGCACCCCACCTCTTCAGGAATTTCTGCACACAAGACAGACATATTGGAAATATGCCTCCTTTTGTTTGGGGGAAGTGAGTTTTTCTCCTGGAAATGTGTCTTCCAATGACTTATGAACCTTGAGGTAGTAACTGCCAAGAGTTTATAAAAACTGCTGCACAAGCCAGGAGTAGCGGCTCAGAAGTATAGCAAGAGTACTTAAGAGACTGGAGCAGATGGATTATTGCTAGTGTAAAGACAGCCTGAATCACATAGCACTTTTCAGGCCAACCTGTGCTATATGACAACATACTGTCTTAAAAAGAAATTCAAAAACAAACAAACCAACAAAAACAACGAAGAGCACAGGAAAACAATTTAAAATTTCTATGTCATTGAATAAGTCATATTATCATTAACTTATGGATTATTATATCATTTACTTTGTAACCTCAACACAAAGAAAATCTGAAGCCAAGGCACATGAAAGAATGATTTCCTTTTAGCAGAAAGATAGACAATGTGAGATTCCAAATTGATCTCACTTTACACACAGTTCTACAATTTCACTATCATGTGATAGCTAACCTATAATTGTGTTATATAAAAACAAAAATCATAACATTTAAAATTATGTTTAGTTTATGCCCCTTTCTTGAAACAAACAAGTGTTCAATTTGGCCCACAAAAGATTCTACAGCGTGCTTCCTTCAAAACAGGACCCCCGGCTTCACGGGCTCAAGCTTTGACTGCTCAGGAAACAGCCTTGTGTAAGTGTTCACTCTCATAACTTCATCATTCCTCTGGAGATCCATGCATTAAATGAGCAGGGAAAATGGCATGCTCATGTCAACTTTAGAAGCCTTTAGGTACCAGTTACATCATATAACCTGTATGTCTGAGAATCTAGAAAGTACTAGATGAGATTCCCTTAGCTGGTGAATCAAAATAAGCAACATACAGGAAGGTCCCTTTTTGTCATGTACTTTGTGACACTTAACATCTTTGAATTTTCACATTAGAGGTAAGTCTAAGCACAGGGTCTTAAGGCATCTCAAGCTCATCTCCCTCCACCTTTGTGATTCATTCTCAGTTTCGTTTATTGTCTCTGTTTTGGTTTGCTATTTAGGTTTGAGTTTTCAAGACAAAGTCTCGTTACATAGCCATAGCTATCTGGGAATTCACTACATAGACCAGCCTGGCCTCAAATATACAGAGAGATCTGCCTGTCTCTGCCGCCTGAGTGCTGGGATTAAAGGCATACACCACCATGCCTGGGTCTTTCTTAGTTTTGAGCTCTTCTTTTTCATGTCAATAAACCCTCTCCTGCCTCTTCATTAACTTTCATCCTTGAGTACTTTTTATGAGTATATTTATGTAATTATGGGCTATTATGATGCCTAAATGAAATTTTAATCAGAGATTCCTTTAAAGATGAAGACTGCTTGGGGCCTTATTTTAACTACTTCCTAACACATAAGAAATCTCTCATTGTAACTTTGTCCAGATCTCATCAACTGTTGCATAGAATAACTGAGATGTGATTGAATTTTCAGAAGTCACATGGAGACTAAGACCCTGCAGCGAACTTTTAGAAGCATTGATAATCAATCCACTTATTTTAAACTATATTGGATCCTCAAATAACTTTACTTTAAGACTTCATAGTTGAGTTGCCTCAAATTTTCTAGAATAAACATGAAAGCAAGTTAAAAGGTAAGTCATAAGGGTGAGGTGTTCAAAAGCTCAAAGAGAAAGAGTAAGGCCGCTGACCAAAAGGAAATGCCTAGCAATACAATACCTGGTGTGGTCAGATTTACGGCAAAAAGCAAGGAAGCCAAGGGTGGAAAGGCCAAGTGAAACCTTGTCTCCAAAGCCTGTTCCTCTCTCGAGTTAAGAAGCCCCAGACTCCTCACTTCTCTTTTCATTTTCCAGAGTACATCTGGACAGTAGGCTGTGGAGAAATAAATACCTATCGTCCTCAATGAGCTTACGGTTCAGTTCCTGAAACAATTCTGTAGTGATAAGTATGGTTTCTAAATAAATCTACTATGTACTACTCTTTTCCCCTTCAGATGTAGCTAATCTTGAAAGCAAGGCTCGGAGGAGTCTTGTCCACTCATTGTTAGGGGGAATAGGGATTAGAGATGGGATCTGCCTTGACACAATTTGCCTCGATATGGAAAAATAAACACGCACAATGATGGGAGAGCAGCAGCGGACACGGTACAGGGCACCAAGCACTTGCTACGGGATGCTGGGGTGCTCTGCTGGAGCCTGAGCTGCCCTTGGGTGGGGAGCAGAGATGGGTGAGGTATGGACGTCTGAGGAGGTGAAAAGGTAAAGGCTTTCTATTACTTCAAAAGCCTCGCAGCAGATTCAAGAAGCAGATACACAGCAGGACTGTGGCTTTCTGGAAGTGACAGAGGTCACTGGTTATTTCAGAATGAATAAGACAAGCACAGCTGGGGGGACACTGAAACTTTTTCCATCCATGGAGGGGGGTAATGTGATGTCCAACTTGGGCAGACACATAAAAAAAGGCATGGGATCAGTGAAAAATGGCAACATTTATTTAACCTAGCCATTTCTAATGACAGCATGATGCATGTACTTGGAACAGACATTTACTCTTATTGACCCTCAACTTATCTGCCCCCCCACTGTGACGTATTACCTTTCCATTCAGCCAGAGAACTGATCCCTCATGCTAGCAGCACAGTTGAACATGCCATCCATCTTTACTACTCTGTGACCACATACTTGAGAGGAGTGCACGGTCCGCATGCAGAAAAGAGCCCATGGTTAGCCCTGACCACAGTGCTGACCAGGAATGGGGTGACAGAAATACCATTGTGGCCTCTGAGTATCCTTCTCAGCAGGACAAGGGTGACTGACAACCACATCAGCTGGCACACAGTCTTTGCTTGAATGTCCCAATAAATAGAAGGTGAATGCTCTTACAGCATTAGACATCAGGAATACATATATATTATTAAAACTCAGTGGTAACATATTAATTAGAACCTTACTTCAGAACTATTCTTGTGGGGAATGTTTTACCATGGACATTTTTCAAAACTTCAAATACATAGTAATAAGCAAGAGTAGATAGTATGGCTCCTGTACCTTGTTGTCATCCATACTCTAAGGATG
>OU015745.1:97806480-97892995 GCA_907169655.1 Acomys percivali | reverse complement strand
CTCTCTCTCTCTCTCTCTCTCTCTCTCTCTCTCTCTCTCTCTCTCTCGCGCGCGCGCACATGCAAGTTGAAGTCTCAGCTGATCCTCTACTGAGTGAGTGGTCCAGGCCCACAGAGATGGAGCAGTCTCCACCTGCAGTTAGATGCTCTAGCATCACTAGGAACAGGTGTTTATATTCCATTTCCGTCAGGAAAGAAATGACGTTTTTGAAACTGGGGGAGTTTTCACCTATTCTTTTCTTCTTTGAGAAACACAAGAGCTTGCTTCCTGAGTATTTCATATTACTATAACTGGAGGACATTTCTTATTAAATATTTTTTACTTTTACATATACATTTATACTATTACACATATATACAATAAACTACCTTCCTCAAGAAGAACCATGATAAAATCGGGAATTACATAAATGTTACATTCTTAGTGTTTTGGCTATTTGTATTTGGCAGCCTTGAAGAAAACATCTTTCCTATATTGGTGCGTCTAAAATTCTGGATGTAAATAAAAATCTATCATATCTCATCATTATCAACTTAAAACATCTATCTAGACCTAAAAACATCCTAACCCCTAAACAAGTAAGCTTCATTGTAAAATTAAACTATTTGGTCTTCAACCCCATCAGAGACTTAAGAAGGAATAAAATTGATTATCTGAGTATGCTGGGAGTAAAGGTTAGTAGCTTTCCAAATGAGATGATGACAGAGACAGTTTGCTACCTGCGCATTCACCCAAAAGCCTCTATAACATTGAAGCATCATCTTCAGCCTTCTGGCCCAAAATATCTGACAGACATTTATGTGAGGCAGGAACTATTGAGGACTTGCTTACCCTACCTTGGCAGAGTTTGGCCATTGACTCTGCCTGCATCCAAGCTTGCCTGTGGTAGGAACAAGAACATTTTGCCCAGTGGCTTATTTGCCACATTTGAAGCCAACTCCCTAAGGAGGTTCTTTGGTGCTCATCATCCTTTTTAGGAGTTAACCTGTCTCATTTTCAATGAATCTTTAAAATAATAAAAAACATTTTAAAATGCCATATTCTCTAGACCTCTGAGGTTTTGAAGACCTTATCTATTTCACCTTATCTTTCTATAGAATCATATCTACCCGTTGTACCTAATATGTATATTCTTATGATAAAAATAGACTAGTAATTTATATGACCATGATTTGATCAACTAACATTTAACTCATATAACTTATCCTAAACAGCCTGCAATAGCACTTGCAAAGTATTAAAAAGCAAAGTTATATGGGTACAATAGCTCATATTAGAGTAGAAATATATATAATGTGTGGGAAGAATAATCTTACATTTGAATTCTATACCACTGTATCTAAAATTAAACTTATTTTGCATCTATATACAAAAATTCTATACCAGTGAATTAAAAATAACCTTGTGACTGACAATTAAGGCACTAAGTTGAGGAGTAACTCACTAATCTATTTTTTGTTTTATTTAAAATCATACACTGCTATAAAGAATTCAGTAATTAGCCAAGCATGGTGGCTCACACATGTAATCCTAGTACTCAGGTAGGCAGAGGCTCTGTGAGTTCGAGGTCACCTTGGTCTACAAAGCAAGTCCAGGACAGCCAAGGCTACACAGAGAAAGCCTGTCTCAAAAACCAAAACAAAACAAAAGGGTAGTTTTTGAAAGTCACAGGAATTATTCTTTACTTTCTTCTTTTGAAGGAAGGGGACAACAGGATGCTGAGGACAGAGCCTCAGCCTTCACATGTGGTTAGGCAAGTGCTCTACCACTAAGCCACACACCCAGCTCTCATCAAATGGTACTTTCTCAACCTATATTGTTTTAAAATGTTTCGTTACATTTATTTTGTGGGTGTGCATTGCACTGGTGTGTGTGTGTGTGTGTGTGTGTGTGTGTGTGTGTGTGTGTGTACATAACACATGTACACAGATCAGGAGATAACTTTCAGGATGCAGGGGTTGGTTCTCTTCTTCTCCCATGTGGGTCCCTGGGGTTGAACTCAAGTTCTCACCTTCGGCCAAGGGCGCCTCCACCCGCTGAACTGTCCCACTAGCAGCCAGTCTATGTTAGTAATTCAGTATGAGCAACACTGTAACCCCTTGGGCTATTCATTCAGGCTAAGCAACACTGCAACCCACCACAACAACTGCTGGAGAAACCACCTGGCCTATGCCTTTCTAAACCTTTTCCATTTCATTTTTTTACATGTATTGACTCATTACATTTGGGGTTAAAAATTCCACACAAGGTATTTTGCTAAGTATTTTAGCCTGGAATCAAGAATTTGAGAGAGATTGATCACAAAGCATGAAGTCAGAGCTGAACAAAAGTAAACAAGTTTTAGTCACAGCACAGTGACTACAGCTAATTATTTTAATATTAATAACAGGGTAGATTCAAGATAAGTATGTGAGGTCATAGGCAAGTTCAATTGATTTAAACATTCTACAGTGTATACCTGTATTATAATCCTACTTTATACTTCATATGTGTGTATAATATCTGACAGTTTTAAAAACATGAAACAAAAAGTTTAAAACCAGAACTACTTGAAGTGTTAATGTTAAACCTTGGTTCTCATTTAATTGGAGTTTTTGGAGGTACTGAGGGAAAAAACTATTAGCAAAAATTATCATTAGCATTTATCAAGCTTTAATGTCATGTACTTGCCATACCTAGTCACTATAGACATAACAAAGGACCATCAGTTAAGTGTAATTAGATGCTTTTAAGTGATCTAAGGAAAAGAAACTTAACTGAGCCCATAATGTAAGTGGTAGAGTCAGTACATAATCCAATTCTGATAACCAAGCTTATGTGCATAAATACACACTGGGGGAAAGAATGGCATGGAATACAAACAATTGTGATGCAAAATTAAAAACAGTTCCTTTGTTTCACAGAAGCCAGTCTATAATGGATCACTTAGAATTAAATAGATTCAGTTTAATATTTGACTCCAGTTGTAGCTATGTGATGGACTAAAGACAAATAAGGTAACTCTTAGATGACTGAAGTGATGTCTTACTCTGCTACTGGCTGTGTGGTTTCTGACATCAGAGTTCAATTCAAAACTTTCTAGTTCTAGAATTCAAGGTGACATCCCACAGGGCCTCAGTGGTGTCATATTTTCTAATTTAAAGCAAATGTGCCCAGTGGGTACATGTGTTCTGGTAGGAGATAATTTCTTAAAGTATGCTTGAGCCCAGAGTTTAATGACGAATAAGAAACTTCCACTAACCCTTCCCGGGCCTTTCTCCTCTACACTGTGTGGTTTTCTATGCAAGTGCAAAGTAACAAGAGCTGTGACGGTAAAGAAGGAACTGCAAGCTTGGCGAACATAAAGGCTTTTCAGGGATGAGGCTGGGGCACCCGTGCAGAATCTATTTCTACGTTCACCTGACAATCACTCAATAATCATCGCGTGCAACAAAACTGAAGCACCAGGTGTCCAGCGTGAGGCTGCTTCAGCATTCTCACAGCACACCCAGCAGAACCAAGGAGGGACTCTATTCAGATTGAACACCATTTGAGAATAAACATGGCCACGGCTGTAAACTCAAGCATCCTACGCCTCTCGCACCCATGTAGGCACTACAGCATCTTGCTGACGTCTGTTTGAAGAGAACATGAGCTTTCTTTCCCATTAGCACGACAGCCAGAGAGATTTTTGTGATAGTGACAAATTCGTATTTGGGTATTTATAACATCTGCTCAGACCTCTTTTACTTACCATCAGGACATGTGTTTAAGGAAACTTAGCCCAAGCCATGGATTCGGTGTCTGCTCTGTCAGCAGGCGAATGCCATGAATTTTAAAGCATTTTTAAGAAGCAAAGGTAACCATGACTCTGAGCTCCGCCCTGGACATAAACATCTCTCGACCCCCAAGCAAGCTCAAAAAGGAAAACTATCATGAACCGTGGGAAAGAAAATCAGAAATCCTCATAGTAGGTGCCTTACCTATTCTGTTAGTAGGCTCCTTACAAAGGATGCTCCAGAAGCCAAGGTGGAGGATTAAGAGTTCCCTAAATAACCCTGGAGTCCCAAGCATGGCAGGCAGGGTCTTCATCCCCAGCACTATCAGGCAGGGGGAGCTCCACACGCAGAAGCTTTCCTTTTCTTCCTAGGGGTCTTCAGGGCTGGATCATAGTCCTCACCCTAGCTGCATCTTAGCAGGGGAAACACTCAGGAGCACTGGTGAGAGAAGTCAGGACGAAAAGCCTGAATGATTTTGTGAAAGCAAGAGACTCTGCTGTGGTTTTGTTGCTGATCCAATCTGCTGCTCTCTCAGGCCCTCTGATGCGCAACGCAGCTGGGTCCTTACTTCTCCTTCCGGTCTGCCAGCGTTCTTGCATAACCTTGAGGTTTTTCTCAAAGTGAACAATTAAGCTTTAAAGAAATCTAAATGGTTACAGCCTTTAGGTTTAGATTCTGATGGTATCAGGGCCAGGAAATTCATGGTAAAAAGTACCTATGGGAAGCACACGTTTCCCCTTTTCATAGCTTGCGATTGTGAGACTTCATTGGTGTAGTGTGTCTTAGAGCCCCTCTCCCCCGCCCCCTCACGTCACTGCAAGATGAGAGTGTTTCTTGTCATGAAAGCAATGGGGGACATTATGGGGAAAATGAGCGACAGGGTACATTTCATCAACAGAAAAGGGACGGGCCTCCTCCTTCAGTCTGTAGGTGCCTATCAATGGAACACGATCTCCCTTAGGACTAGCTACATGCTCTCTCTAAATATTAAAGTTCTAAGCAAAAGGAGGTCTTGAATATCAATTAAAGGAAACTTCAGTCTTCAGTATTCTTTATGTGGTTGCCGTCTAGATGAACCACTGAAGTAAGAAATGGAAAAAGCTCAAAACTGGATAGCTCAGGGTGGCTGGGGTGGGGGCCCCCAGCCCACACTTAATCACTGACCTATAACAAAAGGAACTCATTCCAAGTGAAGACGCGGCACCCGTGCATTCATAGTCATTACATGAAACAGAGAAATCTTTCCTTCGGAGGCCATTGATAGCCTTCCAAGGCCAAACTCTAATTAGTGTAGCTACTGGGTATCATTGACTCAAACTGATAAGCCACAGTGGCTGGGATGCAGGCATGAATGAACAGTAGTCCTAAATTTAAGGCGTTCAGCCAGCTAGTACCCACCCACCCACCCCAGGCACCCCAGGTAATACAGTCGGTCTGCTGAGCTCTTAGAATCTGCACGACTTGCCGATCAAGGAGGCACCAAGTTTGTGGTACATTTTAAACAGCTCATTCCGCTACGCTGCTCAGAAAGAGGTGAAAAAAAAAATCCCTGTGGCACTTGAATAAAAAAGAATCAACGTCGCCCTAAAATGGCCTGAGAGGTTTAGAAGAAAAGCCTTGATTCATCTATGCTGAAGTTCAAATATCATCCAAACTAGGAGTATACTTGTAAACCACAGACCTTCATAATTCTCTACTCAGTGACTGTTTTCCTCTTTTCTCCTCATCCTTTTCTTTCAGCTTTTGGTGTGTGCAGCGTATGTAGACTGTGGGCATGCAGGATGCATTCTGCTGAGTGTGTGCAGGGGTCAGAGTTTTTTTTCACAATCATTCTGAACCTTATTTTTTAAGCCAGCATCTCTCACTGAACCTGGAGCTCATCAGTTCGGCTAAAGTAACCGGCAATGAGCTCCAGGAGTCGCCTCTCTCTCATACACCCCGAGCACTGGAATTACAAATAGGTACTCCCATATTGGGCCTTTGATGTAGCTGCTGAGGATCGGAACCTAGGTCCACATGCTTGCCCAGCAGGTTCCTTAGTGACTGAGCTACCTTCCCAGATTCATGATTTTTTTTTTCATTAAAAAGAATCTGTACTAAATAGATAAAATTTGGAAAAATCTTTAAGAGCATCTGATGGATTTTAAGTGATGGTCATTCTGGTACTTTTTATCAGTGTGTCTGGCTATTTATTCTTGCACAGCTGGGAGGGCTGGGAGCACCACTGGTCAAGACTTTGTCTCGGAACTCTTTCTTTATTCTAGTGAGGAACTGAAAGATACCAGATTCAGAACTGCATTGCTCAGGGACAAGCCTGTCTTGTTTTGTGTTTATAACATATCCAGTAGTTAAACTTTCTTATCTCAAACTATCCCATCACACTCAAGCACTATTTGATTGGAAACTTGTAATTTCCATGCCAATGCACAAATTTAACGAGTTTACTGCATTCTTAGAAGTGCTTTCTCTGTATACTAGGAACAGTTTTTCAAACACAAATCTATTGCCAGTTTTATATCGAATGACAAAATGTAAAATAGAATTTGGCTAAATGTAAATTATCTTTACAAAAACCCAAGAGCTACTTGCACAGCAAATTATTCCACTCAGCTGCTGACTCGGTTACTTTCATAAATCATAAAGAACTTTTTTTCCCCTGAGATGTTTTCTCCAGGTGACCAGAAGAACAGCAATCACAAACTTAGATGCAATAGTGTTAGACAACATCAAACCCTTCTTAATCTTAATTTTTTAACCAAATAATATTCCATAGCTTCTATAGAAGTACCATTCCACATCTAACATCATTGTCATTCTAGTGTGTGTGCTTTCCTCACCAATGCTATTGCTAGCACTGGCATCTATACATGACTGTCCTTTACAAACAGTCTGAGTACATGTTAGAAAATGACTAAGGTTCCTAAATCCTGCCCTTAGCCTCTTGAATTCAGATCCCACAGAGATGTAACCAGGGACTCCTCTATTTTGGAAAACATACAAACCTAGTTCTGACACATTGGATTAAAAGGATGATCAGAAACCAACTGGTTGGTAAAACCAGTGAACTTTTTTATACGTGGCATCAAATATTTGATACTCACTAAGTGTCATGTTTCTTTTAATTCTTAGAGCCCAAGGTAGACCCAGAGATGCCCTGTATATATTTCCCTCTACAGATGTGTTTACTCTTAGCTTTGAAGGTGGCAGTTAACATAAGCCTCAGATGTTAACTCCCTCAGCTTGTTCTCTATTGAGAACCACCTTATCCTAGACCGTGCTATTCCTAATGCCCTGCATGCAACAATGGACCAAGAATAGTGTGCAAAGCATTGGCTATTATCAATCAACACGGAGTGCTCCTGAGAAGTTCCTGATCCAGAACTCGTTGAATGGGCCAAGGGTGTCAGTCCCAAGTCACAGTTGACTTTCTCCCTGTCCCCAGTCTTGATTCATCTCTGTCTTTACGTAGGTGTGGGTCCCTAATCATCTCAATATCTGTTCCTAGTGAAGCCAATCTGCTCATATCTCTGCTACTAGTTCTGTTGAGTAAAGACCTGTTGGGGGTGACTATGGGTAGTGCTTAGCAATTGGATCAATAATTATCCTCAAATCATTTTGTTTTGTTTTGTTTTGTTTTTTGGAAAAGATAGATACCAAGTAGTACTTCATTAATAAGCCAAAGGATAATGATGGCAGAACACACACACATACACACACACACACACACACACACACACACACACACACACACTGCATTCCAAGAACCAACAGTTCATGTGTATATTGTGCTCCTTTCAGTTATTTGCTATGAGATCCTAACACAAATTACATTCCACCCCCCACCCCATCTCTCTCTCTCTTCCTAATCTTACATATCCAACAAATTTATTATTTTTTAAGGAATGAATGAAAAGGGGGCACAGAGTATGGAGCAGAAAATAAATACAAACACAAACTGTTTTGCCAATTGTTTTCTCAACAAACCAGTACAAAAGGTGCCCTATACAAAACACAATAAAAATTTTATTTTATTTTTTTTAATTAATTTATTCTTGTTACATCTCTATGGTTATCCCATCCCTTGTATCCTCCCATTCTCCCCTCCCTCCCATTTTCCCCTTATTCCCCTCCCCTATGACTGTTCCTCAGAGGGATTACCTCCCTCTGTATATGCTCATAGGGTATCAAGTCTCTTCTCAGTGACCTGCTGTCCTTCCTCTGAGTGCCACTAGGTCTCCCTCGCCAGGGGACATAGTCAGATGTGAGGCACCAGAGTACTTGAGAAATCCCTCTCTCCACTCAAGTGTGGAGACTGTCTTGTCCATGGGCTAGATCAGGGTAGGGGTTAAATTTTACCGCCTGTATTGTCCTTGGCTAGGGCCTTAGTTTGATACTCAGCTATTTAAAACAAGGAATTCCCGCAATTTGTGGACAAATGGATTGAGCTAGAGATGATCATAATGAGTGAGTTAACCCAGAAGCAGAAAGACTCAAATGGTATATACTCACTTATATCTGCATACTAGCCCAATGGACATGTCCCATGAAAGCCTTCCCTTACCAGGAAACTGGGACAGAGGGGAGGACATCCTATTGGGACTCTAGATGAGAGAACAATAAAAATTTTAAATGAGGGGTTTCCTTAGCAAGGCTGAAGATTTTAGTGTCCGAATTTGGAATTTAGAATGCAGAAGTTCTATAACCTCTACATTCTACATTTTATCACTTCATCTGAAAGCAGAAATATTAACACCCACATGGAAGGTTGAGATAAGGACGGACTAGAAACATAAAAAAATTGCATAATTTAATTTTAATATATATGAAAACACCACAATGGTTGAGACAATGGGCTGGAGTGTTGGCTAGGCAGTTAAGAGCACTGGTTGCTCTTGCAGAGGACCAGGGATTAATGCCCAGCACCCACGTGTCAGCTCACAACTGTCTGTAACTCCAGTTCCAGGGGCTCTGATGCCCTCTTCTGGACTCCCTGGGCACCAGGCAAGCACAGTGCACATACGTTCAGGCAGACAAAATACTCATACATAAAGTAATAAATCAATTTTTTTTAACATTCTAATACATGCGTTTTCTTTTCTTTCATCCCCCTCAGAACGTTTGAAGTTTCTTGTATCTTTCTTAATTCTATCTCAGAAGCATATGCATAGAGCTGGCTTCTCTTATATCTATGTATGTTTAAAGTGTATTTGTTATATGCTTATCTTTTTTTAACCAAGCCTTGCCTAACTGATACAAAAATATTTTTTTCATTGAAAATAGGTTCTTCTCATACAATATATCCCAACAACAGTTTCTCCTCCCTCACCTACTCCCAGTCCTTCCCTTGTCTCCGAGATCCACTCTCACTCCATTTCCCTTTCAGAAAAGCACAAGCCTCCCAGTGATATCAACCAAACATGGCATAACAAGATACATATCAAAACTGGACAAGGCAACCCAATAGGAGGAAAAGAGTCCAAAGAGCAGGCAAAAGAGTCAAAGATACAGCTGTTCCACCATTAGGAGTCCCACAAAATCACCAAGCTAACATATCTGTAGATGCCCCGGGGGCAGACCCGTGCGGGTACTTGCTTGCAGCTTCAGCCTCTGTGAGCCCATGTGAGCTCTGCTTAGTTGATTCAGAGGGCCATTCTGTTCTGATGCTCTTCATCCTCTTTGACTTCCACAATTTCTCTTCCCACTCTTCCAAGGGGTTCTCAGATAAGGGGGCTTGATGGAGACCCCGATTTAGACCCTCTCTGGATAGTGTCTGGCTATGTGTCTCCAAACACGTTCCTATCTGCTGCCAGAGGAGGCCTCTCTGATGATGACTGGACAAGGTGCTGACCTATGAGTATAGAAGAATATCATTAGGAATTATTTATTTGTTTATTTATTTATTATTTTTACCAGTTGTGTTTGGTCCTACCCTCAGTCTCTGGGATATCCCGTCTCTGATTCCTGGCCATCCTAGATTCATCTAGAATGTCGCTTTACATTCTAAGGTAAAAACTTATCTTGCTGTTGGCACAAAACAAGTTGAAGCATGGGCTAGTGGTACAGACCTGTAGTCCCAGGACTTAGGGTGCTGAGGCAAGAGAACCCAAGTTCAAGGCCTGCCTGGGATCAATAGCAAGACTCTGCCTCAGGAAAAGAAGAAGAAGAAGAAGAAGAAGAAGAAGAAGAAGAAGAAGAAGAAGAAGAAGAAGAAGAAGAAGAAGAAGAAGAAAGGAAGAAAGGGAGAGAGGAGAGAGGAGGAATATGTAGCAATGATAAGGATGGCAATTGAGCAAGGGGGTCCAGTCTCTGGACTCCAACAACCCATCTCTGCCTTTGTGATAAGCACAAGAGAGATGCCTAAGCCATTCATTCCCGGGAGACACAAGACTCTCTGGTGGACTTTACAATGCTGCTTTGCATAGCAGTCTCGGATCCTTACCTTCGCACTACTTCTGTTTTTTCTCTGCCTGAAATTAACTTGCACTGTGATGGAATTGTTCTCCTCCCCCCTCCCCTTTTCCTCTCACAGAAATTTGCCTAAGATAAGACTTTTGCATGTTTGGCCCTGTCCTGGCATGTCTTAATGAAGTGATACTATGCTAGTGTGTCGATACCAAGCATACAATATGTTATTCTATGTTCTTCATTCTTTGCTTAACAGGTAACATTTTTGACAGGCATATGTTTTACAGGAGGTAGGAAAATATTAAAGATAGCTAGTAAAAATATGATTCAATCAGTTGATTTAAGATAAACTATATATTAGCCAATGTGCAAAACAGACATAAAAACAGCAACACAGAGAGTTGATAATTTTTTAACCAAAAATAATGGTATCTCCAAGCATGTTGGGAATTTAACAAAATAAAGTGAAAATGTGTATTTCAGAAACACACTATGCATACTATCACATTTGTTTTGGCATGGACTTTTCTTAGTATTTTATTTTATTTTATTTTTATGCAGGGCTTCATATAGCCCAGGCTGGACTCAGACTCACTATGTAGGCAAGGATGACCTCCTGGATTCACTCCCTGCCTCCAGAGTGCCAAGATTACAAGCATAAAACACCATGACCTATTTACAGGGATCAAACCCAGAGTTTCTGGAATGCCAAGTGACTGAGCACTGTATCAACTGAGTCACACCTCCAACCCTCCAGAGCTTAACAATAAGAGGGGGTACATGACAGTAATTCAGTGCAAAATTAAATGAAAGGGGGAAGGGATGATAAATACACATTAACCACTATAGTAGAGGCCCTAGTGATATCACATGAAATGCAGAACACTGGAGCAGCTTCCTGGAATCCAGAAGCAGGACCTTTTACTTGCTCAATAAAGAGATGCATCATGACGAAGGTCCAAGAAAGGGCCCAGGCAGCAGGGACTATACAAGGACTCAAAGCAGAAACTGTTTGTCCTGAGCCAACTAGTTCAGATACAACTCTGCACATTTTAACACTGTCAGAGCCACAGAAGTTCCCTGGTGGAGGTTCAGCTATGTTTACTTGTTTGGTGTTATTTGAGGTCAGTGACAACAAATTCCAATAACCTCCTACCTAAGTCACCAAAGCAAATGCAGTTTGCAAGGAAATGCAGAAATTGCAGGTCTGGGTAGCATGCTCCTCCTGTCTTTGCGGATTTTACCTGCTCCCCTGCCTTGACAAAGGGCTCTCCTGCCCTGTCGTAGCCCTCTCTAAGTGAAAGCACATTCTCCACAAGTGCAGATTTGGTCAGCGGGGACATATTATGATCCAAGGATTTTTCTTTTTGTAAAACATTAAATTTTTCTAATGTTTAATATAAGCATTTTTCCTCTACTATATTTTAAGTGACTTCCTCCAGATAAATCTATAGGTTGAAGATAACAATATTAAAAATATTCTGCATACACAGTGTGGCTTGTTTTTTCTGGAAAGCATTTTAACATTACGTTTTGATTTATAGAAACTGTATTTAAAGTACACATATCTCACAATATCTGTTGTTTATAAATTATAAAAACTCTTCTCTGGATGATCTGCAATCAAGAAGTCGAGATATTGTGTGTATATATACATATACATACACACGTAATAATGTGCATACATGTATAATATATAGTTGTATATAAGAATTATATCCTTATATATAATCCCATGGAATCTCCAGAGAATCAACTCTCTGTCATTTAATGTTATTTTCATAAGATTCATTTTGGTTTCTGATCTCTAGGAAGTTATGAAACTATCCTTATGTTTTAGGACACTAAACTTGTGGTTATTTGCTGCCATGACAACAAAAAAAAATCTCCTACTTCAATGTATATTATCACAGCATACCAAAAAAAAAAAGCTAAATTTCTGTCCATCTTCCCTAGCAATGATGCATCTTTTCTGCACATTAAATTGAAAATAACCTTTAGCTAAAGAGAAAAAAATGAGCCTTTAATAAATGGTGCCAGGAAACTAGCTATGTACATGTAGAAGAACCGAACTATTCAAGATAAAGGCCTTAGTGAAAGACTTTCAGAAGAACTCTTTTAAAACACATGACAGCGGACCTTCTGTCCTTCTATGGTGATAGCTGTTCAGTTTGAGAAAAGCCACTGAATGGTAACCAGACCTTATTCCTAGAGCAGTTTCCAAGGTGTGAAGCTTCTGGAAGCTTCTATGTGAGAACCTACTTACTTGCCATTACAGTTTCTAGTAGCCTCCTGTATTTCTAAGCAGCTCTCTGCCTCCATCATCCACCTTAAAAGCCAGCAGTGCAACTTTGCCAAATCCACCTTTGACTGTGGTGGCCTCCATTATTATGGGATGGCCCATAATAAGGTCTGAGCCCCCGTGGATAATGCGGGCCATTTTCCACTTGAAGGTCAGGACTCGTTCACATCTGCAGAGTATCTGCAGCCATTAGGCAACATCTAAGCAGCTGAGGGGCTGGGCTACGGCCTTCTTTGGGTAGGCCATTATTCTGTACCACATACACCTACTCTCAATAGCTGAAGATTAATCCCAGAAGATTAATCCCAGAGAAATACTATCACTTCAGACTGTGCTCAGGGAGGCTGAACAAGGTTGTGACCAGAGAAGCAGATGTCAGCAACTGGAGTTTGAGCAGTTGTCAGAAAGCAGTGAGAATAGGAGGTAGGTGGGAGTTGGACAGGGGCTGTAATTCCCCTTAGATGTAAGTCAGCACTTAGAAGGAACATTTGATCCTTATTTAGTTTTTGTGTTATGACAGGAAGGAAGGTGAAAGGAAGGGCAAAAAGTCAAAAAGCCCCAACTGTATTTAAAAAAAAAAATCTCTTATATGTGAGATATATACGCAAAGATTGATAGAAAGGGGACACTAAGTGCATAAAGTTGGCCATATTTTTAACATAGGAGAGAGGAAGAGAAAGAGAGAAGCAGATAAAACAGAGGGAGACTCTGAAAAATGAATGGAATTTCCTTCCATTGAAAGAGACTTAACAGAAGGAAGGGAACATAGTATTATTATTTTTTTTTTGCAACATTATGCTCATTCTTTAAGAAAGATTTATTTGAGGGAGATGGCAGTGACAGTGACAATGTTTTTCATGATATCAAATCTTAACATCAAAACACAGAGAGCAGCTACTATAACAAAATACAAAGCTCATAAACAATATTTACAAAACTAAACAGACTACAAAGTACCCAACAAAGCCCAGACCAATGGAAAAAAAGAAAAACTACCAACACTATAAATCTGTGTCTGCCTCTTGACCAAAAGAAGATGCACAGAGAGAGCTACCAATGGGGCAGCTGACACACCAAAAACAAAACAAAACAAAAACAAAAAACAAAAACAGGAGAACCACAAAGAGCCCAAAGGAACTCACTGGGAAAGAGCACAAGTTAAAGGCAAACAGGAATTTAACCTGGGTGGTTTGGCCACTCTACTAGCAAGTAACCATGGCATTCTATAGGAGCTGGAGGGGCTGAAGAAAGGTGCTCGTCGCGAGCTTTAAAACTGAGCTACCATGGCTGCCTTCCATGCCTGGACCCTACCTATGCTGACGTGAAATTGACCATAGTTGTCAAAATAGAATAGGACAGGGATAATAAAGATGCAGGAGGGGAGACACCTGGAGCCGCTCTTCATTCTAAAAGTTTGGTTAAGGCTGCCAGCAGGTTGGCTCACATCTGTAATCCAAACACTTAGGAGGAGGAAGCAGGGTAGCCAGCAGTTTAAGGCCAGCCGGGCCGGCTGTGAGACTCTACCTCATTAGAAAAGTTAGGTACAACTAATTTAGAGGCAAGAAAGCATTGTGGGTAAGTCATATACAAAGTTATTATAAAAAAAAAAAAGAATGAAAGCACGTCCAAAATACTTGTCTGCAAAAGATTCACACAATAATTTAGCATGAGAAAAGCTTCAAATTAGTAATTCAAAAAAATAGAAAAAGAATAGCTTAATTCAGAAGCAAAATCTAAACAAGAACACAAATGTGAAATGACATAATGATTATGCCAGAACAAATGAAAATGAAAGTAAGATAAGAACTCTGCAAAATCAAAAGGAAACAATAAAAAAATGGATTTAAAATGAACTAACAGATATTTAAATTACACAAACAAGAATCAATCTATGATTAATAGAAAGCACTGAGAATGAAAACAATGTATAACAAAAACTAAAAATCTACTTTAAAATTATCTTCTGATGGAAGATTTCTCCCTGCCAGCTAGATTTCCTAGTACCCAAAAGTACTATGAAGCCTACTGGGAGAAACCATCTCATTCCGCTGTGAACCTTAAGAAATATGAATCCCAACTGACTAAACAAGATGTGCCCACTTGTGTGTAATAGTAGTGCAACTGCTATGGTGGTGACCAAGTGCTCTCTGATTAAATGTGAGGCTTACTCTACAAGACTGAGTCCATACCTGTATTTAAGGACACTCAAAAGTACAATGCAGGGCAGTCATAGACCGTAGTGGGAAACTTAGTTCTACGGTTTGTTTAAACTACTATTTTTTTCTGTAGGTCTTATACCCACAGACAGTTATCTGCACAGATTATACCCATAGATAATTATCTACTCTCAGCTTTAATCAGAGAAGACTCTCTTTTCAATGAACGTCACTGAATACAGAGACTTATAACTGTAAAAGGTGTCAGAAATAAGTGACAGTTGAGTGTTTAGCTCTAACTAAGACATTTATACCATCCCTTCTAAGGCTCAGAAAACACTACTGAAGAAGAGGCAGAAAGAATGTAAAAGCTAGCCGGGCATGGTGGCGCACACCTTTAATCCCAGCACTTGGAGGCAGAGGCAGGTGGATTGTTGTGAGTTTGAGGCCAGCCTGGTCTATTAAGTGAGTCCAGGACAGCCAAGGCAACAGAGAGAAACACTGTCTCAAAAAACCAACAAACAAACAAACACCCTCCCCCGAAATCAAACAAGAAAAGAATGTAAAAGCTGCAACATAGGCGTAGGGTCTATGAAATGCCATCTCCTGGGTAATACATAGCCATCACAGTCATGAACCTCCAATTGCAAATGAATGTACTGGGTCTACCCAAGAATGGATCCATCAACCATAACATATGGATGGATGATGGATTCAGTGGGTCCTACCATTTACTGCTAAACTATTCCCTGCTGGATTCAGGGAAAGAGAAAAGTATTACTTTAAATGGGCTCCAATGAATAGTCATAATCTAATGGTCACACAAATAGTCCTGATTAAAGAGGTCATTAAAAGCTCATGGATATGGGAAAGAGATGTATAGTGAAAGGAGGATTGATTGGAGTGGGAAGGAGATGAGCAGGTAAGGAGAGGTGACAGAAGAGAAAGAGAGGAGGACGGGTTGTTTTATCTACCCTTATCTGATTAAGAGGTTCTAGAACATTCATTCTTGAAGGGTCCAGACCCATCCCATGTAGGAAAGAATACTTGATGGTGAGGCCAAGAAGAAAATAAGATAAGCATGTAGGAGAGAAGAGGGGAGAGGAGGAGAAGAGGGGAGGGGAGGGAAGTGGAGACAAAAGAAGAAGGAAAGAGAGGAGGGGAGGGGAGGTGTGGAGAGAAAGGGAGAGGACAGGGCAGAGGAGGTGAAAGGAGAGCTTCTAGATGGACCCATGGGCATTCTTGTAGGTGGCACACGTGGAGAGGGGAGGAGATCACAGCTCTGCATTAATCACTTGTGTTTGAATGCCCTTTATAACAAACCAGTAAAGCTATTTCCTTGAGTTTTTATGATCCTCTCAATGAAACCTGAAAGAGTTATAAGAATCCTGATTTATATTCAGTGGGTCAGAAAAAAAAAAAGATAAACAGCTTGGGGCTGTGACTGACATATCCAGTGAGAGAAAACTTGTATCATCTCATTCAAACTCAAGGTAGGTAATGTCAAAGGTCAACTGAATTAAAGGGTACTCAGTTTTTCCCCCTGGAGAATTCTTTGTTCATGAGTGATGAGAAGCCAGCATGCAAGCCTGTGTTGATTGTGGTATATGATCAGAGGCAAAATGAGAGTTTTCCCCAACACACATAAAGTGAGTACAGTTTGATGTAACAATGGTATATCAAAGGGAATTGGAGACAACTTGAAGAGGTCCCATTGGCTAATGGTGAGATGATAGAGATTCTTCTCAATGGGTAATAATCACAATTTATTAAGGCCCATCAAATGTGAGAGAATAGGGTAGGAGGAAGTTAAAGCAGAATGCCATCTCGGGACTAAGAGAAGAGCTCATGTGACTTTGAGTTGGAGGTGTTCTCTTGTATACTGGATAGAACAGTGGTTACTGAAATATCACTGGGGTTACATAGAATGATTCTAGGAAGGTCTCAAAAGCAAGCAGATTCACTTGTGGCCTACAAACTGACAGCCATTTGAAGGCTTTGGTATTAGTTTCCAGTGATAAGCGTACCTTTTAATTATAAATTAAAGGCTAAAAATAAACTTACCTTTTAATTAAAATCCACGAGTCATCTTTATTTAGCTTACCTGTTAATAGCCATGAGATTGCCTCTATGGAGCTAAGAACTTAAGACTAGATGTACACACAATTATAGAATAGAAAGTAGCATCATAGAGACACAATCAAAATTCTATAGTCATATAGAAATATAGATTCCATGGAAACTGGAGACAGGGATGGAGAAGAGAGAAGAGACTTAGCACTGTTCTGCTTATGCTAGAGTCTCCAGGTGCTACAGATGACCAGAGGGATGAAACTAAGCCAGCAGATCATCCTGCACAGCCAACGAGACACTCCCTCTAAGACTGTACCACATCCAACAGTGCTTCACAGCCCACCTGCAGAAAAGGATCACTTCTGTCTTCTCAATTTATTGTTTTCAATACCTGTGTAAAAATCAATGATGGTTGCTAGGGGAAAAAAAGATCAAGTGCTTAGGTAAAGGGAAAATTTTCTGCAAACTCACTTTCAATTCTTATGTTTTATATATTTAGTTCATAAAAATAAACACAAATGCATTTGAGTGGTGCTAAGCAGCAGTGGACTAATGGTGGCTTGGTCATTTATTGTCTCACTGATACTATCACAAATAGAAAATTAAACACACCCTAAAACTTTCTAAGCTGCAGATGCTTACAGCTTTGTAAGCTTGACTAAATTGTCATTCTGCCCACATTCTTGTCCTTCTGCCAGAGAAAGGTTTTCTTCTGGAGGTGTTTACATTCTTCTCCCATACTTGAAAAAAGGATACAGTTTGAGGCCAGAAGTTTAGTCAGGCCTTTAAGGGGCCAGATTTTCTGTAAAACTAATCTAAGCTAATCTGCAATCACAGTGGCTTAAAACCCACAGGAAACCAACAACAAAGTATTACCTTGAATCACAGACCCCTGTTTACATAACAGGATCTGTGACTCACATCAGATTCCTAGGTACCAGCATCTTATGCAAATCTGTTAGTGTTTTCAACCTCTACCCACTTGAATGGTCAGCGGTTATTTATAGTAGTGTTTTTCTTATACATAACCAATGCCAAGCTTCTGATCTCATTCTCAACTATGTCAATGAATGAATGATAATGACTTGTTTCTTTCAAAAGCCTTTACATCCAGCTTGACCTCAGTAAGTTTTTCTTCACCTTTTCTTTTTCCTCTCTGGCTACTACAAGACCCACCCTGATTCCTATGCTTGTAGGGAAAGAGAAAGGCGGTACAAAAAAAAGCGTTAGGTTTCAGAGTTTTAAAATTCTGAGTTCAGATAAGCCTTCTGTTTTAAACAGAATATACCAGACCTTAATACAACTGTAAACAACCTTCAAACCCCAGTGGCTTAACATATATGCATCCTTCACTTTTCTACCATCTTCTGGAATTCCAAATAAATGTAAAGCAAGAGTCCTTCATTGGTAGCATGGGTGTTCAGGGTTCTTCCTATCTACAGCCTCATTACCTCGTGAGGAGAGCGGACAGGCTAATGACCTAGCCACGGCCTTTTCACTGCTTCAGCTTTTCCCAGTGGGGAGAACTATCAAATGGTTCACTTACTTGTAAGGAAGACATGACATAAGGTTTTCATGCCTTAAAAGGAAGAACACCGGCAGAATTCTGGAATGCAATGAGACTGAGTTCTAAGATCATTGCAACCACAGAGCATGTACTTTGATTTAATAACTTAGAACAATCTTCAGAGACTAGGAAAGTCCCAAAATTAAAAATAATAAATAAACAAAACAACGGATGTCTTAATAGTTGATGGGTCAAAGAGATCTTAGGAAAAACTATAAATCCCTGGAATATTTGAATTAGGATAAATAAGTTCTGCAATCTAAAAAATGGTGATTACAGTGACTAATGGTTGGATAGTTTTAATTTGCAAAAGGATGACCTCAACTATTCTCACAGTAAGAAATAGGCAAGTATATATTATAAAAGGTATGTCCATGAGTTTAATCATTTTATTACAAATAAATATGTCAAAACCTAACTGTACATTGTAAATACACACAATTTCATTGTCAAAAATACATAACTTGAGCTATAGGAAGAAAGTATTATGGATTGAGTGATGAGTAAAATACAGCACCTCACAATCTATGAATGAGGCCTCAGCCCTGCTTACATGGATATGTATAAAGATTTATTCATTTTTAATTATGTGTCTATGTTTCATGTGGGTATATGCACATGACTGCAGGTACCCTTGGAAAACTGAGGCATCAGATCCCATGGAGTTGGAGTAAGAGGCAGTTGTGAACCACCTGAGATGGGTGCTGGGAACAATCCTCTACCAGAGTAGGAGACACTCTGAACCACTGAGCACTCTCCCTATTACAGAGATTTATAGTTTACATGCTTATTTTAGAAAAGAAAAAAATCCAGAATTAATGAGGTATGTTCAGAATAAAAATTTAAGCAAAAAGCGAAAAGTCCAAAGTAGTAGAAGAAAATTATAAAGGTTGTTTTTTAATTAAATAAAACAAAGGTATGAAAGGCAGACGTTCAATCTGTTGCAAAGATGAATGAAACTGATTCATCTGGAGCAAAGAGGACTAGAAATTACAAGCACAAGAAATGAAAAGCAATGTGTGCCAACAGCTCCCACATATTAAAAAAGGTAAGAAAATATAGTGACTAGCCTTATGCAAACAAATTTGACATCTTTTGAATAAGCCTATAGGAAGAGATTAAATATGTAACAAAAATCTTCCTGGAAAAAAAGATTCCTGAGAACACAGAGGTCCTTTACAAAATATTAGTAAATCAAATACTGGATGAAAAAATAAAATGGACTAATACATTGCAAACAAATAGTGCATATCTCAGGAACATCAAAGCAATTTAGCTTTTAAAACTCAATATAATTAGTAAAACATTTTAAAACAAAACAGCATCTTTTTAATGGGTAAAAAAGCACGTGACAGAATTCATTAATTCAGGATAAAACCTCATATCAAGTTATAATTAGAAGGAAACTTTTTCAGTCTGATGAAGGTTGTTGGTGAGAATTAAGTCTCCAAATATGATATTTTGTTCTTCTTATAACTTAGTAATTAGCCCATCACACCTCAGAGATGCTGGCAGAAGAAGTAAGCCCCATGAATCAGTTGTAAAGGAGAGTTGCTTTTGTAGGAAAAGCAGTATTAATTATATCTTTTTGTCAGGGTTCCAAAGCTCCAGTTAGCAAAAGGTAACACAGGAGGCAGAGAAAGTTTGCATGCCAGGTGGTTTATATTACAGAATTTTGAACTAAAGGAACCAGGTTTTCTTGTGATAAACAATAACTAAAAATGTCCCACCCTACTGAGAGGGAGAGACATTGTCTTCATTGAATGGGATGATAAGCAGAACATCCTTACTCTTTAGATGCTATATTTGTCATGGCTTTTCACTAAGTATCCTTGAAGAAAAAATAGTCCATAACAAAGAGTGATTGATGCTTGTGTGCATACGATACAGTAACACAGGAAAGCTCTCTCCTGGCTGATAATAAAATAGTGAATGCTTTTAAAGTAATATCTGAAGTAAGAATATTAAGTAGTTATATCGTTTCAATTCAATATTTGTCTTCCCAGATGTCCTGGTCTATCAGTTACTTTTCTGGTTCTGCAATAAAACAGAATAAACAAGGAAACTTATAGAAGGAAGAATTTAACAATTATAATTTAAGATATTGTAGCAATCAATTAAATATGTCTAAAAGTATTTAGAAAGAGAAACTAAAAGTATCAAAGTAAACAGCAGTCCTAAATAAACAATGAGATATTCTGTTGCCATTCTGGGAGTCAAGAAGCCATAGTCTGCCATCCATCCTCAATAAGTGGATTAGAACAGCCAAATTTAATCATAAAAGCAGAGAAAGGAGATGCATTCGATGTGGCCACACTGGGAAGAGGAACAAAGAGATATGGAGATACACTCGCCCTTACAAGTCCATCTTCTGCATTCTGAGGCGAAAGCCAAAGGTAAGAATATCTAAGCAGTCCTGGTCAAGGCACGTTCCTCCTGTCCACCATTGACCCATCTTTGGGTCAATAACTGTCTCTTCTGTAAGGTAGTCTAACAGTGATAAATCTCTTTCTGCTTACCTTCCAACTGGCCCTTTAGGCCTTTTTCTCTTCCCAGCATGAAATCCTTGGGAGAATTCCAGTTTCTCGGGGCCAATCATGTTAACAGTCTAGAAGCCAAAATAAGGGACACAAGTGTTTCTTCAAAATATCTATTTCTCTGCCAGGCCCCTTTCAATACTACATTCGTGTAGTGAAACATAAACTCACTATTTAAATGTTACTTCTCTACCAAATATATCTACAAAATCAAAATAATCTCAATATAAATCTAACAGGGTAATTTTTATAGAAATGTGCTTTTTAAATTTTTTAAGTATTTCATTTTAAGTTACATGTACATATATATGTCTGTGTGTGATTATGTGTACATGAATGCAGGTGTCCTTGGAGGTCAGAGGAGGGTCTCTGAAACCCTGGTAATGGCAATGATTTCACTACAGATGTTTGTGATACACCCAACACAGACACTGAGTACTGAGCTCCAGTCCTCTTAACCATCTTTCCAGGCCCTACTTGAAATGTATATGAAATTGAAAGGACCCAATATATCCAAAGCAATCTGAGGAAAAGAACAAATTTGAAGGACATATTATTTCCTGTCAAGTCTTCCTACAGAGCCATATAATCAAGGTTTGGTGTCAAGACAGACAAACAGATCAAACGGACAGAAGAAAAAGCTAAAAGGTTCTCTAACTTTTCATTGGTTATTCAAAATAAGCCAGTAAAGAAAATCATCAAAACAAAATGTAGGGAATATAAACATGGACCATACCTCATCCACACCTAACATAAACCTAACAGTTAAAGCTATCAAGCTGTTGCATATAAATATATCATTTATGGTTTTGTTTCAATAAGAAGTGGAATCTACCTCTGGGTGGACATATGCCGTCCTTTTCTCCCTTAAAGGTGAACTCAGTGGGCAGGTCAATCACCTGGCCTCAGAAAAGCAGGTCTACTTGAAGCTATGTTAAAGAAGTGGGATGAATAATTATCCCCTTAATGAGATATGTACTTTTCTTCTGAACATTCTTACGCTCTCAGTGTCCCAAAGAGCTGACATGAGCACTCAGAAGGCAGAGGCAAGAAGAACAGCCTGTTCTACATAGCAAGTTGCAGGCCAGCCAGTTCTACATTGTAAGACCCTGTCAGAAAAACAAATAAGTAAAAATGAATAACTATAAATCTCAAACAGAGGAAGGAAAATAAAAAGGAAAAAAAGGTAATGAATAGTTAACCCACAAACAAGAAAATATTTGTAAAATATAACATACAAAACTAAGTCTAGTATATAGATATATAAAAACCACAAATGAACAATTTATTAAATATTAAATTAAAACAGGAAAATATAACTACATATATATTTGTAAAAAAAGATCCATGATGGGCCAGTAAATGTATGAAAATTATGCTTATTATAATTAGTTGTGTAAATGCAAATTAGAGACCATAGGTTACTATGACAAGTTGAGAGAACGTTTATCAGCAAAGACAAATAGCACCAGATGTTGGTGAAGTTTTATAGCAACTATGTCTCTTCAGCATTCTCAGTGGGAATGCAGCTATGCTAAGCTCCAAAGTTTATTAATTTTCATACAGAGTAACATACGCTATTTCCAATTGTCATCTTTTTAAAAGGAAGATACTGTGAACATTCTTGTACAAGTCTTTTTAAAACTTGTTTCATTTGGAGGAGAGTGAATACCTCAGTTAGAGGTAGACAGGTAGTTTTAAAACATTAAACTACCATCAGGACAATCAAGACCGAAAGCGCAGCATATAAAGTGGGCGAAAATATTTTCAAACCATTTATCTGATATGTAATTTATGTCTAAAATATATAAGGAATGTCTACAATTCAACAGAAAAAATAATATGATTTAAATCTAGGCAGTTTTCTTAAGGCTTTCTCCACAGGGAACATATGTCTGGTATTGTAAGCCTAGACAAGAACCCACAGGTAGGGAGTCATAGTCTCCAGGGATAAACCTACTAATATTTTGTTAAATTGACCTAGTGTCAAACTGCGCTCTAAATTCCTATTTCTGTACCTATAGATTAGTGCAGTTCTCAGCCTCATCAGATGAGTCTCTTTGTGCAATGAACAGTGATTGACACTGCAACTCACAATTGATCAAGTACAGAAAATGAGTGTCTACAGAGTGCTCATCCATAAATGGGACATCTGCATCACCACATCTCTTCCCTCCAAGGCTAGGGACCATCATGGAAGAAGGCATAGAAAGATTGGAAGTGTCAGAGGTCTAGAAGAGGAGGGTGAAATGATGTCTTCTGGACATAAGGAGACTACTCTATTCATGAAATCACAGCAGCTGTGGCTGTTTATACAAGACCTGCACAAGATCAAATCCGTCAACACTCCAAGATGGAAGTCAGCCCATGAGCCACTACACCCAGATAAGGAGCCATTGATAGTTGATCACTTCTGGGTAAGAGAAGAGTGAGTTTTCTTTAAGTGTATGGCCTCTGGTAGGCTGACCATGCTCCAGTGGGTGGATGATATATATAGATAGATATATATCATCATTCTCAGTGCGAATGCAATCTATGCTAAGCTCCAAATATATATATGGATGTGAAGTTGGATGTGGGGTACAACAAGGATAAATTGGGAGAGTGGTAGGAAGTTAATATGATCAAAATACACTGTATCCATGGATGGTATTCTCAAATAATTAAACAAATAATGTATAAAAATGTTAAGTGTTGATTGCTTTGAAAAAAATCTCAACAATGGAAAAAATGGGCACAGTTGGAAGACGTTCCTCCAAAGAAGTCATGTAGCCAATAAGCAAATGAAAAGAATCTTACAATCACTGTCTATCAACTAAATCAAACTGAACCACAATCTTTACTCTCTCACAGTTCTTACAGTGGCTGTTGCTGTAGCTTGAAAATGGTTTATGCTCTCCAAAGGTTCATGTGATAAAACAATTGGTCTCCAGCATGTAATCAGTGAGTGAAACCCTCAAGAAATGAAGGGCCATTGGTCTGTCCCTGCAGGAGTGGATTAACTTTGTTTTGTGAGCTTGAGTCCAGTATGGCCAATGTTGTTCAGTTCCTGTGAGACTAGGCTGTTTCTAAAGCAGGGCTTAGTATTTTCTTTATCACACAGTCTCTTCCACAAGTGGTATTGCCATTAGTACTATCTGTCACCAGGCCTACACTGTAGCCCAGCAACTGTTAAGTGCCACCCTCTTAAACTTCAAGAGCTGTATGCTACACAAGCCTACTTTCCTTATAAAGTTTCCAATACTTTGCTGTAGAAAAAAAAAAAAAAAACCAAGAAACTATAATGAAAACACAAAAGATGGTGGTACCCACCTATATACCCAGTTACTTGAGAGGGTGAGGAGGATCAGCTTCAAGGCCTGCCTAGGCTATAAAGTGAGCTCAAGACCAGGCTTCACAACCCAGTGAGACCCTGTCTCACCAAAAAATGATAGGTTTAAAAGGGCAGGATATTTAGTTCAGCAGTAAAGCATTTGCCAAGCATGTGTAACACTCTAGACTCAAAAATACCAGTCTCAAATAAGAAAACACAGCTCTAAAGAATATGTTGGTAAGAATAGAGGTCTCTATTTCTTTAAGTATAAAACTCTTCCCTCCCCACAAATGTTATGAGAAACTCCAATATACCAAGCAAAAACATATTTATCTTGGTAGGGTGATAGCGGTAGGGAGAGATAGTGGAAGAGAGGGCTGGAGTCCTCAAATTCCTGGCATCGCTTAAGTTCATTAATACCAAGTGCCCTTGGAAACAGGACTTTAAGAATATTGCCAGGGAAAAATAATTGTTTTAATCCATTCCCTTCATTTTACAAGAGGGCATTCAAGCATTCTGTGCTAAATGTGAATTACAATAGTCATGGGATTAAGACTCAACATGCTTACATTTTGTGTTGTTCTACTGCCCCCTGCTGGACAAATATTTCTCAATGTGTAACCAATGATTCTCCTGGGTTGGCATCACCATACAGCATCCAAAGCAGTGGGATATTTCTGAGGTAGGGAGGCAGGACCTGTGGTGAAGGGATAAATATGAGTGAGGAAGAGAAAGAGGGGGATATTAAAGAGGATGCCTAGCTTTGGCTCAGCAACGGAGTGTTTAGTAGTGAAGGAAGAATTGGTGGGGACATGGAGGTCTTACTGTTCATACAGCTATGAAGTTGTGAAATAATCCCATGAAAGTGTTCCAGGAAAGTGGGTCAGAGGCGAGGACATCCTATTGGGACTCTAGGTGAGAGAAGTATGGGAGAATGGGGAAATAGAAGGATCCAGAGGGTCCTAGAAACCTATGACAGGCAGATCTGGGCTCAGGGGTCCTGCTCAAACTATGGCATCAGCCAAGGACAATACATGCAGTTAAGTTCAAACCCCTACCCAGATCTAGCCAATGGACAGGACATTATTCATAGTTGAGTGGAGAGTGGGGTCTGACTTTTACACAAACTCTGGTGCCCCATATTTGACCACATGCCCTGGATGGAGAGGCCTGGTGGCACTCAGAGGAAGAATAGCAGGCGACCAAGAAAAGATTGATGCCCTATGAGCGTATACAGGAGGAGGAGGTCCCCCTCAGTCAGAGTCATTGGAGAGGAGAGTAAGGGGAAAATGGGAGGGAGGGAGGAATGGGAGAATACAAGGGATGAGATAACAATTGAGATGTAATATGAATAAATCAATAAAATGTATTTTTAAAAAGAATTTTAAGCTACACATACATGAATTGTATGAAATGCTAAATAAATAAGCAAATAAAAGTGGAAAGTAGAGGGAGCCAAAAGGTCACTAACTGGCTTTATTCAGATCAATGCTAAAGAAGTAGTCACAGTTCATGGCTACAATTGCTATACAGTACCTTATAAATCTGTGATTAATGACTAGGCTTCTTCCACTAATGCCACCACAGAGCCAGTGTGCTCCTACAGCTCACCAGTGGTGCTCTTCGTGCATCTTTTTAGGGTGTATACCATAGAGGGGGGTATGCTTAACCAGATACCGGGAAATTTTTCTCTCAAAATGCTGCACCAGCCAACATGAACAGCTGTCCACACAGAGGGCCTTTGAGATTTTTCTTTAATTTGTCTATTGGTATTTCATCTTTTTTTAAAACTTGAGATGTCTAATCATGTTAGTAGGCTTTTGGGATGACCCATTATGATCCTTGATGCATGACATTGACATGAAAGTGTGCTTTTCAGTCACACTGAGTAGATGGACCTATATAACCAATGGAACCAGGGACATGCAGTACGTGAATCCTAAGATTATGTCATGGGAGAGATTATGGCTTTTTTCCCACTCTCTTAGATACATTTCTCTGTCTGGGGACACTAAACAGCTATCTAGAGAGGTTCCCAAAGTAAGAACCAGCCTTTAACCATCACCAACTTGCTTGTTGTTATAATCTTGTCAACTTGAGTGGATCTAAAATCAGAGAGGATAGTAGACAGGCACACCTCAGGGTGTGTCTGTGAGGGTACCTGCAGAGGCTGAAAACTGCAAGGTACACTCTGATTGTGACCGGGGCCATGCGCTGAGCCCCTAGAGGCCTAGATGCAAGGAGAACAAGAGACAGCCAAGCACCAGCATTGCCTCCGTGCTTCCTGGTTGGCCATGAGGAGATCATGCTCCTATCCCGTCATGCTATTTAATCACAAGTGACAAAAAAAGCTATTAAGTTGTGAAATCAAGAATTTTAAGCTACACATACACGAAACATATTTAAGTGAATAAAAGCGGAAAGTAGAGGGAGCCAAATGGACACTAACTGGCTTTATTCAGACCTGTTATGTGAATGAGTGCTTGTACAAGTGAAACTTGCAGCTTGAGCACTCAGGTGCTTGCAACCATTGCTAAAATGAAGAGTGCAGCATCTGACCCGATCCAGAAAAACACGCGGGGCTCTCCTGAAGTCCGACTTTGTCTTAAGTCAATGACCATACCAACTTTTATGAAAGAAAACATTTAATTGGGGCTTGCTTACGGTGCAGAAGTTTAGTCTGTTATCAGCATGGATGGAAACATGGCAGGACACAGGCCGGCGTGGTGCTAGAGAAGGAGCTGAGAGTTCCTCATCCAGTCCACAGGCAATGGGAATAGAAAGCTGCTGGGACTAGCTTAAACATTTGAACCCTCAAAGCCCAGCCACAGGGACACACTTCCTCCAACAAGGTCAAGTCTACTTCAACTAGGTCATACCTCCTAATCAAGTAGTGCCACTCTCTGATGACCAAACATTCAAATATGGAGGCCGTTCCCATTCAAACCACCATAGGATCCATACTGTAAGAAATAAGTGCTGGTGATCGCTTTAAGATTCTGAGCTATAGGGTAATTTTTATTCAGAAACACATTAGAGTCCACTGAATTCATTGCTGGGTTTCAGGAATGCTCTGTATAAAGGTAAGCCAGACATCTCTTTTGGACTTTACAAACACACTCTCTCAAACTACTATTCGCCTGCAAAATCTAGCTGTATTTTTAAAATAATTTTGGGATAGCCACACATCTTTCCCCCTGCCTCACAGTCCATGCTAAGTGGGCAGAGGGTGGACAGGGCTGGTGTTGAGGAGGCTCTCTGAGGAGTGAAAGGGAAGCATGGGGGCAGCTGGGGGCAAGAGATGGAGGCAGGAAAGTAATGTAATTATATTTTAATTAAAAATTTAAAAATTCTGCTACCTCTATGATCACAAGATATTCTTATATTTTCTTCTAGAAAGCTATGCTTTTATACAAGAGTTTAAGCTTAATGCCATTCTCTAATGGGAAATTTAGCATGTTCTCTTTAATCTTTGGGAAATAAGAAAAGTATAAGGTTTGTGTTTTTTTGTTTTGTTTTGTTTTGTTTTTTTACATAGAAAGGTTTTATTTGCAGGGGAGCAAGAATTTAATCAAACAAGCCAAATCCCATGTCATTATCTGACTCTTGGAACTCCTCCTTCTCATCTTTCTTCTCCTCTGCTGCAGCAGGGGCAGAACCAGCAGCAGGAGCTGCTGAGCCAGGGGCAGCAGAAACAGCTACAGCCCCACCAGCAGGCACACCGGCGAGCTTGCCCACACCCTGAGCAGTGACATCTTCAATGGTTTTTCCATTCAGCTCACTGATAACCTTGTTGAGCCGGTCATCGTCCGCCTCGGTGCCCACGCTGTCTAGTACCTTCTTGATGTCTTTGGCGCTAGGAGAGGATTTGCCCCCGAGGGCGGCCAGCCGGTAAGAGGCGACGTAACGCATGTCGGCAGCGGCGGACAGGCCTCACGCGTGCGACCTCGGCGGCGTCGGGCAGCGAAAGGAAAAGTGTAAGTTTTCTGATCTGTAGTTTAACAACAATTATTAAAACCAACTTTCTTGGGCGCATCCATATAACACAATTCCTACTGAAGACTGATTGTCTTGGTATATATATATTTGATGTGACTGGCTTTCCCTGGTGCCACTCCTTTGATATTGTAAGTCCAAATTCTATAGAATAAAGCACGTGTCCTTTAGACAGCTGAGCTCTGAGGAGGGAGTGCAGAGTTCTCAAAATATCAATTTACTTGAATTACATTTTAAATGCACCATTGTACACTGCTAAAAACATAAGTATCAAAATGTTATGTAGCAAGCACAGTGCTAATTCAGTACACAGCACCACCTTCTGTGCGGAAAGCAGAATATTTCCCATTTATCTTAACTGAGTAACCTATTGTGGAATTGAACTGGTCCTTTTTTAAAGATTAATTTATTCAGATTACATCTCAATTGTTATCCCATCCCTTGGATTCTCCCATTCCTCCCTCCCTCCTGCTTTCACCCAATCCCCTCCCCTAGGCCTATGCCAAGTGGGACCTCCTCTCCCACTATATGGTCATAAGTTATCAATTCTCATCTTTGTAGCCTGCTTATTCTTTCTTTTAGTGCCACCAGGCCTCCCCACCAAGGGTAAGTGGTCAAATATGGGGGACCAGAGTTCATGACAGAGTCAGTCCCCACTCTCCACTCACCTATGGAAAATGTCCTGTCCATTGGCTAGATGTGAGTAGGGTTGTGCAGTTGTTTGACCAGAACCCCTGGGTCCAGATCTGACCATCATGATGTTCTTCTTGTAGGTTTCTAGGACCCTCTGGATCCTTCTATTTCCCCATCTCCCATACTTCTCTCACCTAGAGTCCCAATAGGATGTCCTCACATCTATCCCAATCTTGTGGTAAGTGAAGACTTTCATGACACATGCCTCTTAGGCTAGTTGAACTGGTCCTTTAAAAATAAGACTTCTGCCTCAGAATGTAGAAAGCTAAGAGGTGTTAATTTCATTCTTTAAGCAAAGCACAACGGAACTAAATTCACATTCAAGACTTTATGCAAACATGTAGGAAACCTGAGAACACAAATGAAATTAGCTGGTACAAAACATGGCCTGGTCAAAGAGAAGGGACTCCTGCTCTCCATGTATGCCAGCGAGACAAGGTAACGACGTGGTGAAGACAGAGTGGGCAATGTGGATGTAATCTGGTGAGTCCTCATTCTTTTTCAGGTTCTCCTTACATAAAGTCTATCTGGCACTCAACGGCAAACATCAGAAAGCGCATTCAGAAGTGTCTTTTGTGTTCCATTACTAGAGGGGGGCTGGGATGGTAATCATGCATCATGTGCAGATATTCCACCAGGACATCTCCATTGTGGCCAAGTTCACTCAAAAAGAATCACCAAATTCACCCAAGAAGAAATTGTCCTAGGTTAAAGGAAGTCCAGAATTCAATTCGTAGTACTTCATAAGTGGGGCATGGTGATGTACACCTGTAACCACAAAACTCTGTAGCTGGAGGGTGGAGGATCAGAACTTCAAGGCACAGTGAGTTTGAAGTCAGCCCAGGCTATATGACACACACACACACACACACACACACACACACACACAAACACACACACACCATCACCACACATGCACGCTCTACCAGTAAATCCTGATTTAAAAAATAACCTCAGAAAATATAAGAAAAAACTGTACATGTATGTATATATTTGTGTGACAGTATATGGGAAGCCCCATGAAGGTGCTGGCTCCCTGCAGCTGGAGTTGCAGGCAGTTGTGAGCTACCCAATGACTTCTGGAAGAGCAGCAAGAACTCCTATGCCATCTATCCAAATCCAGAAAAGACGTTTCAGTTCACACTGAGGCCTGCATTACCTCCAAACCAAAATCAAGCAAGACTTTAGAAGAAAACCGCAGACCAATATGCTCAGTGAGCACAGATGCAAAATTCATCAATACAGTAGGAAGCTGAACTTGAGATATATATCTGTATCTCTCTACATATATATATATGCAATTCACCCAGAGTGTAAAGTTGTTTCAATAATCAATGTCATTTATTAAATTAAAAAAAAAGATTTCAATAAACATAAGGAAAAACCTCAAAATTCAGAGTAACTCAGTCTAAGGCCACTCACACAAAACTACAGCCAATGCTACAGAGTTGATAAAATAATCTTTCTCAAAGATCACAAAGGCAAGTATGTCTTATTTATCACTCCTACTTGACAGCCCCTAGACAGTTTAATAGAGAAAATGGAAAGAGTAGAAAAAAAGTGAAACTATTTATTTGCATGTGACAATTTTCAATAAAGGAAGATCTGAAAGAGAATCAGCCAATCACTGGAACTTTTAATTATAGTGGGGGAGGGGGGTTGCATCTAAGTGCACATGTCCATCAAGGTCAGAAGAGACAATAGACCCTTTGGAGCTGGAGTTTCAGGCAGTTGTGAACTTGGGTTCTCTCTCGGCAAAAGCAACAAGCAGTCAGCTTCAGAGCTGTGCCTCTGCCCACCTAAAAATCACTGGAATTTAATGTGACTCTAACAAGAACACACGCCATCTAGTGGCCTCTCCGATAAACATGACCAGCTACTTACCCAGTAAAATCAGTTTGGAAAATTAAGGAAGATTTAGTTTGCAGAGCAATGTATATATGAATAAAAATTGCCACAATGAAACATGGTTATGTTAAATGGTTAAAAGAAAATGGAGACAGGCCTACAGCTTTATGAGATTTAAATCTTGATTTTATACCATAACAAGGACCATACTACACTAAGTCATTACCTTCATTATAGACTGTTCTTTTTGATAAAATTTGGGTAGCAACTTAAAAAGAGAAAGGCAAAGGAATTAAAGGTAAGGTTTCATCATCCTTTACAGATGAGTGATATCCACTGTGGACGTTTCTCATCCACTCATCAGTGGGACTAGACTGATTTCATTTCCAAGCTATTGTGAACTGAGCAACAATGAACCTGGATATGCATCTCTGAAGGATGTAAAACCTTTAATTTCCTTAACCACCAGTGGTTAAGGAGTCATATGGTAGTTCTATTTCATTTTTTGAGAAACATCCAAATTGACTTCCAAGGTAGCTACACTAGTTTTACAGAGCTACCACCAATGTATAAAAATGATGCCTTCCCCACATCAATGCCAATACTTGCTGCCATTTGTCATCCTGATCAAGGCCATTCTGACTTTGGTGAGACAGAATCTTAAATAATTTAAGTCTGCATTTCCATGACAGCCTAGAATGCCGAACATTTTTAAAAGTATTTTTATTTTTCTGTTTGTTTTGGAAACTTTCTATTCAGTTCCATCACTTCTTTCAAAGGGGGTTCTATGGGCATGTATGCGTGTGTGTGTGTGTGCTGAAGTGTGCATGTGCACACTTACTTAGTTGCTCACAGAGGTTGGACGACAGTGTCAGATCCTCTGGAGTTGAAGTTATAGAAAGGTGTAAGCACCTAATAACGGTGCTGGGAACTAACACGGATCATTCATGAGAGCAGCATGTAATCCTAACCTGAGCCATCTCTCCACAAAGCCCACTTTTTAGTTGGGTTGTTTCTTAATGTTTAGATATTGTAGTTCTTTGTATAGTCTAGATACTAGTCGTCTGTTAGATATAGTTGACAAGCTTCCTGCCGTTCTGTTTGCTGCGTCTTCACTCCATGAGTCTTCGTAGTTGTACAGAAGTCATCTTCCGTACATGAGATCCTGTCAACTGCTGACTTCGCTTCCCATGTTATTGGAGTCGGCTCACAAAGTCCACACCTCTACCTACAAGCTGAAGCACCCTACTTTATCCTCTAACAGTTTCAGAGCAAACAGAAACAACTTGCAAGTAACTGGATTAAACTGGAAAAAATATTACACTGAAACCACCAGAATCAAGAAGACAAATACTGCACGCTCTGTTATGTGGATTCCAGTCTTGGATCATCTATGTTTAACTTGGAGTTCATGTGAAAGCCAGGTAATTACCATGAGACTACTGGGAGTAGAGACTTTGAGGTAAGAAAAAAATATATAAAATATTGAGGGTGAAAGGTTCAAACGTGGAGGGGGTAGAAGGCTTAACCTAAAAGTGCTTTTAACAAGCTATATGAGATATAGCTTGCATGCCAACTTTAAAAGTAGAGAAGGTAGAACAGCAGTAGCATAAAAGAATGGAAGCAGGGATGCTGACTTATGGAAATCAGAGCAGAGGGATGGGTTAATCAAATTAAGGATGCATAAAGAAGCCATATGGGAAACCCACTATTTCATAAGCTAATTAAAAAATAGAAGGGGGGCGGTCGGGCAGAGGTACTCTGAAAGAATGGACAATACTGCTCTCAGAAAACGTGAGCTCTTTACTGAAAATCTAAGTGCCAGGCACAGGGTAACACTCTTGGTATTGGCCAGGGAGTTATTGTGGTAAGCACTCAAAACAACCTGTTACGGCCATTGCTCTTGGTTGCCCAACATTACTGAATGCTAAGTCCCTATTTCGGAAGACATTTTGGTTTTCATACATTGAGAAAGCAATCTCAAAATCACCATGAAGCCTCCTCCCTGCTAGCTAGCTTTCATAGTGTTAGAAGGTGCTTATTTTAGGCTACTGGAGAAGAAAAGCCATCAATGGACTTGCTAAGGCACCAGGAGGGTTGCACCCACTGATCCTGCAGTGGAATCAGGGGGGTTGGATTTGAGGTTTGATACAGTAACCTGGTTAAAAGCCCAAAAGGGGAAAGCTCATAGGCCTTGGGGTGGGGTAACTTATTGGTGGTGTTTCACCAAATGGTTATGTGGTCAAGCCTCCTACTTAAGATTTATGTTTATACCCACAGATTTATACTGCTCTCAGTCTTGGTCAGAGAAACTTCTTTTGACATTGGGTAGCAGAGAGTAAGAGACTGTGAATGTTCAGCTGTTCTTTGCCCCATCCAAAGTTCAGGAAACATCATGGAAGAGTCGGCAGAAAGAATAAGAGATGGAAGATGCTAATATAGCCGTGAAATGCTGTCTTCTAGATAAGGCATGGCCAATGCACACATCACAACAGCTATGGTTGCCTACACAAGAATGGCACAAGATCAAGCCAGTCGAAACTCCAGCAAGGATAAGGAGGAGCTTCTAAGGCCCTACTCCTTTCAGCAGAGCTATTCAGTCATTGGCTGGTGAGGGAGGATCACTTTTCTTATGGTCAATACTAGACTCAGGTTTATTAAAATAAGGAAGATAATGAAGACATGAATTTTTGGAAGAAGACAAATTGGTGGGTCCTAGAGGGAGGGCAGGGAGTTAAAGGGAGATACTGGAAGGCAGTCAAATCAAAAAACATTGTAATGTGCATGAAATTTTTGAAAGTGTTTTAAGTTAAGGAGGATGTCCTTGAATGATGAAAACAAAAAATCAAGGTAAGCCACTCCACTTTATAGAAACTAAGACAGAGACTGAGAGGCAATGAAGGGGTTTGAGACAAATGTTAAAAACAAAAACAAAGAATCCAAAGGTCTGGGTTTTCTTCCACAGCTTAAAGTTCCAGAAAAATCTGCTTTTTAAACTCCTTTGCCCAGATCTATAAGCTTACACAATTAAACTAAAGATTCCCTTCAAGTCCCAGTATTCTACTGGCAATTATGCTAAGAAAAATACTCCCAAATTCTTAATAAAAATGATCCGCAAACAGTAGTAGTTCTGAGCATGTTTCTTGGCATACAGTTGGCACTTCACAAACATGAAACTAGAAGCACAGAGCAGATGTGGGGAGAGGGCAAGACAGGGAAAGGAGTAAGAACGAAAAGAGCGCACAGTCTGGCACGGGGTACTTTCCAGAGCTAGTTCTGACACTAGTAGATGTTCAATCCCACTTTGACTCTGCAACTGAGCTCTGACAGGGCAAATTATTCTATAACCTTTTGATGGAAAATGAAAACAGCATTTCACACTTATTTTTATTAAACAAATAAGGCTGGTAGTGGAACAGTTTTTATTTAATGCATAAACATATAGTCCCTTTATTAGAGAAATTATACTTATTGGTAAGTATGGTCAATGGTCACATCTATGTATTAATTCTTTAAAAATCAGAAGCAGTAATTAGGATAGACTCTATGTCCTCTTGACTACATCGTGAAGTGTCTTGTGTAGTCATATTCTATTGTTGGAATGACAGCTTGTACAAATTTCAAAAAAATTAAAAGATACCTGAAGGTCTGTAGCTAAGGAAAATAAGATTTGTAAATAGTGTTGTTCTAAATCCATACTAACTATTTTATTAATTTATGAAAAAAATCATAAGATCTTATATTAAGCCTATTAAATTCACCTAGTCATGCACACGTGTATCTACTTAAGAGCGGTGCTCACAACTGCCTGCCTCACTATCTACTTCCATATTTGAATTTGGAAAATCTTAATGAGAAGTTAATATATGTTGAATTACTTCAATACTTATAATGTTGTCTGTGTTTAAATCAATATAAAACCTACTCACTTACTTTGCCTCTTTACTGCTTACAAATTTTCTAGAATTTATATGAACTTAAAACAAAACAACTATGCAAACACTGTAGCAAATGGGAAATAAATCAGATGCAAACACTTCATAAGCGACATTTAACAACCATAGAATAAGCTTTACTGTATTATTCTCATTTAATAAGACAGTGAAACTTTTTCTTCTATTGTACCTAGAAACACTGTGAGTTTACTTGTCAATAAGCAACAAAATTGTTCTGAATCACCTGTAGCATTCTAAGTTGCTATCTAGCCTCAACAGAGGGAAAAATGTACAAATTAATGTACATCAAGATTCCAGACATAAGTCCTGTTGGACTGAAAGCTCTTGCTGTCTGTTCCAGTATCAAATCAACCCAAAGTTCCTCTGTGGAAGATGTTTTATTAGCAGCACACAGGTTATCATACTGTTAAGGCACAGGCAACCTGTCTCTCACTGAATGATATAAATCACAAAATTCAATACAAACCTATGTCCAAATTAATTCAGGTTATTTGGCATGTCAATTACTGACTGAATTCTCTCATATGGACACACGTACCTTGGGAGGGCTATGACAAGTTGCTTGGCCATTGATACTAATTTGTGTGTCAATAGGAGTATCCACCCTCAAGACTGAGCAGAAAAGCCAGAAGATACTTTGCCACAGGAGAAGAGAAAACTTTGCATGTTATACTTTTCTTTTAATTAACCTGTTTAACTTGAATTCTTTGCTTCAAGAAGGCTGCAGGCTGACACAACCTTAACTTTATTGTCACGTGATGGGAACACACACTGTGCTAAGTATTACCTCTGTAACAAGGTACAGGTAACTGGCATACACAGATACAAGGTCTAGCCACTGAGTATAGCCTACTTTTCATAGTATATAATAATGCATCCTAGATAAATTAAATTTTCACTAGGACTTCCATACATGAGAAGCTAAGACAAACTATAGGTTCTGTCATGAAGGTTACACTAATTTCCACAATGAACAAGGAAAAATATGTAGAAGCCATTTGCCACCGATCATAAACACAGGTAAGGATACATATGAACGCCAAGCTCTCCCCCACCCTCAGCAACTGTCTCAATAATTTTCTTCATCACTTCAGCATGCCTGAAAGGAAACAACAAATCTATTAGCATGGGCCAACTCAATCAAAATAGGTTTTATTTATAAACAACCCCCCAAAAAAGCCTATTGTAATTGTAATTAATTTTTAAAAAAATAATGTAACTATAAAATATTCTTTCTCAATTGCTGAGCGATAAGGACACTTTCATTGGAGTGAGCAGCCATTTCTAAAAGTTATAATCATCACAATAAGCACAATGGCATCCATCAGCTTTCTGATAATGGAGGCAGAAACCACAGGGAAAAATCCTGCCAAATGGTAAATGTAAAGCTGCTGTTGTTTGCTCTGGAAACATAGATAACAGGGTATGCAAATCAAAAAAGAGAACCCTATAATCTTATGATTTTACATGTGTGTTATTACTACAGTGTGAGTGTGTGTTTGAATATGGGTATGTGCACACTATGTGGATGAAGATGAGTATGTGTGTGCCATATACATGTGAGGTCATAGGACAATTTTCAGGACTCTATTCTTTCCTTCCATAGCAGGTTCCAGGCTTGTGGAGCAAGAGCTTTTACCAATAAGCCATCTAGCCAGTCCCTTCAATGTTTAAATATTTATTTACCTTAGGAAAAAACTGTATCTGAAGAGTTCACTACAAGCTAAGAACCAGTGCCAAGTTTCTATTTCCCCCTATATTATTGAGTATTATTTATCTGCATCTACATAAAGAATCACTTTGGATTTACATTAGATGGTACTATCTCAAGATTTTTGTCTTATGCAGACACACAGATAATACAAGTCTCTCCTATGATGCAAATTGAGTGACATCAAATCAATATGATATATAAACTAAAAAAGATCAATATAAAAAACAAACAGCTCTTCATACATTTCCTGGTTTATACAATGGTATTTCAGGCCTTATAAACAAACCTTCACACAGAGAGAAAGAGTGTCAGAAAACAAGAATATGTGGACTAGCACAGCCCAAGGCAGCCCCTGGAAAAGCCTAAAAATATCCCCATTTCTTATATAGGGCTTCAGATTTTTTAAAATCTTATTTCATGCTACTTCATATAATAATTATTTATTTTATTAAAATGTTTAATCTAATAATTATCAGGTACTTATTTCTTCTCAACAGAGTAAAACATGTCACAGATGAGAGGCATATTCTACCCAATTAGCACCTATTAAAACATCAAACAAACAGACTGGCTCTCAGAAATGAACACCTTTAGATAATATAAATTAAAAGTAGACCACTTGATGATTATTATAGGCCGTGTTCTCATACATAGAAAGGGAAGACAGAGTAAATCTACCCACATACACTTAGCCTAAGACCTTGCATAGTGTATATAAATGTGGAAACAGGAGAAGAAAATCAAACATGAAACTACAAAATCCGACAACCAATGAATCCTAATGAATTATATTTCACAGAAATATTAAAATTCTTGATATAAATAAGCTAGAAAACAGAAGCAGGCTTTCCCTGGGGTAAAAAGTTCAGTAAATAAGAAGGCTGTGTAAAACCAGAGGACAACATCAACAGTTTTTGGCTTTGGTAGTTTTCTGAGGCAGGAAAGGCCAAGATGGGATAGAATTTACAATCCTTCTGCCTCAGCCTCAGGAATTACAAGTGTATGCCTAAGCAATTTTTTTTTTTTTTTTTTTTTTTTGGGTTTTTTGAGACAAAGTCTCTCTGTGTAGCCTTGGCTGTCCTAGACTCGTTTTGTAGACCAGGCTGGCCTCGAACTCACAGAGATCCGCCTGCCTCTGCCTCCCGAGTGCTGGGATTAAAGGCGTGCGCCACCACGACCGGCTTTGCCTAAGCAATTTTTTTCTTGGAAAATTCTTACCTACTTTTTCAAGAAATTATCAGCATTTTCATGAGTCTTTTTCAGTAAATCATGAATATTACTTGTTAAAAATTACTAATCCAAAGAAACAAGCATGCTGCTTTTTTTGTAAGGACCATTTAAAACAAATCATTTATCTAGGTTCAGCTTGACTTTACTTGGACACATGAAAACACATTGACAGAGAAAATGCCAAAGGACAAAATTCACTTGACTTGGGATGGCTAAAGAAAAACTTCCTAAGTGAAGAGTAAAGGAGTGTAGGACTTACCTTCTTCTTCCACTAAGAACAAGAGGAGATAAGCAGGCCACCAGAAGCACACAGTGAACCTTACACTCCACAATCCTGTAAAGATGCACTCACAACACTGGATGCCAGTCTAAAAGATGAGTGCAGTGAGTTTACAGCACAACTGCCTAAGCTACTGGCTAAAATGAGAAAGGTCAAGAGATCTAGTCTCTAACTAAACACAGAAAACTAAAACAATTTTAATACTACATTTAAAATAAATCAGAGGTGATTATGTTCCTTTCTCTTAGATATTTACTAAGCACAAGAACATTTCTAAAGATGAAAGAGAATTTCACTTACAAAGTAAAATTTTCTGTTACACATCCCAAAGTAATAAACTCATGAAGTCGACACACACAAACAACATATACACTCTCTCTCTTTCCCCATACACATATGTACACCCAGACCTGCATGGGTGAACTGAACACATAGGAGGTGGTGGGAGATGAGGGTGGTTTTCAATGGTCACTGTTTTCTTCACATGATCTTGACTGATGTCTTCATACATGTGCTCAACTGTTAAAGGCTGCCGTTGCTGAAAGCAGAAAAAATGCTCTGAAACCACTATTTAAGCTCTTGGCCTATACCTGTTTATACACATTTATTCTCTATATCACTTGCAATTTATAATTTCAGATTATTTGGAATGACCAGATTGCTTGAGAAAATATTCTAAACATTAAGGCTCTATATAACAGGAGCCAACACTTAATGTTAAAAAGATGCCACAAAAAGTTTTAAGAATTTATTCCTTAGGCCCATTTCATTTTTTGCTCCCTTTTGACAATCATTAAATGACAAGGTAAGTGAGTTGATCTTATTTTAATTATTCTTTAACTCAATATTAGCAGAATAAAAAATAAGGGAAATAGTATATGATACAATCATTTTGTAAATGTTTACATACACCACAGATGTAATCTTGACAAAATATAAGGAACTATACAGAGTGCAACTTCTTGCATTTTGAAGCGATAAACTTAGAGGAAAAGAGTCCGTATGTAAGATGTCATTTGTATTTAATACTCAGCACTGTCACACTAAATAGTTTATTCTAAATGTGAAACAAGTTCAATAATCATAAAACTGCAAAAAAAAAATGACTTCAAAAATGTAAAAGACCTTATGTACTCATGGATCTAATAAAGAAATTGAATTAAATCCACCAATTCAAGTTGGTATTTACTTTCTATTTCTTTGTATCTTTACCTCATCATAGCCAAACAACCATAGCCGTGGTGTCTGGTAATATTTGTCATATGTGATGTACAGGTCATAAGTTCTCGTTTGCAAAATAGCATCTTCTCCTCCAGCATCAACTTTAGCTTTACAAGCCTCCACTATCTTCCTTGTGTCTAGAGTGGCCTGCCACACAACAAATGAAAAATATTTAGAGCCATTAAAAATTATTCTGTAAGACCATTATCATTATAAAAACATTAACTCCCAAGTTCATTGAGAAAAATTATCTTAAAAACACATCAAATTTACAAACCTCATCTGTTTCCAACAATCCACTCTCTTCATACTCTTATATGAAAAAGAAAAAAAAAAAAACATTAGCTGAGTTAAACTTAAAGTTTCAAGCTTAATCTTTTTAGTTTGATATATTATAGGCAAAGTAGCAAGAGCTTTTCTTTCTTTTGGAAATTTAGTAGACTGATTTGCTCTCACTATAGAACTTACAACCTCAGTGTAAGATTTTTCTATTCTTCTTATATCACAGGCTTTCACCTTAGCACTTAGAGTACTTTCCAGGCACTCTCAGACATACCCCAGTGGCACAACATCCCCTTTGAGGCCATTATTAAGTAAATAAGCCTTACTTGAACAGAAGCACTGTGAAAACATGACAATGGCCTCGATGTCTGTGATGCTTACAAGTGACAGCTAATTAGCACACAGCATAAATACAGTGGACAAAGGGATGACTTATGTATCATGGATAAAAGACACTGGGCAGCATAAAATGTCATGGTTTTACTCAGAAAGCATATAATTTAAAGGTTAAAACTGTCCCATTTCTGGAATTAATTTCACATTCAATATTCTCAAGCCAGGTTGCAGGTAACCAACCACTGAAGTCGTTACATGGTAACAACTGTAGCTAGCTGCCTACAGTGTGTTCTTTAAAGTGGTGACTTCAGTTTCACTGTGCCTAGAGATGCATTACTAGTTTCCACCTTAGTGGACTCATAGGCCATTAATAAACCAGTGTAGCTTATTCCTGCACCCTTGGAACACTTACTTTCCTTGACTTTCATTTTCTAACATGTATTCCCTGTGTGCAGACATGAATACCTAACTTTATTTAGCAAATTCACTGGATGACTAATGGGCACTACAAATCATATATGTAAAACTGACCTGACTCCTTTAAAGTTAATTGCTCTCAGTTAATGGCATTTCTCCAGATATTCATGTCAAAATAATTTAGTCACATTTGACTATCTTGTCTTTCACATTTCACATCTAATCAAGCATCAAATCTCTTTGGTTCCATCCACAAAATATTCCCAGAATTCTGTTTCTCACTGCTATCAATGTTATGAACCTAGTTACTAATTTTTTTAATTTTAATTTATTTATTTTGCCTATGTTATCAAAAAGAGCTTCCTTTTGTCTTTTTTTTCTTTTACTATATGTCTACTCTTGTTCATCAATTTGACTGCATATGGAACTAACTAAAATCAAAATGGCTGGGCACACCTGTGAGAGATTTTTTTTCTAATTAAATAACTTCTAATCCATATCTTTGAGGTAGGAAGACACACCTTTAATGTGAGTCACCCCTTCTGCTGGCAGCCTATATAAAGGAAGCCGCTTCTTTCTGCCTGCTTGTTCTTACCCTCACTAGCAAGCCCATTCCTTCACTGGCATGAGAGCCTACTTCTCCAGGATTCTGATGTCTGCTGAAGATAAGCTGAGACATGCAGCCTCATGGACTGAACAACTAACTACTGGATTCTTGGCTCTTCTGTTCATAGGCAGCCACTGTTGGGTTATCTGGACTAGCCTAGAAGTCATTCCAATAGATCTTCTGTGTGTGTAGACTTTCATTCTTTCTTTCTTTCTATCTATCTATCTATCTATCTACCTACCTACCTACCTACCCATCCATCCATCTATCTACCTAGCTACCTACCTACCTGCCCCCTTTATAATATAAACACATATATGCGCGCATGCATGCATGTATGTGTGTGTGTGTGTATATACACACATATAAGTGTGTAAGTTCTGTTACTCTATAGAACCTTGACCAATACAACCCCCAATTTTATAGCCACATTGATTCTGTTAATATGTTAACTAGTCATTTTACTTAGAAAACTGCTTCAGTAGCTTCTACTCTTCAGTTAGGACACTGTACCATCTGGCTTCCAGGTACTGTTCTGACTCCACTCTCTACCATCTTCTTACTCTTCTCTAGCTCTGGAATACTTTATGTAAGCCACGTACGCTCCCATCTCAAAACCTTTGCAGTCCTCTCCAACATAAACAGTCTGTTTAGCAACTTCATTGCAAGTTATAGTCTCAAAATATTTTCCTTGATCAACTTAGCAAAATATTGAAATAGTACTCCCCAAGACACCACAGTCTCTTGTCTCGCCTTTCTTAACACTGAAAACACCTAACACATTATATATTTCATTTTATCTATTTTCTGTTTTATTACCTAGTTTAAACTGGAATCCAAGAGATCATGTCTGTTTCTCCAGCACTAAACTATATCTCAACACATATTTGAAAAATATGAATGTAGGGTCTCGAGAGTAATAATGACACAGTAATACTTAACAGATATGCAAACTAATAAAAGGCTTAATGAAAGATGTAAAAGTTAAAGAAGAAAAATCAATGTCATAGAAATAAAGTGAGGAAAAAAATAAGAGGATGTGTTTAACACAATCAAACAATACAGAGATACTAAATACTAAATATTTAACAAGAAAGTCATGGCATGGTAATAGAAATTCCTTTACCTGTTTATAACTATCTGAGACTTCATTTATATTAAAGATTAATTAAACAGAAGGTGCTGGAGAGGTGGCTCAATGGTTAAGGGTACTGGCTGCTATTACAGAGAACCAGGGCTTAATTTCCTGTACCTATAGGGTGGCTCACAATTTATCCATAACTGTAGTTCCAAGGGATCCAACACCATTTTCTAATCCCCATGGGAACTTCATGAACATGATGCACATTCATACATGCAAGCAAAACATTCATACACATAAAATAAATAAATATAAAAAGATAAAGTGGAAATTTTGAATAGTCATGTATTTGGAAGGAATTCTATTACTCCATTATACTTTGGATCTGAACCACCGTCCAATACAGGTTTGTGTTTTGAGTGTTTCCTTCTGACAGCAGTGTTTTGGGAGGCTGTGACACCTTGAAGAGGTAGGGCTTCTTTGAGGAACAAGTCAGCAGGAGAGTGTTTCTGAACACTAGAGCTTCATCCTGGTTTTGGCAGCTCTGTTTCCTAGTCGGCTGCATGTGAACAGCCGTTTGCCACATGTTCCTTGTATCATTAACAGGGTCAGCTCCACCATGTCTTTCCCATTAATGATGAGCTGACAGCTTTCAAAGCTGAACCAAGCTACATCTTTCCTCCCGTGCTTCTGTCATCTATCATGCTGATGTGAACGTAACTAAAACAGCATCCTGTTAGAATGGTTGTTGTTGCTCCTTTGTAATAATGATTCCTTAATATACCCCCTTGCTCTTTCAAATTCATGCCTATTTTCTCATTAACTGCTGTTCTTGCATGCAGCAACAACTATAAATATCAAAATATAAACTGCTTTTATATTTTCTTTCTCCCCTGCCCTGACCCATACACTTTGGTAATATTTCCCGAGTATTGGTTGCGTGAGTTGTTTTGTACATGAGGATTCTTATCTGGTAACCTTTGAGGTTATTTCAAAATCTAAAGGAACAAAAGGGGATTCTGCAAAGCTCTAATGTCCCCATTAAGACTCGCTGTCTTACGCAGGCATGATGCACACCTGTAGTCCCATTACTCACAAGGCTGAGGCAGTAGGACCATGACTATTAGGGCAGATCCTGTTTTAAAACAAAACAACAAAACTACCATCTTTCTAGGTCTAAAAGCACAGGACTGCAGTCCTGACACTTAGAAGCCTGAGTGGGAGAATTTCTTGACCCCCACATGTTTTAAACCCTCCAAGACAATATAAGAAGATGCTGTCTATGTATCTTTCAGAATTTATGACTAATAGTCCTAGTAGAAATATGCTCTCAAAGTCATGTTCTAAGTAAAATAGAAGAATCTGAAATCAAAGTAAGATTTACTCTGACCTGATAAAATTTTAAATAAACAAAGTATTCACAAAGCTCTTAAATGTTACACCAACAGAAGGGAATTCTTAGTCCATGTGAAGTATTCTAGAATCCACAGTCTAAAGGAATTAAAGCAAATCTAGCACAGTAATACCTTCCATGTCTGCAGCTTCCCCTTCATCTTCTTCTTCTTCCTCATCACACAATGCTGAGCAACCTTGGAGGTTTATACTGTCCTTTGAAATTAATTATACTTAAGTTATGCAAGTATATGCTCATTAGTTCAAACATTAAACATACTTAACAGAAACTTTTATCAGCAGTATTTATTGTCTTTACAAACGTTACTGGACAGCCCACCACATGCACTGGTGATGCAAGGTGAAGAAAACAGAGGCCATGTCCTCCCTCTGACTGTCCACCTGTGCTGGTTCTGTGAATGGTTTTAAAACTGATGAGGACACATTCTGAGAAGTCACTCTTAGATGACCTCATCATTGTAAGGCCGTAGAGTGTAACTAAGGTAGTCTCGACATTACCAGAGGGCATCACCTTACGGAAACTCCAGCATTAGTTAGTATGGTCATCCTCATAAACATTCACGCTGAACACTGAGCACAATAACTAACCACTGTCAAAATAAATGTCATCTAATCAACAGTTTATGCCCCCTAGAAATTCACATACCGATGACAATGCCATAATAAACCACTGGAAGTAATATGCTAAGTGCTGTGACTAAGAAGTATCCCATGGCATTGTAATAGGTACTAAAGTCACCTAAGGTAACCATTTCAAAGTCTTTTCAACTAAACTCCCATTACAATAGTACATACTTTAACATTTATTTTGTGTGTAGACACATAAGTATGGAAGTCAGGGGACAATTTCTAGGAATTGGTTCTCTCCTTCCACCATGTGGCTTCTGGAGATTAAATTCAGGTGGCCAGACCTGACACTAAGCACATTTACCCACTGAGTCATCGTACAAGCCCCAAAGAGTACTTCTACTGTTAACTAGTTCACTGGTATTCAAAATTAGTTCAAAGTTATATTAACCTGCCTATTTACAATTTAAACAAAACCCATATATTTATAAGCTAAATATATTTAGAAGTTAAGATGAAGTATAAAGCATTATTATATTCTAATTTACTAACAATATCCTAGGCTGAATTGATCAAAAGTTATCAGATCTTACAATTATAACATGATTTTCATTGAATTTGTTAATAACATTATCTAAGAAAGAATAATGAGCCTACTTAGAGTTTACTTACCATTAGAAACAAATCAAATATATTCCTATTAAATTTAAAATGTAAACCAAGGAAGATAATTATTTAATGTACTGTATCTGACATTGATACAATAGGGTAGAAATGAACACTTGGATTCAGATGGAGAATATTCTAAGGACTAAATTATTTTAAAAAACCAAAAACCATAAATTCTAAAGTTAATTACAGAAGGCATACACCTAATTAAAAAATTAGTACACCTCTTCCCCCTTTAGAACAAGAAACTTCAGTATTAAAATAACCATTACTGTATTTGTTTAAAATTTTTTTTAGGCAGGCCTGCTGGCTTAAAAAGAGATAATTACAGCTACCTGGAAAGCCATAGCTTTCTACAGCTATGGCAGGAAGACCTCAGCTTCAAAGTTTCTTTGGGCTACATAGCTAGTTGTAGGTCAACATAGGTGACTTAGTGAAACCTTGTCTCAGAAACAGTAAAAAGAGAAGCAGCTCGGCAGTATACCACTTGCCTAGCACTCGGGAGGCAGGCACTAGGTTCCACATCAATTCCCAGTACAAAACAAACAAAACACCAACCATATTACTTTGCCATCTGTCACTACAAATCTGAAGTAGACACAATAATAGTCAAAATAAACAATATGTTCTGAAGCAACACAAAGCCATTTGTGAGATTTCTTTTTGGTTATAGTTCCCAAAATTGGAAATTCAAAAGGATAAATTCCTAAGCCAATGAACCATTACTCCCAAATAAAAAAGCATTATTTTACTTTCCTATCCTTTAAGTTTTAGATAACAAGTTCCAAAAGATACAATGACAAAAACAAACCAGAAAAGCCTTTTATTAGTAATTTCTGTAAGGAATGTTTCCTAAAAGCACTGGGGACACAGTAGTTCTAGCCAAATAATTTACCTCTGAGAGATCTGACTATTAAAATATTGAGAACACACAAACGAGAAAGATTGAGGGGAAAAAATCTCAGTATCACATATATTAAAACTGGAACAAGATAAAGAAAATTTATATGATCCCTATGTAAGGATGATATGGAAATTAATGAAGCATTCCATATTTTTTTCATTTGTTAAAGTGGTGGTGCAGACTTTTAACCCCAGCACTCAGGAGGCAGAGGCACATCGATCTCTGTGAGTTAGAAGACAGCTTGGTTGGTCTACAGAGTAAGTTCCAGGACAGCCAGGGCTATACAGAGAAACCCTGCCTCAGAGAGGGGGGGATTGCAGGTGTTCTGTATTTTTTTCATAGCACTTCATACAATCATAAAAATATGAAGAGAGATGAAATCAATCTGGGAAAAGATCTAATACATATAACCTAAGCCAAAAATATATTAGCACAAAAGCTTCACCCATTATACATACATCTACTCGTACCAGTTACAAGCCTGACTATCTGAGTTCCATCCCCAGGGCCCACGTGACAGGAGGAGAGAACCAGCCTCTCCAAGTTATCCATCAGACTTCCACATGCTTGCTGGGAAACATACACATGCTCATACACACACTCAAAGTAGACAAAGAAATACAATTTAAAATTTATATATAGGCAAAAAGTATGGTAGTCACTGACTTTAAAAATGTTAAGCAATACCTTAGTTTCCAGTGTAATCTCCTTAACTGCTTCAGTAATTCCTGTAATGCCTGTTTAAAATTCAGGGAAAAAAAAAAAAAAAACAACTAAAATTAAGCCAAAAGCATTCCATTTACTTGAATAAAACATTTATTTAAATTTTCACAAGTCTGAAATAGGCATATCTTGACAGAATCTTTACAAATGAATTTTTACAAATAATCTCAGAGGTACCTCCAAATTCCAAAAGGTGCCTCAAAATCAAAGCAAAAAGAACTCTAATTTAAAATTTTTCCTATATTACCATGACTTGTCCTATGATATCACTCATTTACTATTCTTCATTTGCATTTTATCACAGCGCACTAAGATCAAGAGATTATATGATATTTGCATGTTAATTAGTCCTGCATCAAAATTAGGTTTGGGTTGTGTTGATACACTATTTGCTTCAAAATCTCGGCCATCTGAATGTAATAAGAACACACCACACCCTTACGGATTTTTTACTTTACCAAGTATTTCCACATCTTATTAATCCTTACAAACTCCAACCATAAAAAGGAGTAACAATTTCTCCATATGAAGAAATGAAGCTGACAGACAGGTTAAATGAGCTTCTTGAGGCTTACAGCAGTTAGGAAGTTGGGATTAAAGTGCATATAAAGAGACCTTGGTTAATTACTCTCACTGTATTCATTGGGTACATCCTCAGAAGCCCCTTGTCACCGAAAAGTATAATGCAGATAAGCAACGGCACCACACCAAGGCCATGCATAATATTTCTAGTCCCAAGCACCTATCAGAGTTTTGAAATGGACACTTTAACCAGGATGGGAAAGTCAGTAAGATGAGAGTTCTCAACATTACTACAGTTCAAAAAATCCTAAATTCAAAATGTATTTTGCTAATAAGTCCAACATATTTTCTTAAATCTAAAACTGGCATGCCTTTCACATTCCTAAACCAAAGGATGACAAGCTCACCTTCACAAATGGAAGATGGCACACTCCAAAGACCAGCACTACAAGTTTTTTTTTTATCTCATAGCAGTTTCACTACCATCCTACAATAGATATGATGAATCAAGATGGTAAAACCCAAATCTTAGCCAATCAAACCACTAATACAAAATTATTTATTGAACATAAAAAGAAACCCCCATCAATCTACAAAAATATAGTAATGTAGTCAACCAGTCAAAATATAATAATGTAGTAGTATCCTATTAAATCCAACCCCAAGGCACTGACTGAAGAAGCTCCTCTCTGCAGTGGGAAACAGTCATGAAGAGACTCATGAAGGTCAAAGGGCTAAAACTTAGTGACTAGTAGGTGCTCAGCCTTCAATATGACACCGTTATCAACACTCCCAACACTCAGAGAACTTCAAGGAAGTGGTAGGAAGAAAGGAAAAGCTGGTGGCTGGGAAGGAATGCCAAGGGAAGTTGTATTCTGGACATGACATAGATAATGCACTCATGAACTCAGAGCATCTGTGGTTATCTGCACAAAACCTACGTAAGATTGAGCCACTCGACTTTACAGCATGGATGGGAAAGGTGCTCATGAGGTCCCACCCCAGGTAAGTACTAATGGTGGTAATGGCCACTTAGGGAGATGGAGTAAAGCTTGTGTTTGTTTGTTTGTTTTGGAGGGAGGTGCCACTGGTGGGTTGCCCAAGCTCTGGTCAATGAGCCCACAGCAATGCACATTTAGCCTACACTAACTGGACTCAGTGAAGTCATTTAAAAAGAAAAAAATGGTGGTGGGGGGCGGGGGTTGACTTAAGAGGTTAAGAGCACTGATTAGTCTTCCAGAAGACGCAGGTTAGGCTCAGAGCATACACATGGTAACTAACAATTATTTGTTACTCCTGTTCTAGGGAATCCAATACTCTCTCTTCTGGTTTCCCCAGACACTCCACTGTGTGCACACAATGCCAACAAGACACTCAAACACATAAAAATAAAAGTAACATAGTCATACTGGTTCATGTTAAAATAGACATATGTCTGGTCAAAAACTAGTCCACAGATTGTATTGAAGGTACTTTTTAAGAGATTTTGAATACATTTTATAACCAGTTTTAAATAAAGCAGACCACCCTTCAAAAAATAGGTGGACCACCTAGGGCACAGGCAGCATAAGTGAGCTGTGCACTGTCCCTGAACTCCATCTTCAAGCCCATGGCTTTGCCTCCTTTCCAAGAGGACTGCCAGACCCCTGAGACATAAAGGTTAGACCCCTCCCTGCCAATCCCCCCCCTGCTGCATTCACCTGGGGCACGGATAGCAGAGGTGAGCTACACGCTATCCCCAGAGCTCCAACCTCTGGCCCACAGCTCTGCCTGCCTTCCTGAGGAGGCCTGCTGGGTCCCAGGAAAATTCAGGTCCACAAGCAGAGTTGAGCAGCATGCTGTTACCTGAGCTCTGTAGTCAGGCCCATAGCTCTGTTTGCTTTCCTGAGGAGGTCTGCTGGAACCAGAAACATACAGCCAACACCAGGGACAACCAGATGGCTAAAGACTAGCATAAGAACACAATTAACAAGAGCCAGGGCAATATGGCACTAACAGAGCCCAATTATCCTACTACTACAAGCCTTGGATATCCTAACCTAGCTGAAGCAAAAGAAGATGACCTCAAATAAAATTATATTAAGATAATAGAGGCCTTTAAAGAGGAAATTAGTAAATCCATTAAAGAAATAAATGAAAATACAATCAAACAAGTGAAGGAAATAATAAAACTGTTCAAGACCAGAAAATGTAAGTAGAAGCAATAAAGAAAACACAAGCTGAGGGAATCCTGGAGATGGAAACCTAGGGAGAAGAACAGGAACTGCAGACACAAGCATCACCAACAGAACACAACAGATGGAAGAGGTCAAGAAAATGCTAAATCTAAAAAGTCTCTTACACAAAACATCCAAGAAATCTGAGACACTGTGAAAAGACCAAACCTAACACCCACACTACCAAAACCAAGATCAAAATAGCAGGACATAGCAATCATTGGTCATAAAAATCGCTCAACATCAATGGACTTAATTCCCCAATAAAAAGACACAGGCTAAGAGAATGGCTGTGAAAACAGGATCCATCACTCTGTTGCATACAAGAAACACACAGAAAGACAGACATTACCTCAGAATAACGGGCTGGAAAAAGGTTTTCTAAGCACACAGACCCAAGAAGAAAGCTGGAGTACCCATTCTAATACCTAACAAAATAGACTTTCAACCAAAATTAATCAAAAGAGATGAGGAAAAAGACACTTCATACTCAAAGGAAAAATCCACCAAGATGAGAGCTCAACTCTGAGCATTTACACCCCAAGTGTAAGGATACCCACATTCATAAAAGGTACATTGCGAAAGATTAAACTACACATCAAACCCCACTTAATAATAGTGGGAGACTTCAACAGCCCTCTCACCAATGGCAGGTAATGGAGGCAGAAACTAAACAGAGCAATGATGAAAGTAACATGTTATCAAATGGACATAACAGATATCTACAGAAGATTTCACCTGAACACAAAAGAGTATGTCGTCTCACCCAGTCACAGAGCCTTCTCCAAAACTGACCACAAAGTCAGTCACAAAGGAATCCTCAAAAGATACAAGAAAATTGCAATAACCCCTTGTATCTTATCAGATTGCCATGAATTAAAGATGGATTTCAACAACAGAAACAACAAAAAGCCTACAAACTCGTGAAAAATGAACAATTAGCTACTCAATGACCACTGGGACAAGAAAGAAATAAAGAAACAAAGACTTTCTAGAATTCAATGAAAACAAAGGCACAACATACCCAAACTTATGAGACACATTGAAAGCCGTGCTAAGAGAAAAATTCATAGCACTAAGTGCCTTCATAAAGAAATTGGCAAGATCTCATACTTGCAACTTAATAGCAAACCTGAAAGCTCTAAAACAGAAAGAAGCAAACACACCTAAGAGGAGTCATGGTAGGAAACAATCAAACTCAGGGCTGAAATAAATAAATTAGAAACAAATAGACTAATACAAAGAATCAACAAAACCAAGAGCTGGTTCTTTGAGAAAAGCAACAAAATAGACAAACCCTTATCCAAAGTAACTGAAAGGCAGAGAGAGAATATTCAAATTAACAAAATCAGAAATGAAAAGCAGGAATTAACAATAGAAAGTAAGGAAATCCAGACTCATTAGATCTTACTTCAAAAGCTTGTACTCCACTACATGAAAGGGAGATTTTCTTGATATATTCCACTTATCATAGTTAAATCAAGATCAGGTAAATAAGTTAAAAGTCTTATAACCTCTAAGGAAATAGAAGCAGTCATTAAAATTCTCCCGTCCAATAAAAATAATCCCAGGGCCAAAGGGTTTCAGTACAAAAGGACATCAGGTTACCAAGAAGAGACTTGATACCCTATGAGCATATACAAGGGGAGGTAATCCCCCTCAGGAACAGTCATAGGGGAGGGGAATAAGGGGAAAATGGGAGGGAGGGAAGAATGGGAGGATACAAGGGATGGGGTAACCATTGAGATGTAACAAGAATAAATTAATATTTAAAAATTCTTAAATAAAAAAAGAATACAATTAAAAAGTTAAAAAAAAAAATCCTACCAAACTTTCAAAGAAGAGCTGATACCAATACTCCTGAAATTATTCCACAAAAAGAAAACAGAAGGAACACTGCCAAACTCATTCTATGAGACCAGAGTCAGCCAGATACCTAAACTACACAAAGACTCAAGAAAGAAAGACAATATCAGAGCAATTTCCCTTACGAACATTGATGTGAAAATACTCAATAAAATACTCGCAAATGGAATGCAACATCAAAAACATCGTCCATCATGATCAAGTAGGTTTCATCCCAGAGATACAGGGATGGTTCAATATATGAAAATTCTTTAAAATAATAAATCTTAAAAGAGAAAGAGAGAGGGAGGGAATGGGGTGGGAAGAGAGAGGGGGGGAGAGGGGAGAGAGAGAGGAGAGAGAGAATATCCATCAATGTAATCCACCATATAAAAAACTGAAAGAAAAAAACCAAATGACATCTTATTTGATGCTGAAAAAGCTTTTGGCAAAAATCAAACACCCCTTCATGTTAAAATTGGAGCAATCAGAGATATAAAGCACATGCCTAAACACAATGAAAGACGATAAAATACAGCAAGCCAAAAGTCAATATCAAATTAAATAAGGACAAACTTAACGCAATTCCACTAAAATCAGAGACAAGACAAAGCTGCCCAATCTCTCATATCTTTTCAATATAGTACCTGAAATCCTAGCTAAAGCAGTAAGACAGTTAAAGGAGATCAAGGCGATACAAAATGGAAAGGAAGCAGTCAAAGTATCACTATTTGCAGATGATATGATTGTGTGCATGCGTGCAAGTGTGTGTGTCCCCAAAAATTCTACCAGGAACTACTACAGCTGATAAATACCTTCAGAACAGTGGCTGGATAAAAAAATAACTAAAAAATAAAAATAAAAAAATCAGTAGTCCTCTTTTATACAAGCAATAAACAGATTAAGAAAGAAATTAGGGAAACAACAGCCTACACAATAGCCATGAATAATATATCTGGTGTAACTCTAAGCAAGCAAGTGAAAGACCTGTATGACAAGAGCTTCGCGTCTTTGAAGACAGAAACTGAAGAAGATACCAGACAATGGAAAGGTCTCCCCTGCTCGTGGATCAATAGGACTAACATAGTGAAAGTGGCCATCCTACCAAATGCAATCTACAGAGTCAATGCAATTCTCATCAAAATTCCAACACAATTCTTTACAGACTTTTTAAATAACAATTCTCAGTTTCATATGGAAAAACAAAAAACCCAAGATAGCTAAGACAATCGTGTACCATAAAAGGACTTGTAGAAGTACCGCCATCCCTGACTTCAACCTGCACTACAGAGCAACAGCAATAAAAACACATGGTATTGGCACAAAAACAGACAGATTGATCAATGGAATCTAATTGAAGGCCCAGAAATAAACCTGCACACTTACGGTCACTTGATTTTTGATAAAGAAGCCAAAACCATACAATGGAAGAAAGATAGCATATTCAACAAATGATGCTTGTCTAACTGTATGTCTGATTGGAAAAGAATGAAAATAGATCCGTATTTATCATCATGCATAAGCCAAAATCCAAGTAGATCAAAGGTTTCAAAATAAACCAGATACACTAGATATAACAGAAGAAAAAGTGGGAAATAGCCTTGAATGCATTGACACAGGATGTTCCTGAATAGAAGACCCACAGCTGAGGCACCTAGATCAACAATTAATAAATGAGACCTAAGGAAACTGAAAACCTTCTGTAAGGCAAAGGACACTGTTAATGGGAAAAAACAGCAGCCTACAGGATGGGACATGATCTTCATCAACATTATATCTGACAGAGGGCTGATATCCAAAATATATAAGAATTCAAGAAATTAGACACCAACAAACCAAGTAACCCAATTTAAAAATGAGGTTCAGAGCTAAACAGAATTCTCAACAGAGGAATCTCTCATTACCAAGAAGCACTTAAAGAAATGTTATAGTTCCTAGTCATAAGGGAAATATAAATCAAAACAACTCTGAGATTCTATCTTATACCCATCAGAATGGCTAAAATAAACAATTCAAGTGACAGCACATGCTGGCAAGGATGTGGAGCAAGGAGAACACTCCTCCATTGCTGGTGGGAGTGCAAACTTGATTGCAAATCAATTTGGCGGTTTCTCAGATTGTTGGGAATAGTAATACCTCAAGACCCAGCTATTCCACCCCTGGGCATATACCCAAAGACGTCCACCATTCCACAAGGACACTTGTTCAACTATGTTCATAGCATCTTCATTCTTAATAGCCAGAAACTAGAAACAACCTAGATATCCCTCAACTGAAGAATGGATAAAGAAAATGTGGTACATTTACACAATGAAATACTACTCAGCTATTAAAAACAAGGAAATCTTGAAATTTGCACACAACAGGATGGAACCAGAAAAGATCATCTTCAGTGAGATAACCCAGACCAAAAAAACACACATGGTATGTACTCACTTATAAGTGTATATTAGCCATAAAGTGCAGAGTAACCATACTACAATCCATAAACCCAAAGAAGCTAAGTATCAAGGAGGGCCCAAGGAGGATGCTTGCCACTCACTCAGAAGGGGAAATAAAACAGACAATCAAGGTGGATCGAAGGAGGGAACTGGGTTGGAGAGGGGGAAGGGGTGGGAAGGAATCATGTGGGGAGACAACAACTGAAATTGGGGTGGAAGCAGCCCCAGGCTGAGCCAGAAACCTAGATAAGGGAAACTCCCAGGAAATCTATAAGGGTGACCTTAGCTAAGACTCCTAGCAACAAAGGATATGAAACCTAAAATGGCCACTTCCTGTAACTGGGCAAAATTTCCAATAGCGGGATGAGGACTACAACCCACCCACAAAACCTTCAACCCAAAATTTGTCCCACCTGCAAGATGTTCAGGGATAAAGATGGAATAGAAATTGAGGGAATGGCTAACGAATGACTGGCCCAACTTGAGACCCATCCTATGAGAGAGAGCCATTAGTATGATATTCTGCTTTTCTTGCAGCCTAGCATAACTATCCTCTGAGAGGCTTCACACAGCAGCTTACAGAAACAGATGCAGCGGCCCACAGACAAACATTAGGCAGTGCTTGGGAAATCTTTTGGAAGAGAGGGATGAAGGCTTGAAGGAGCCACAGAAGTCAAAGACACTGAAAAATATAAAATCAAACAAACCTATAGAATCAACTAACCTGAGTGCATAGGGACTTAGAAACACTGAACCACCAACCAAAGAGCATGTATCCCCTACACATATGTACAGCATGGTTTTCATGTGTGTCCCCCAACAAATGAAGCAGGGGCAGTCTCTGACTCTGTTGCCTGCCTTTGGATCCCTTTCCCCTAATCGGGCTGCCTTCTATCCTCAATAGAAGGAGATATGACTAGTCTTCCTATGGCTTATCATGCCAAGGTGGGCTGATATCCATGGGAGGCCTCTCCTTTTTTTTTTTTTTTAGAAGAAAGGAGGGGTGGGGAGAGGAGAAGGAAGAGGGAAAGAGTGGGAGAAGAGGAGGGAGGGGGAGCAGTGATTGAGATATAAAGTAAATAAATAATGAAAAAAATAAAAAGTAGGTAGATCATATCCAATCAACTGAAGGAGAGAAGAAGAAATGAAGGTCTAAAAACTGATTGCAATCTTGACCATTTCTGCTGGAGCATACCCCTGTAAAATTCAATTGTCATATAAGCCAATCCTTAAAACAAATCTACTTATATTATAGTGTAGCAGTGATCCTGAAAGGACTGGAACTGGGGAATTAAAATTTCCACAAGAGATCCTATACTGTGAGTGAACAGGCTTTAAGTTCTGGCTACAGAGGAAGAAGGAGGGTATTACACTGAGGCCTGACAATTATATCACAACTAAATCTACATTATTATATCATGTATTTCCTGGGCCTTATTTCATCTTTTTTTATAAAATTATAGTATCACTGAAGAGAAGGTAAAGCCAATAAATAAATCCACTCCTATAGCCCATGGTTTTATTTTAACATAATAGAAAGCTCCAGTTTCTCCTGTCATACCTATCCTTACAGCAGTATCATCACACTCCTCCCATTGGTTCTGTTCCTCTAAAGCACTGACTAATATGGAGGCTAGTAATAGAAAAAAGCAACAATGAAATGTGGACAAAGTAAAGCGAGAAAATTAGCCTCAGCTGGGAGCACTGCCTTCTCCTGAGACAGTCTCTAATGAAGGTTAAACTTATTATATGCATTAAACAAGCCAAAGAACAATACAATTATTAATTTACACATAAGAAAAATGACGTATTATTCTATATCCTTAAGCAAATGTTTTTTAGCTGTCAAATTTTTGTAGCTGTTTGCCAGTCCAAACATACTAATACCCACTTAGCTCTGTGCATTATGACCTTAAATATAGGCTCTTAAAGTTTAGGATAGTGTTTCTGAAATACAGCTAGAAAATAAAGTACCTCTGCAGATTTTCAGAGGAAATCACACTGTAAATAATCATTTGAGTCAGTCAACAGGCAATTTACTACCAATGTACTACCTGTATCTTTCAGCCATGAGAAAGCTGATGAAGAGGATTAAACATTCTCTAAAAGATCTTGGATGGGGTGGGGGAGAAGGATGGTGGAGGGAACCCTAACATGAAACAGTCAAGGGAAATGATTGATGGAATTGGTTTAAAATTATGCGGAACCTACCACTTTCTCTAGGCTTTAACACAATAGATTCTGAACAAACTCAAATGCACAGTCAGTACTTTTTGTTGAATTTATTATTTTTCTTCTATTTATAAATAATAGAAGTAAATGAATGTTTCAAACTGCAACTGAAGCAGCAGGTACTACTTTTTCAGGGTGAAGACTTTGGGGACAAAACTGCATCTTATGCAGTTTTTGAAATTTTTTTTTTTTTAATTTTTAAATCAAGCCTATTATAAAAGATTACGAAAACATTTTAAATAATGTAAACTAAATACATGTCATTCTGTATAGCTCTTACCTGTGTTGTGGTATGTGTCTACCCATCCCCCATCACCATCATCTTCTTCAATGATGGCCTCCAATTCATCTGAATACTCCATCTGTTTACACCGTTTGTAGCATGGAACTATTTTTAAAAAACCAAACACCAAATACAATTACTAGTATATAACCCACTAATAATAAAACCATTATAGAGAGAAACCTTTTATCATTAAAAAAAAAACCTGAATACTGCCAAAATATTAACTGAGCCTTTCCCTTCCAATGAGACTATTACTTTAAGAGTTATACTCAGCCCACAGTCACATCATTATCGGGCCCTTTTAATCCTTTCCCAATCTGCCTTATTAGAAGACAAGTAAAAAGACTCTGGTGTGAGCATCTCTGTCTTCCTTTGCCATGATGACTTGTGAGGAACAGGTGGCTTAAGCCAGATGCTGCTGCTCAGCTCCAAGCCAATGAATAACTAATGAATATTTCACACTAATGGCCCTGGTTTCAGAATATGCAAACACCACCTGTCATACTGAAAGGTAGTAGAGGTGACCTCCCAGTGCAAGGTTAAAGTAACTGTCAATATAAATTATACAATTCATATCTAGGTTCCATTTATTTACAAAGAATAAATAGATTAAAATTCCACAACCTGCTAAGTTTTACTTCCTAATACAACACAGGTACTAAATTTTTCATATAGATATATTAATTAACAAGTACTATTATTTCAGAAACCTATAGCTGACATCATATGATATAAACATGATGTACAGGAGACCACTATTAATTTCCTGATTAAACAAGAAGGATATAAATTATCAACCTCAAAAATAAATGACTTCTAGGATTTTTGTTTTGTTTGCTTGTTTTGTGGTACTGTATCGCAAACACAAGGCTTTAAACTAAGCAAGCCCTCTATCAGAGAGATGCTGTTTTTTGATCATTGAAATAGAATTGGAATTTTGACCACTGAAATTGAAGGAGACCACACAGTCACCTGATATAGGTCAGGCTGGCTATGCACTTACTATACAGTCCAGCTAGCCTTCTTCCATCCCTCTGTGCAGGACAATGCACACAGACACCATGTCTACAAAAACTGCTACTTATTACATATTAGCTCCCTTCCTAGCATACGTTAAATTAGAACAGAAGTCAATGTATTGTTTTATAATTATTTTAAGACTATCACAATCTTCTAATGGTTCAAAAATTAACTTCCATAAATAAGATGACATTGTTTAGAAGAGTTTTTGTGCCTGTGTGTAAACTTTTGATGGCACAATGGGTAATAAAATCTTTAACTTTGAGCTTTTACATGTTAAAGGTGGACTCAATTTCATGTTCCATAAAAATTCATGTCATAAAATTAAAATTAAACAGCTAAATATATTATGAGTATGAAATCAATTTAAAAACTATTAAGAGGAATCCTGGGGACGACATCTTTCATATCTTGACAATTAGATATTTTTGGAAAAAAAAAAAAAGAGAGAACTAAAAAGGGATAAAAATCAACTGGAAAACATTCCTGGAATAGAAAACCTAAAGATTCATGAAATTTTAATATTTCCATCTGTAAGAAGCTTCAAGCATAACTTCAGGCATAAATTATGATCAATAACTGTAACTGGGATTTTGTTGTTTCAATATACTAATATATAGAATGATATAAATCTTACCATTTTTGGTTACCAAAAATTGTTTCCCTGTTGGTAGATATGCTTTCACTTTCAATTCTTCCCCTGTAGCCCTTTAAAAACAGTAAAAAGCATCAACATACAAAATATTTTGAAAGTTAAATATGTAACAGAAGATATCACATGAAAATCTAAGGCTACATAGATCTGCATTTCTGTGGAAATTACTTTAGGGCTGGTTAGGGAAGTCTGCTATTAAGTAAGGGCATAGAAAACCATATACTAATGAGTGAAATATATGAGGAGATGCAGACAGAAGGGAATTTTATTTAATATTAGGCTAAAATAGTAGAATAATAGAACCAGGAAACTATTACACTTGCTTCTAAGGGAAGAAGTTAAAATAAGATCATGATGGCTTGTAGCATGGAAATATTTGCTTCTAGGACTAATTTAAAATACAGCTCTTTCATAATCTATCCCATCGTACAACTTCTCAGATGGTTAATATCAAAGTGCTGCTTCTTTTTCGATTAGGACAAGGGACAGGAAAGGCTGTGTGGGATTACATAAACACAAGACAATTACCAAGATCCCTTATGCCTTATAAGTAGGGGCTGGGAAGGGTAAGTGGGTAATGGCTGAATATGGTCTACATAAAGGGAAATTTCTTCATGAAACATCACTTTGTACAATGATTATACACTAAAAGTGCTTTGAATCCCTCCTCCTACCAGTGTTCAAAATTGAAAATAAAAGATAAAATATGCCTGAATCAAAGATGGTAATACTGAGAATAATAATGTTTAAAAGCAAACAACAATGAAAAATTCCAGTTACAGCATGTAATTACAGGACCTCCAGCTCTAACATGAGCTATTATTATCAATACATTCTTATAATAGTAAGAGGCAAGGAATACTACTGTTACTACTTTATAAATAAGAAAACAAATGTTTAAAGGGGTTCAGAGTCTCACAGTCTATAAAAGAGGCTAGAGGAGCCAGGATCAAGTCCAGTGACTCCAGGACTCTGCTGGGAGTCAGGACCAACTGCTAGCAATTCAGGGCTATTCTGGTATCTCCCATTAAGAATGCATATAGTCTTCTGAGCATCATCTACTAGGTCTGGCCAGGACAGAGCTGGCATATGATACCTTCAGAACTATCAACACATAAGCTTGAAGTTCTGATGCCTTTTCAAGCTTTTTACATTTAAACACCATAGATTTGAAAAAAGGTAAAGCCAGGAATAGCATTCGAAAATCTTATAATCTTCTTCCAACAAGCTCAACTATCAGGATTCAACATCAGTGCATGAAATTTTAAGGGAAGAAGTTAAAATAAGATCATGATGGCTTGTGTACATGAATATATTAGCATAGAAATATTTGCTTCTAGGACTAATTTAAAATTAATTATTTCTTCATGCCAGCTATTCAGACAAAAGTGTGGGCACTGACACAAAGTATGACTGAGTTCTCAGTTACAGTACAATTATTTCAACAATCACAATCCATAAATAAAGCAGGCAAGATGTCTTAGTGGCTAAAAGTGTTTACAACCATCTGAGTCCAATCTCTGGCATCCATGAGGTAAAAGGAGAGAACTGACTCCATACATTGCTCTGTGATCTCCATATGCATACTCTGGCATGCTGTCTCAAACACACACTCACATGCACAGTAATTTTTAAACCTATAAATGTAGTAATCTTAACTACTAACACCCGTTAAAAGATAGTCACTACATATACTGCTCTTCCTCATTGTACAAGAAAGATTCTCAATAATGAAATGTGGGTCTGTCATATTAAAAGTCAAATAAGTTCTTCTAATCAAGTAAGTGTTACCTTACTGACTTGTGTGTGTGTGTGTCTGTATAAATACATCAGAACCTAATTGTAGCAAGAAATTTAGAACATGCACACATGAACATAGTAAATCATGTTCTACAGCAAGAACTTGATTTTTAAAATTTAAAGCAAAAATAAACACATGTGTACATAAAAACACATGAAGCTGAAAACCCTGCACTTCTTGGTACTTAAGAATTAATACCCCATAAGATACACAACAATTGATAAAAGCCAATGACAACTATTTTGGGTACATGTTAAAAATAAAAATAAAAGGAACTGAAACAGGTCACAAATGAAAGAATTTTCTAACTTTGGTTTAAAATAATTCAGGTAATTCAATTCTTTAGCCAAAAAGAAAACTGGTGGCAACTCCAACCTTGCCATTCTAGAATCCAACCATTAGAACTTTCAAGCATAATTGAAAAACATTAATGAAAAGGATACAACATGTTAAATCATGCATACAGTATATGCATGGAAATAGCTGATTAATTACAGACAATTGTAACATAAAACAGTTCAGCCAGTACTGAAATAACACTTTAGAAGCCTCATCCATTAGTACTTAAAAGTAACAAAATTCATTTATTCTAAAGCATATTTATGTTAAAATTACTTTATTATTTGAAAGTAATGTTAATGAAGAATTAATTGTGATTCATTATGGGCCTATTACCAGCTGATTACTCTACAGAGGGGGCATAACGCTCACCTGGGATATAAAGTTCAGGCATTATAACTTAAAGAACATAAACTCCACAAAATCTCTGTATTTGTGATAAAAATGTTCAAAAGTGTTGAAATTTATTAAACTCCTAATCACATTTTTAGAAGAATCACAAGATCACATCTAGAGCAAACAAAGAAAATACCAGCAAAGAAGTGGGTTTGAACCTGTCTATTCTTTGTGCTAACAGAGCAAAGTAAAATACACCTACCCCGCCCACACTGTATTTTCCTTGGTGTCATACTGTGGTATTGTTCAGTTGACAAACCTAAGGAAGAAGCTATGTTTGTCATGCTAAGTTCCATGTGGTAACCCGGTTACAAACCGCCTGCAGTTCCACAGCTGCACCCCTGTCAGCAGGGCTGCCACGCTCACTCAGCAGAACTTACCATTGCCATGTTGGGCAGTGGTGCACTAAGTGATCTCCAGCTGCTACAAACTAGTCAGGGTGCAAGGAACATGGAAAAAGCGGAAAAGAAACAGAACATCACTTGAGTACAGAGTGGCAAAATACCAAATTCATCACCCTGGCTAACTCTGATACTTAATCATTAAAATGAAAGTAGCACAAAACCTGCTTTATCAACCTGAAGATTCATTTTCAATTTATAAATTTAAAGTTTTACTTAGCACCTATAAAAACTCAACTTCATTTTGGAAGAACATTGTTATCTTTTTGTTTTATTTTCTGTGTAGCCCTGGGTGTTCTGGAACTTGCTGTATAGACCAGGCTGGTCTATCACCTCTGCCTCTGCCTTCCAGTATTTCACTGTGCCACCAAGGCAGGGAAACACTGCTATCTTTAATTCAATTTTCATCATCAAATCATGTTTCAAACCTGACATCACCAAAGACAAGGCAATGAACTTCAAGTTTCAAGATCTTGCAATTCAATAAATAGAGTCGTGTTAAGGCTGGAAACTCAAGAAAAATGTTTAAATAAATAGATCTAGGTCCACAATGCCAGCTTACTTCATTAAATCATAGTGGCAGTTTCTTGTTCCATTATTTCTTAATTTTTTAAAAGAATTATTTTCTAACTGTTTTGTCTGTGTGTGTGTGTGTGTGTGTGTGTATTCCTGGTGTCCACAGGGGCCAGAAAAAGGCATCAAGTCCCCTGGAACTGAAGTTAGAGACGGTTGTCAGCCACCATGTAGTTGCTGGAAACCAAACTCAGGTTTTCTACAAAAACAAGTACTCTTAACAACTGCGGCATCTCTTCAGCCCTCTATTGTTTTTTTTAAGATTTTTTTTTTTTTTTTTTTTTTTTGGTGGCCCTGGGGAATCAAACTTGGGGCATGCTAACCAAGCAAGCATTCTGTGGCTGAGCTATATCCTCCAGCCTAATGTTGAAAACCTTATTACATTCTTAAAGGGATTCATTAAGAAGGAAAAAAAATTATAGTAACAATGGTCAGGGGGTGGGGAGATAAATTCTGGCTTAACTGAAAACATCTATAAATTCAGGTGTGGGTTCCAGGCTGGAGCCCAGCACTTCCGAGGTGGAAGCTGGAGGATCAGAGCTCAAGGTAAGCCTCTTAGGGCGCTCCAGATTGGCCAGGGATACATGACACCTGCCCAAAAGTTTCTGAGAGGAACAGGTGCAAAGCAAAGGGGAGAGAAAAAGAAGGAAAAAAGAAATAATGGGTCCCTTGGGCTTTCTGACCAAGCTGAACATTATGTAAGCTTTCACTTTTCTTCACAAATAAAAATTAGACTCAGGAACAATTTAATATTTGAAAAATGTGTAGTTCACATCAATAGAAGGTAATCTCACTGAAGATATAAACCTTGCTGCTTTTTTAAAAGCAGAAAACAAGAGTCTGCTTAGCAGAGCTGCAGTGTAACTGGAAAGACTTGAAAATGCTTTCCCAAGTGCTTCTATTTCGCAACTGCTCTAACTTAGAACTTTGTATCATTTATGGGTTTATTACACAGCAGAAAATTAGGATACATTTCATAGTCTCAATACCTTTTGAAAAAGTGTATCTATCCAAAAGTACATTTTCATTTGAAAGAGTACAATTCAACCATGTAAGCACTCTGAAAACATCCTACTTAAGATGCTGTATCATCAAGGCTAAGATATGGCAACTTTATTCCCAACATAAACTTTTACAAACAGCAGCTTCTCTCTGCCTTCAGTGCTGAGCATTTGGGGGTTACCACAGCCAAGTGCTGCTTTTAGCTCTGTCCTTGTCAGGAACTTATCATTATATCAAAGAAACATGTTAACAAATGCAAGCCAAAAAATTAATTTAAAATGTTAATTTCATTATATTGCCTTCAAGTCATAAGGCATTACTTTTATCTAGTGGTCTCTTGGTAGTAATTATTTTAAAGTAACAAAACATTATGAAATAAAACTGAAAAAAGAAACCCACAGAATTGTACCAATAATTAGCACATGTTGATGTCTGTCCTCATTAGTAATAGCCACTATTACTTGCTTCAAAGATTCAAGTGAAATAACATGTCATGTTAGCATTAAATTTCAAATTACCAATTGCTTATAGTACCTTTCTCATAGTAAATATTCTTCTCTGATTTTTTAAATACACAATACTGGTTAATACTGCATATAAGACACAATCAATATTTGCCCTTTAGCAGACAATATTATTCCTCAACTGGCCTTCAATGTGTCAGTATTTATATTAGTTATACCAGCATTTGTATTAGATATGGGCTGCCTCTCTTTTCAACCATAACTATTTCCACATTTATCAATGAAAACAAAAAGATAGCTGGAAACTGATGGGTAAGAGCCCAGAAATAAGAAACAAATTAACAACTGAATTTAGTATGTAGTATTTATCCCAAGCAAATCATACCTTCTCATTGTCTTCCCTCAGGCTCATTCTAATTTATTTCAATCCTATAATTATGCTCTATCTGAGCCTAGCATTACATGCTTTGTATCAAATTAAGGTAGTTTTGCCTTACATTTCTTAAGGGAAAATTCATACTTCATGAGACTATTAAATTATTCGTGTTAGGATGAATTTTTGTTTGTAAACACCTTAATTCTATATAAGTGCATCCAACAATTAGTTATATTCACACAGCAGAGATAAAGACAAAGTGTGCAAGCACAGCATATGCTTATTTCTGTTCTTGATTTCAGATAATTTAAAAAGCCATGGCTAAACAATGCCTGATAGGGAAGAAACTTAATGAGACTTTTAATTGGCATTCAACGTATTACATTCATGACATCTAAAGCAAAAGAAGTCTATTCCAAACCCTTCATTTTACAGATGGGCAAATAGGAAGCCTAGACCTGTATAGCTAGCTGTGATTTACCTAAATTAAGAAAAATTAGACAGATGGTTCTAAGAACACATGCTGTAGGCTCTTTCCACACCATCCCATGTCTGTATTAAGAATAATGACAATTAAAAAAAATTTAATCAATATACCAAGCCACTCTTTAAACTGAAAGATCGTTCTCTCATTTGAAGCCTTTTAATTTATAGCACAGCCAGAGCCTCATCATATAACACAGCTTATTTTATAATGTTTCTATCAAAACAAGAAATATGATTATATAATGACTAATGTTTTCAGTGAAAGTTGAAGCTCAATCTTAAGCAAAACTGTTATTTATGGTTATTAAAAACAAGTAAGTAATACACACATAACTATTCATAAAATTGAAGTCTCTGGGATCAATTTCTCTAGGGGTGAACTACTTAAATGAATGAGATCGTAATACAGACTTGGTGAGCAAGTGAAATGAACAAGTAAACTCAAAATATTACTCTATGCCAAACATTTAAAAAGCATAGGAAACAGGTAAAAAGCCCTCTAGTTTTAGCATTATTTAACTTTCAACATAACTTGTTTATGAGACAAAATGAAAACAGAGTAAAATAAACTATGTAACAGTTAAAGAGAAAAATCACTATCAAAGTTTCCAACACAATGTCATAAAATATACATTTGGTCTAAACATAGCCAAGACAGCTAATGCCAGAGCCCACTGCAGGGCATATCCTCACACAACAATAAGGATAAGTAAACAAAACTATCTTTTTCACTCCCCTTACAAACAGAGCTTGACTACTGAAAAATATGAGAAGCGGAAAATGAAAAGACCTTACATTTCATCTGCTAAGGGAAGTAGCAATTCTCTTAACCTAGTTATTATAGTTACTTAAGTCTAATTTTCTTCAAAAAATTCAAGATGTTTACTACCAAAGAGAAAAGGGCACTAGTTTAAAATAATTGTGAAAATATAAAGGCTTTAGGGTATCTTCACAACACTCACCTCTTCTGGGGTGATGACACCTGTTTCCTTAAATTTAGATTCCTAAAGAGAGCAAAAAGAATAAAGTTATTACAACATCTTTACATTAAACTAAAAAATGTCTTAGGGACTAATATTTGTCCCTCCTAGACAAGAGTATTCTATGAAACAAACAAAATGCTTAACCCTAATACACTGTATGAAATATTACTGGTCCTTGATTACAAAGATATACAGGTATAATGTAGATGAGTTACAAGAAATTACTTGCAGTATAATTTGACCTGATATAGTAAAACATGGATGCTAAAAAAGCACACCAATATCCAGATTAAGTGGCCCTGCATGGTGAACATGTCATTTTCTAGCACTTTAACACAGCCAATGTTTAATTTAAACCAAGTAATACTTCCCATTATTCTCATTTTCGCTATAACTTTTTTCCTTTTATTTATTTGTTTTTTCTTCTTCTGGACAGGGATTTGTTATTCTGGCCACGCTGCTGTGTAGCCCCAAACCCTCCCGCCTCAGCCTCCGGAACACTGGAGTTCTAGGCAATGTGTCACCACCACCATGTCAAGCTTCACTACACTTCTAACACAAGAATGCTATTGGCTAATTTTTGTTCCATATGTTCAATTATAAGACTTATTGAAAGTCTATAAAATAAGACTTTGTGGTAGTCTACAAAATAAAAAGAATATTGTTTACTTAACAAATATTTACCACTATATGCCAGTACTATTTGAGACTATGTGCTATACGCCTGGGTGGGGGAGGGGGTGGGAGGAAGGAACTCATCTTCATACCATGAAGGAAAAAAAATTAACTACGGAAGAGGTGGTATTAAAATAAAATAAGTCCTCAGCTAGGGGTTCAACTTAGTGAGCACCTCCAGTATGCAGCTGAATTTTGATTGGCTTGGTCTTGTACAGGTAATCACAGGCACTCTGAGTTTGAGCCTTGCAACTCCAAAAGGTAGTTTCAAAGTACTCCTCCCAATGTCTGGCAGCTGATGGCTGGTAGGGGAAGATAAGTCCTGTTTTCTCCAGGGTGTGGACCCTGGTAGGTTATCCATGCTCAAGTGGATGGTCCTATACACCCCACACACATACCCCGCTGCCCCCAACACACACACAGGCAGCAGTATTTGGGCTCAGAGGATTGAAAAGAATATAAAGTTGGCAGAGGTATATGTTGGGGGTAACTGGGAGGATTAGAAGAGGGGGTGGGGATGGATATAATCAAAAAACATTGTACATGTGTTAAAGTACAAAATACATTATAAATAAATAAAGGATAGACAAAGGACCAAGCCATATGGCTGCCTGGGGAAAAAGCATTACTGGCCAAGAGAGGGGGGAAAAAAGAAAATTCTAGAGGCAAGAGTCTGCTTGACAGTAGTGGCATCCTAAGGCAGCTACTGTAAGGTCAGCTTCCACCAAAGTAGTCACAAGATAAAGACAAGTCAGGCTTCTACTGATTTGAGACCCTTCAAGATCACAGATGTCATATAAACAAAGAACGCCTTCTCTAAACCTTCACTTCCTAAGAAAAAGCCATCATTTCTTTCCGGATATTTCCTTTTTTCTCTTTGCCTTTCCTTATCTAGAAGGAACCTATAAGGACTCTCTCTGAAAACTAGGAATGACAAGGAGAGACGTTATTTCTTTCTTTTATGCTAAAAATTATGCCACACATTGTGTCCAGGCATGGTGGCAGACACCTTTAACCTCAGCACTTGGGAGGCAAAGGCAGAGGAAACTATAAGATTTCAAGGTTAGCCTGCGCTGTACATAGTGAGTTCCAGTCTACAAGTTATTTATGAGATAGCCATTTTATGTTTAATTGGAAAGTGTTTTGCTCATCTCTCCCAGAGACTAAAAGTTGAATGGATAGCACACCATTAAAGCGCTGGAAATCTAAACAGATACAATATTTTGGAAATATTTTATAACATGCAATAGAATCACTTAACTCCAATGCTGAAATTACTTCCAATTCTTAAATAGAGGGTAATGGTAACTAAAATGACTTTTACAGTAAACATATAAACAAACCAAGAGCTAAGATCCCCACTTATATTTCTTCCAGACTCTTTTGTTTTGTTCTGTTTTGTTTTGTTTTGTGAGACAGGGTTTCTCTGTGTACTCCTGGCTGTCCTGGACTTGTTCTGTAGACTTAAAGGTGTGCGCCACCACGCCCGGCTTTATATATATACATGATATATATATATATATGTGTATCATATGTGTATATATTTTTTCAAAGGTGTCTCAGAAATAAGTATTGAAAAGGGAGGATAAAGACCAAGCATTCACTGCCTCTCAACTCAATGACTGAACAGAACTGACTAGAACTGAGAAATCTGCCTGCCTCTGTCTCCAAGGTGCTCGGATTAAAGGTGTACACCATCAGGCCCGTACCTAAGCTATTGTCTATCAGAAACTTCCTCTGAACCAGGCTGGCCTTGACCTCAGAGATCTGTTTGCTCTTTCTCCTGGGATTAAAGGTGTGTCTGTATTCCAGCCTTGTTGCTGGCTTAAAATTCCTCTACACACATGGGTGTTTATTTCATTTCTTTTGCTTTCCATTAAATATATACATTAAAAAAAAAAAGACCAAGCATTCCCCCCTTTGCCAAGGAAAGATCCATCAGCCTACTCAGCCTAACAGCGTATTTCATGCCTGCACTAAGATTAGTAAAATTCTACCTGAAAGCTAAATACATAACAAAAACTACAAATATCTGCCACTCATTTGCTATTACTGCTCGCTTTTCGCAAAGCAAAATCAAGTTACCAGAAAAGGATGTATCCTGTAAGAAAATTCTGAATGCAGCTCTGGAAACGTACTTTTGAAAATAAGCAATCCAGTCTGTGCTCACAGCTAACTTGTGGAAACTTTCACCTGAAAACGTAATAGGGTTTCCCATCTATACAATATACGATGAAGTGTGCCGAATTGCTGCTATTGGATCACCGATTAATAATCAGTTCCGGTTACTTTAAAAGCTTAGGAAACTAGACATTTCGCTCTAGTTCCGCTCAAAGTTACTAACACGTTACAATTTACTACATTCCTCTGAAACCTGAAGAAGTTGGGAATTAGACCGCCTGATAATCAAAACTTGACTATGAAGCTTGAAAGAAAAAGTGGCATGCTGTCAGCCACGGAGCTGTCATCTTTTCAAAGGTTAACCCAGCTACCTGTTCAAACGACTACGGATGCCCTCCCTGATTCAGTGTTCCTACCTCTGCACCCCACCACCTGCCCTCGCACTCCAAGGCACGGAGCAGCAATGAGCGGTAGAGACAGCAGGTATGCAGCTCCGCTCAAGTTGAAGCTGGGGAGCCAGCAAACCTGGAAACTGGCCCTGGAGCCCAGAGCAAGGGGCTGCACGGGACCACGCGTCCCGCCCCTCCACCTTCCACACTGGTCCTCGCTGGGGACCCAGACTCGGATGGTCAGGGCAGAGCAAGCCAGACCCGCCCTCTTACCTTGAGGACCGGGGTCAGGTACTCGGCCACTTCCAGAGCCTTTCCCTTCACCGTATTGATAACATTCTGCATCCTGGGGCTGGAACAGCGATGGGGCGGGGAGGGACAGTCGCACTCCGGGCCGGGGAGTCAAAAAAATAAAAACTGCCCTGGACGTGGCCGACTGGCACCTAGCCCGTCAGACGGCACCGGCCGGGCCGGGGGGGAGGGGCGGCGGCACGCGGCGGCCCGGCCCAGCTGTCACCTGGCCCGCGGTGGCAGAGGCCCAAGCCCGATGAGCCAGAGGCGGGTGCGCGCGCAGCACCCCACCGGCCTTTTCTTTTCCCACCCCCCCCACAAGCTGTCTTTCGCCCTCTAGCTCCACTTGCACCCCTTCCGGCTTCCCCTTCCTCTTTACACTCTCCCAACAAGCCCCGCCGCCACCTGGGTCTCACGTGACTCCAATCGCCCCGGACACGTGACAACGGTAGGGGCCGTGGGGGCGGGACCGGCCCGCCCCCCGGAAGCTCCGGAAAGAACACGCCTGCGCAATGGGCGCGCGGGGCGGCTCTTCCCTGCGGGTTGGTTCTCGGCTTTGTGTTCCAGCACTGGAAGCCGGCGGCGGGAGGAGGGTGTTTTTCGCCGTCGTCCCCGGCTCATAGTTTCCCTACCAATGGGCCTTGAAAACCTACTGCTGCTACTACGGAGCTAGGCAGTCACTATCTCAGCTCTATGATGTCTGTTCTTCCACTAGAACCTTGCCTGAGCGACTGAGGTAACCGCGCCCCGCAGGCAGTGATGCTCGTGCGTGCGAGGGGCGAGGGCGCCGCCCGCTATTCCTATTGCGCATGTGTGGGAGGGTTTCCCTGACAGCGAGAAAACCTGGCGGTGGTGGAGGGGTGCTGACCCATTGGCCTTCTGTACGCGTGCTCCCAGCTGGCCTCAAGTTTAGACCTCTGTCTGCGGTCCTCGACGGCTCTATGTACCCATCCACCTTGTGCGCTTTGGGCAAGTATTTACCCTGCCTTGAGTTCCGTGTCCACCTGTCGGCAAAAGACTGACCACTTAAGCACCCTTGACCTAAGATTAGCCTTCGGTTCCTGTCCTGGTTCAGTAAAAATCATTAGCCATTAGCCATTTCTCAACTATTTGCATTGGGGTCGTTACTGTATAAGAATCATTCCCAGCAAGCGCTTTTTCTACTTCTCTGAAGGAAGAGCTGCAACTGAGAGTGAACCAAAGAACGAAAGCAAACAGACAAACAAGCAAAACCCCGCGATTCCAAAATCTATTCATTCTGGAGAAAAGTTAATATTGAATAAACTGCTTTTCTGCAGTCCTGAACTGTAGATTACTTACTTTGTAACTCATTTCCAATCTGGCTGCAACCTTTCTGCCTCGAGAATTACCTCCCTTATCAGATATTGGCAGTATCTATTGTTTCCTTTAAGTTTTCTCTGTTCTGTGCTGTTGAAGTTCCAACTTAGTCGTGACCAAACATCTACAGATCTCCCCTTCTGTTATGCACAGTCTACAGTGTTCGCTTTGTGCTTTGTCCTTAGGTCTGCCAACAGGGTTGCTCATGAAAGTATTCTTTTTAAGACAATTAAAAACCAGTGGGATGGAACGAAAATGCTTCAGACGTCCTGGGTTCAGCCCACCAGCGCTGTACACATTCCTGCTGGGGGTTATATTCATTACTTTAAGTTCAAGTCGCATCTTACTGGTAAAATACTCTGCCAATGAAGGTGAGTTACTATGTGGACGACGGGCATGGGGTACTCTTAATCACCTGTCTGTGGTATCCTTATGAATAAATTATACATGATAACCTTTTAAAGTACAGTGCGTTGTGTGAGTGGTAAAGTGTACTTAATTTCTATACTTCAACCTTGTGCTCTTTGGCAAGAATGTTTTGACCCTGGATGAAATTTGGATCATTCAAGTGCGAAGTTAAACACACTGTATAATCCGCCCAACAAGCATTTCTGGATTCCCTGCAAAATGTACACTTGTAACTTCTTTGGAAATAACAATATGTTTGTTTAGTTTCTTGGCATTTGTGAGTTGATATAGTTACTTTATCAATGGGACAGTAAAAATTAAAAGTTTGGTATATATGTATATACATATTTTTTTCAAGAAGTCCTTTTTTTTTAACGTAAGGGTTTATGCAGATATTTCCACAAAACTGCAACGGTTACTTCTGAACTATTGAGAGCTAGGAAATCATGACATTGTGATTTTTAATGGTCTGCTTGGGGCTCCTACCTATGAACGTAAGTTTTAGCTTCAGTTAATATTTACCTTTCAAGCCCTAGGCTAAATTTTAATCGTCTCTTAATTTCTTTCCTTGTTGCTCTAACAAAAAATACCTGACCAAAGCAGGTTAGGGCAGGGAAGAAGGTTGGTTTTGGCTCACTGACAGGGTGGTCGGAGTGGCAGGCGCTTGTAGCAGTTACTCACATGGCATCCACAGGCATCAAGCAGGAGGAGATAAAATATGCTTGGAGCTGAAGAGATGGTTCAGCAGGAAGAACTCTGGCTGCTCCTGTCAAGAATTCATAAGTCTAGTTCCCAGCATGCACCTGGAAACCAACAGTAACTGCAGCCCCAGAGAGTTGAAATGTACTACCCCAACCCAAATCTCTTAACTTTACTTCTTCCACTATATTTTCCTGCCACCTGGCTATAATCCTTCAAATAATTTCTTATTCTCCCAGACTCTAAACCACTAGTCCCAGCAACTTCCCATGGCATAAGAAGCCTCCTGCTGGCCTCCATGATGCACAGACATTCAGGCAAAACATCCATTAACATAATACAAAGGAAAAACACTTTTAAATAGTCACACCGAACTCACTTTCACCTTATTTAGTCTAGGACCCCAGTCTTTGAAATGCTCTCACAAGTAAGGTGGGTGTTTCCACCTCAGCTGTTCTCATTGGCATAGTCCCTTACGGGCATGTCCAGGATCGAAGCTAATCTACATAATTCCCCACAGATGTGACCAGAGGCCCAGTCCCTGAAATGGTTCTAGGTCCTTGGTAATATTAGCCATCACAATTGTAGAGTTCAAAGTGCATAAGATACAGACAATGAGATAAACATGTAAATACATTATAAAAGTTCAGTCCAAGAAATGGGATAAAAGGGCTAGGTCCAAGATGCAGAGATAGTCCATGAAAAATAATGAGTATGCCTGTGTAAGGATGATGGGGCGCACAGAGGGAGCAGGGGACGCTTTTTGACTAGGTGACATTTGATTCAGCAGGAAAGCAGGGATATGGGATATTGAAAGCAAAGACAACAACTCCTAAAGAAAGGAACAGAGGGAAAAGAACAAAGGGAGTTGAGAGAGAACTCGTAGTAAAGATTTGCTCCTGGGCGAGGTGGCACACGCCTCTGATCCCAGCACTTGGGAGGCAGAGGCAAGTAGAGTTCTGTCTCTAGAGGCAGTTTCAGGACAGCCAAGGCTACACACAGAGAAACTCTTGTTTTGATGGCCTAGGGCAAATAAGAAATACTTGAAGATTATAGCTGGATGCCAGTAGAACAGCCTGGGAAAAGGCTAGTTAGTTAGCTGCGTACTGAAAGTCAAGCCACAGGTGGTGAAGACTAACTAACTGCGCTCTCAGAATAGAGAGGACAGAGTCAAGAAACATTCAAAGCACACAAAAGTATGTGATTGGACACTGTCTTAAGTGTGAGGATTAAAGACCATAGTTCAAACCTTTCAAACCTCAGAACTTTCAAGTTGCAAGTAGTTTGATAGTGTTTTTAGCTTGCCATGGACCAGCTCAGTCAGGAAAAGGTCCCTGGGAATGGGAGGTCTTGGAGCGTCAGTTTACACAAGATAAAGCGTTGACAAACAGACAAAAAACTCAAGATCAAGTCTGTATCTGAGTATGTTTTTTTAAGCAAGCAGTCTAGGGTTAAATACATTTTTTCTTTTGAAACGGGGTTCGACATGGTTACAGTTTTTATGGTGTAGGTTTAATAGAGTCAGTGAACAATCAAGCAAACACAGCACAGGTACAGATAGTTTTGTCATAATTTGAATTACAACTTTAGACGTCATCATTCTTAAGCAGTTAGCTTGATATCAGTACACAGATGCATTTTTCGTCGAAGCTCAGCGTTACAGCACCTGGTGCTGAGGTCACGGGAATCAAGATAGTTTTTTGAAACACCCTGTTTTTTGGTAAATGTCACAAGATAGTACCAAATGACTAATTCTTAGCTATGTTTCTTTGGTAAATGGAGAAGACCAGCGGAGCTTGACGAAGAACTTTAAGCTTGAACAGTCCCTGGCTGCAGCCCCATGTTAGCAATGTTTCGTAGCAACGTGTATACCTGAAAAAAAGTCCTGACCTGGGAGTGAAGTCTAAGAAATAGTATAAAGGGAATGAAGTTTTAAGAAACAGGATAGAGACAGAGAATTGCCAGCACAATGAGAGAAGAAAAAAATCTGTAATCAGATTTCTCCTGTCAGGAACATCAACCCCAATCCAGGAGACTCTGCCCTTTTCTGGGGTCTTAGTCTCAGGCCTGTGTAGTACTTGTCACACAGACTCCACAGGAGGGGTGACATTGGCTAAAATATGAGGATTGTTAGTAGGAAAAGTAAGTTGGGTCAAATTTGGGGGAAGAAGTTACTCTTAAGTTATTTCCCTGCCATGAGGTCAGAGGCTGTGTCCTATTTACTGTAGTGTCTTACAGTGCCTAGCACAAGTGCACATAAAGAAAATGCCTTGGAGTAGAAGGAGGTAGTTACTCACAGATGTATTCAGTGAGCTCCAAACTAAATGTTGCAGGATTTAGATCTCAGTTATTGCTGAATTGGTGTTTAAGACTCTAGGAGCAGATGAGAGAAGTGGAGATTACATTTAAATGGGATGGCAGTATTCCAGACAACATTAAGAAGACCTCGTTAGAGCTGGGTGCTAGTGTCACATACATTTGATATGTTTTTTAACCCCAGGAGTTGAGTGGTAAAGGCAGGAGGATCACAGGAGGCAAGAGAACTTCTAGAGTCTGAGCTGTACACAAGGCTTGCTAGTGGCCTGGGAGACAAAGAGGGTTGGAAAGGGGAAGAGAGGTGGGGACCGCCCCCTCCCATCACATGCTTTAGTTACTTTGTTGCTGTTAATATAAAAGCTAGCAAAAGCAGCTAAGGAAGGCAGGGTTTATTTAAGCCTACAGTATGAGAAGATGAAGTGCATCTTGGCAGGGAAACCATGAAGGTATGAGTGAGGCAGCTGGTCCTACTGAATCCACAGGAAGCAGAGAGGTGAATCCTATCAGAGAGTTCACTCTCTCCTTTCGCCTTCTTAGTCAATCTGGACCCAACATCTTCTGGTACATTACACATTGAAGGTTATCTTTCCTTACTGTAAACCTCTCCGGAAACATTCCTACAAATGCACCTAGAGGCATGTCAAAGGGGATTCAACATCTAATAAAGATAACCAATTAACCAATTAACCACAAGAAAATAGACAAAATTGCCATACCATATAAAGGTACAAATTACATCAAGCCAAATAACATCTGTAACTAGAAGATACTTGCTTATCAGAAAACGAGTAACTTGAAGCAGACAATAGTGACACACACCTTCAATCCAACACTTGGGAGGCAGAGGAAAATGAGCCCTGAGTTTGTGGCCAGCCTGGTCTACAGAACTAGTTCTGGGACAGCCAAGGCTACACAAGGAAACGGTGTCTTGAAAAACAAACAACAAAACAAAACAAAAGAGAGAAAGAAAGAAAATTAGTAACTTGAATATACCAGTAGAGTAAGAAACCAAATGGATGCTGACTGATAAGGTTTTATGGGGAGGAGAATGTATCATAGGGCCTGGTGTCTTACATTTTATTTATCAAAGTTTAAGCTTTCTGAAAGCTAAAAAGGGACGATTATTAGGAGAACAAAGGAACTAGCTGAAATCAAAGTGAAATCAAACTGATCTCTGAGAAGGGCCAATTTTGACAGGAGAATGGGCATGGTCCTTTTCCCTGAGACTAGAGGAAAACCACTTCTAAGTATGTTTAAGATTAGTGGACTGAGGCTGTCCATGCTATCGCACAGTTTGGGAACATCTGAGCGGAATGCCAGAAGCAATAGCAAAAGTGGGGTAAAGAACATTGACAAAGGTTTGGCCACTGTGATCTGAAGCTCCTCCCTACCCACTTCCTGGTGTTACATTTTAGTTGTTTGTTTATCATAAAGATTATGAAAAGTATCTTTTGAGGATAAGAATGTGATTTAAGTCTACCTTTGTTCTGAGTAAAGGGAGGAGGTATTCCAACTAGGCTTCGAATAATTGAACAAGCAAATACCTACATTGAGGTGGACATTTACTAAATGCCAGCTACATGAATGTGACCAAAGCCTGATGTTTTTGTCATAAGACATTTACTTTCTAAGAATATGGCATAAGCATAATAAATAATTACAATACAGTTTGTCGAGTGCTGTTGTGCAGATCGATTGATTGTGCCTAGAAACAGACAAGTAGTCAATTTGTCATATGTTGAATGTTCCAGGGAATCTGCAGAAAAGAGAGGGGAAGTATCCTGGCGAGAGAAGGTTACATTGGCAAGCTTCCTGCCATGGTTTGCCAAGTTTTAATATGACTAAGAGAAGCAACCAAATGTTTGTAAAGAGAGGGAAATGCATTTCTAAAAATAGTCGTTAATAAAGATTCTATTTGTCCTTGTCACTATTATAAAGCAAGTTGTCATTAAGTATTTAGAAAAGACAGGTAATAACTAAGATCAAGGCATGCTAACCAAAAGTCACTCTTACTTCAGTTGACCTATTACCCAGGATATGCTTTATAAATGGTTACTGGGTGTGGTAACCCAACTTACTTCCTCTCAGCCTTAAAAACAACAGAGTCCTTTACCAGATAGCTTTTTTTTTTCCACTGGCGTTTCCCATGTGTGCCAGGGGCGGGGGAGCCAAGCAGTGCTCCTGTGTGTACAATGATAATGAACCAGGTTGGAAACATCTGAGCTAAGGAAATGCCACAGGCAACGTATACTGTGATGTTTTTTTGTAAGGCTTGATGAATCACAAGCTGCGTACTAATTCGGCTAGTAAATTGATAACTTGGTAAGTCAGGTGCTGAGTGCTAATTATCTGTTTAGAACTCAAGTCCCTGCTCTCCTTCCCATGGAGCTATCTCAGCCCTTGATCCTACCCTCCCAACATGCTTATCCAAAGGTTGAGAAAAGGTGGGCCAGCCAGAAGACGTTTACTGTAGCGAGTATTAAATTTGAGCTTTTAAATTTAAAATGTATTAATCACATATAAAAGCATGCAGAATAAACTTAATAGTTTTAATTTTTCCTGTTACATTTCAGAGAACAAATATGACTACCTCCCTACTACAGTGAATGTGTGCTCAGAGCTGATGAAGCTGGTTCTCTGTGTGCTTGTGTCACTCTGTGTCATAAAGAAAGGTAGTTACCAAACTATTGTGTGTCTGCTAAAGTACTCCATCCAAAAACATCAGAACTGCTGCAATGTTTATAATTTAGTCTAGTCCAAGCATAAGTATGTTTTATAGGTAGGGAAACGGGATCTAAGACAATGTTACACAGAGTCGTATTGGAAGGAAGGGAGCTAGGAGAGTTCCCATTTTAATTCCAGCGTCCCACCTCATCACTTGCTCCTGGAGGGCTGTACTCAGTGGGTCTGTATTCGTTTTCCATCTCAGTTTCCCAGCTCTAGGCTTTGGCACTATACCTTTACTCGTTCTTCTCGTGAGCTAAACACTGCTGTTAGAGCGTTAAAGTCCTTGCACCGGAAGGCCTTGCACACCAGAGAGTTTCAGTCTGTGGTGAGTTCCCAGTTACCTGAGTGCATTTTGTAATTCTATGAAATTTGTACATTGCTTGAAGGATTTATATTTAATCTCTCTCTCTCTCTCTCTCTCTCTCTCTCTCTCTCTCTCTCTCTCTCTCTCTCCATTATTATCTTTATTGCAGCATGCCTTCCTAAATCTCTAGAAAACTTGAGTGGGAATAATAGCTAAAACCAGGATTAGTAAAAATCAACCATCTCATCGTCAGTGTATATAAGTTTTCACTTACTAGTTCCCTTCTGTGGTCACCACTTGAGGGGAAAGTGAAAGAATTAAGTCTCTGTTTTCCTTTTCTACTTACTCTAACTTGTATGTTCAGAGAAGTCAACAACATAGTGTATCTGGAGACACCTTAAGTGATGCTTCTGCTTTGAGTTAGGAGGAGTTATGATTCTGTTTTGCTAAGGGTCTGGCTGGTTGCTCATTGACACAGGTGGAGGAAAAAGGCAATACCAATAAATGACATATTTCTTTTACTTCTATGGACTTGAAGTCACTTACAGAGGCCATGTAATAAAGCCTGTTTTATAAACTTGTACTAGTAATCAAGTTTAGTGTACTTTCAGTGGAAACAGAAAGCATTCTCGAGGAAGGTGATTTGTATGAATATATGTTTCTTTCTTCAGAAGAGCGTCAAAGTAGACATTTGAGGTGTACTTCTTGGAAAGAATTCTCAAGTTTCATGAAGTGGTCTGTTCCTGCCTTTCTCTACTTCCTGGATAACTTGATTGTCTTCTACGTCCTGTCCTATCTTCAGCCGGTAAGTAACAGTAACAGAGGAAATGCCACTGAGAAGATACAGAGAAGTGAGTCCCAAACCCATCGTACCTGTTCTCTTTCCCACTGACCTTCCTGAGGTTTTCTAGAACCATCTGATACTAATTTACCTGGCTGTGCCCGATGTTCACATTGCTAATGATTCATGTGCAGGCTACTGAGTGGGTAGAGGGCATTTGCTCCCAGGCACAAGGCCTCATAAGCCACCCTGACCAGTCTGCCTTTAGTTTGAGTTATCCTATAACCACTCAAGACCTCACTCAGATTTCCAGTATTAACTCAGAATATAATACAGTTGTTGGACTTGCCTTTGTTCCACCTGTTTTAATGTAGTTTTTCTATTTACTCTCTGTGTTTGTATCCATATTTACTATATGACCTTTTTCTGTTATACTTTTTATTCATGTATGTGTGTGTGCATGTATATGTATACACATGTGCTATGGCACAAAAGTGGAGGTCAGAGAACAGCTTGTGGATATCGGTTCTCTCCTTTCACTATATGGGTCCCAAGATCAAACTCAGGTCATCGGACTTGGCTCTAAGCACCTTTTCCCTTCTTGCTGGCCCCTTTTATGTTAATCTTATCTACAGATTCCTCATGAGTGTGAAATTATATCAATTCAATTTATAACACTGAAACTACTCACCTCTGGTACATCTTGTGTATCAGCTTGGGAAGTCATTGGTAGCCACAATTAAAAGTCTTCTGCCTGGATAGTGACTCATGGCTTTAATCCTAGCTAGCACTTCGAAGGCAGAGACAGGCAGATCTCTGAGAATATGAGGCCAACTGGTCTATGTAGTGAGGTCCAGAGCATCCAGGGCTATGTAGAGGGATGCTCATTCAAATACAAACAAACAAACCAAAAACTATTTTCTACTTTTACCTAGAGTCAGTTTGGGTTCCATTGCTCCCCTCCCCCAAATTTTTTTAAAATGAGGGTTTTTATTGCCTATGTTGTGTTCTTAAGTTTTTAAAAAATAATACAATTAGGCACTTTAATCATAAATAGTATTTTTATTGGCACAGAACCATTATGTAAAACCTCCCAGATGTGTTTTAGAAATGGATAAAGGAGGGGCGGGAGCAATAGAAGATAGTAGGAATCAAGAGCTTGGCACTCTCTGGACATGGAAACCTCTGTAACTTCGAAGGCCCTGTTTGCTCTTGGTTTCAATTTTGCTATCTATAAAATAGAAGAAAAAATGCTAACTCAGCCCAAAGGCAGGGCGTAGGCCAGCTGAGCACCTGTGTTCCTGTCTGCTCCGTGACTGCATGAGAGTGAGTGAGAAGTCAGCTCATGTAGCGTGCCTTCTTCTGAGTCCTTCTTTCCAAGTTTTCAGACTTGATAATTCCGATCACAGCAACATGATTATTCACACTCAATAATAAGTATTATTATTTTGTATTGGAAACCAACAGATTAGCTGTACATTTATACCCTTTCCTACATGCCCACTATTGAGCAAAATTGCAACTTCCTTATTCTTCTTCCGTATTTATTGCTTGGGTCTTCCTGATCAGCTGCACCCACAATATTATGAAACAATATATGATTTAGTCTGAGTATTTCTTGCCAAGTTTTACTTAAGGATTTAAATAAAGGCACATAGAAGTTTTAGAACAAAGGATAATGATTAGATTCATTCTCCAGTGTTAACATAGGAAGTATATTCCGAGTCTGTGAAGACATCCAGACTGCCTAGCTGTGTGCGTTTACATGCTCCTGTGTGACTGTTCAGGGGCGCTACTTCCCTGCTCTTAGCAGCAGTTGTTCTCATCGACTCTTCCTCTTTTCCTAACCCGAAGTTCACAAACATTCGTGTTATCGTGAGGAACACTGAGAAAATCCATTCATCATCTACCACACAGACAACAATAAGTCAGTAGGAAGCTAGAAATGTGGATTGCCCTGATTCAATCATGATACATTATGTACATGTAGTAAGTTACTATTTTTATGACTAGTAAATATATATGATTGTATTATAAATCTTATTAGCAATGTCAATAGAAAAACAGAAACATTAAGATTCTTAGAGTTACTACTAGTTTTAGTCAGTTTTACTTTTTTATTTTTAATGATTGTAGCTGTGTTTGCTGTTATCAGTGGCTGTGTAAGACTTGATAGTCTCTGTTGTTTGTTGGATTTAGTACAGGGTTTTGCTATGTCTTGGCCTACACAGGAGCTCAAGGTCCTCCTGTCGTAGCCCTCTGATTGCTAAAACCACAGAGGGATAACAGCACACCTTGTTTCTCTGTGTATTCATCCAAAGTGGGAACAAGAAGTAAAGGTGAACTGGACTTTATGGTTATTGCTAAAAATATTAGTATTGCCAGATACGTTTATAGAGAACAGTAATAGAATTTCATATATTCTGAACAATACATATCTATGTATGTGTTATTGTGTCCAATTTAAACAGAAATACGACTGTGTTCATAAAAACAAGCCACTATAAAATCTAGGTAGTACATTTCTAAGTGTTTAGAGTAATTTAGATCAATCCAGAGGATTATCTAATACGAATTATGTTTTAAGCCATGTCATTTCAACTGGAAAACTGATTCAGTTTCTAAAAAGAATAAAAATGCTTAAACATGTGCCTTCATTTTCTTACCATATAAATAGGACTAACATGTATCTTTCACTTTGCCCATAAAGCCAATATTAAATAGCTATAAGAGGAGTATGGTTATAGCTCAGAAGTTAGGTGCATGTCTCATGTACATAGCTCTTACTTGATTCACAGAACCACACTCAAAAACAATCATTTTTAAGAGGTCCATAAAGGGCTTTGTTGGCTGTTTAAAAAAAAAAAGTGTGCTTCATAAGCATGGTAACTTATTTCTAAACTTTAACCTTTACAATTTGTGTTTCTTGATCTATACATCCAGGTCATTTATACAGGCATTGCCCAGACTTAAGCACATACTGTCAAATTGTGGCAATAACTTGATAAACTTGCATAAATTTAACAAGCAATAAAAACAGAATTTAATCCCCCAGTGAAAAAGCTGCCCTAATAACCCTTTGCTTTGTGACTAAAAGGCTTTTGTGTCAGGTGAACTAGACGTTGGGAGGTTCTGAGGCCAGTGCTTTGCTTGGATTGTAATCCTATCTTCTCTTTCTTTCTAGGCCATGGCTGTTATCTTCTCGAATTTTAGCATTATAACAACGGCTCTTCTATTCAGGGTAGTGCTGAAGTAAGTAATTCACTGTGGAAGCATATATAATCCGTTGAAGTGGGCCAGTCTGGCTTTTGATAATTTACCCAGAATGCTGAGCTCTCAGAACTCATAGGCCAAGATTTTATTTCTCATTAGCCTTGTATATTAGATACCTTGTTTATCCAGTGTGGAAAGCAACTCTAGTGCTGTTTAAATCCACTGCCATCAGGTATATGAAATATCTTGAACTTTTCAAAACTAAGATATTTGTTACTGTTTATTGATATTTTAAGTTTTAGTGGGTGTTTTGTTTTGTTTGTTTGTTTTATCTTTTTCAAGACGAGGTTTTTCTGTATAACCTTGCCTGTTCTGGACTCAATTTGTAGACCAGGATGGCTTCGAACTCACAGAGATCCACCTGCTTCTGCCTCCCTGGGTGCTGGGATTACAGGTGTATACCACCACACACGGCTAGTGTTTTGTTTTGTTTTTAATGTTTGTTTTCTGACGAGGTCTTACTTGGTAACCCAGAATAGTGCTGAACTCATAATCTACCAGTTTCAACCTCCCAAGTGCTAGGATTAGTAGCCACATCAATCTGCCAGGAGCTGTACCCTTAAGACACACTAATTCTCACTCGTGTGCAGCTGCCAGCTCCTTATGCAGGGATAAGACTGAGCACACCTTCTCGCCCCGTGCTGGCGGTTCTTTTCTCCCTTGAGCTTGCGTAAGTCTTGGGTATGCTGTTGCAACTGCTGTGAGTTCCTATGTGCCCCTGCCCTGCAGTGTCCAGAAGACACTGTTCCCTTGAAATTATTCACCATCTCTAGCTCTCATATCCTTTCTGTCACCTCTTCCTCAGTCAGCCCTGAGCCTTGAGAAGAAGGAATATGATATAAGTTTCACATTTAGAGCTGATAATTCAACAAATCACCTCTTAAGCTCTGAAGTTTGACCATCTGTGGGTCTTTAGTTAATCACCATGTAGTAAAAACCAAAACCAAAACAGAACAAAAAACTTCTCTGATGAGGGTTAAGAGATAGAGTGATCTGTGGGTATAATGGTGAGTTCTTAGGAGCCAGCTTAGTAATACGCCCATTTGAGCCAGAGGGGTCAAGGACACCACAAGAAAATCTACAGCGTAAACTAACCAGGGCCCAAGGGGCCTCACAGAGACTGGACCACCAACCAAACAGCTTGCATGGAGCAGGCTGAGGTCCCGTACACATGTGGCAGATGTGCAGCATGGTCATCATGTGAGTCCCCTAACAACAGGAGTAGGGGCTGTCTCTGACTCTGCTGCCTGCCTTTGGATTCCTTTCCCTAGCTCGTGGAAATCAGGACAACTCTCAGGAATTGTTTCTCTCCTTCCACCTGAGGTCCCGGGATCAAGCTCAGATTGTCAGGCTTGTGTAGCCCTTTTACCTGCTGAGCCGTCCCACTGCCCAGATTTGTGTTCTCTCTCTCTCTCTCCCTCTCCCTCCCTCTCCCTCTCCCTCCCTCCCTCTCTCCCTCTCTCTCTCTCCCTCTCTCTCTCTCTCCCCCTCTCTCCCTCTCTCTCCCTCTCTCCCTCTCTCTCCCTCTCTCTCTTACTTTCCAGTCATTACTTTCTGCTGCTCAGTGTGTACCACCTGAACCTCTAGCAGTCTAGCAGTTGTGTGGCTATCCATGGTTTTAACTTCATGTCATAGGGCTATGGCTAGCCCTATTCCTAGGATATAAATCTAATTATGTAAAAATCATACATGAGAAGGCATGATAAACAGATGTGCTGCTTTCTAAGCCAGCATATGCATTTAGCAATTTCACAGAATGAAGCTGTAGAATTGAAGTCAGGCTCCTTTTTCCACATATGTTCTGGGAGTTTAGAATGGGTCTTAAAAGTGATACCTAACTAGGAGAAGAGGATACACTAAGCCATCTTTCTCATTCTTTCAAAAACATGAGCCTGGAAATCATTTGTGTCTCACTTAGCTTTTTCCCTAAGAGCAGGAATTCCTACACTGCCCTAGGTGCTCAAAAATGTTCTTATCACTTCCAGTTTATTTGTTTACTTGTTTATTTATTTATTCACTTACTTTATGTCCTGGTTATAGCCCCATCCCTCCTCCCAGTCGCATTCTCCCTCCCTCTCCCCTATTCCCCTCCCCTATTCCTCAGAAAAGGGAATCTCCACTTCCCATCCACCCCAGCTCATCAAGTTGCATCAGGACTGAGCATGTCCTCTTCCTCTGTGGCCTGGCAAGGCATTTTGCCAAGGGTAAGTAGTCAAGAAGCTAGCAGCAGACTCCATGTCAGAGACAGCCCCTGCCCCCTTACTAGAGGAGCCACATGAAGCCTGAGCTGTCCATCGGCTACATCTGTGTAGGGGGCCTAGGTCCCATCCATGCAAGGTCCTTGGTTGGTGCTTCAGTCTCAGCAGAACCCTCTGGAACCTGGTTAGTTGACCCTATTGGTCTTGTGGAGCTCCTGTCTCCTCTAGGTCCTTTTCTCTTTCACTCTTACTTTTCTGTAAGGCTCCCTATGCATCACCCAATGTTTGGCTATGAGTGTCAGCATGTGTTTTGAAGCCGTACTCTGTGGACTCTCTCAGAGGACAATTCTGCTAGATTCCTGTCTTGCAAGCATAGTAGAGTGTCATTAATAGTGTCACAGGTTGGCTTTCTCCCATGGGGTGAGTCTTGGGTTAGTCCAGGCATTGGTTGGACATTCCCTCAATCTCTGTTTTATCTGTTCTATCTTTATCCCTGCACATTTTGTAAGCAAGATGAATTTGGGTCAAAGTTCAGAAGAGGAAATAGAATAGACAGAGGTAATGATTAAAGAGAGGGAACAAGATAGGAGAGGGAGTGCAGAGAAAGATGAGGGTGGATATCAGACCTAGGGAGCGTGGGGGGTGGGAAGACAGAAAGCCTATAGAGAAAAGAGAAACTGGATGGAGGCATCTTTGTGACAAGTTGGAGACCTAAGTCAGGGTAGGCTCTTGGGAGGCTTTGAGGGGGACTCTAGTAGAGATTCCTAGTAGCAGGGTCCAGAGATTGAAAAGGACACCCTCTAGCTAGACAAGTTTCCTAGTAGAAGGAGGGAAATACCAAGTTCTCATTCTTATGCTTCTGCTTCTGAGAGGCAGAGGGAGGGTGGGACTGGGAGATGAGGGGGATAGGGCTACGACCAGGATGTAAATAAATAAATAAGTATCCCAGCTTCTGATGATGACCTAATTTTCAGACATCAAGTTTTGGATATCTTCTCCCCCCCCCCTTCTCTCTTTCTCTCTTTTGTTTTGTTTTTTTCGAGTCAGAGTTTCTCTGTGTAGCCTTGGCTGTCCTGTACTCACTTTGTTGACCAAGCTGGCCTCAAACTCACAGAGATCCGTATGCCTCTGCCTCTCAGAGTTCAGGCATGCGCCACCACACCTGGCTGGTTTTGGATTTCTTCTCAAGGTCCTTGCAGAGTGGAGAGATATACCTTCTTCTTTGTTGCCTTTGCATAGAAGCTTCTATGCCCTGCCCTACAGATGGCCCTCTGGGTTGGATGTCTTACATTCTGCCATCACTTAACTCCATGGCTCTCTCCTGATTATATGTAAGCTCGCTAGAGAGGCAGGTCAAGTCTGTATCAGCCCAGTTTGCCTGTCTGTCCCATGTCTTTTGAACTCAGTAGGTTGACAAGTAGAGTAACAAGTTCATATCCTCTGTATTTCACAACTTTATTATCAGGTAAAGCAAGTAATAAAGCTTTGCTTGGTTTTATAAGCAGAAATACTACCCAAGTATAATTTTTTTTCTTTTCCTTATCTTCCATTACTTTGCCATTTAGTGGCTTATTATTAGCCCCATGACCCAGGAGCTAATTTTGTGTATCATGAAGTCCTTTGAGAAAGATCTATTTCGTTTGGGAAAATGTATCTACATCAATTACTAAAGCTTACTCATATTGCTTTTTCTGATTCTTAGAAACTCAGCTGTCAGAATTTACAGTTTATCACAATAAAAATCACTGTGCTAGAGGTTCAAGGTAGCCCTGTAAGACAGGCAGCTGGGTTACAGCTGCACATTCAAAGGTGATCTACAGGAAGGAGAATTGAGAATATTCGTAAGGCATTCTGAAAGTGAATAGAGGGGTCAGGTTTGAGATGCAGACCCATCAAATTTACAGTGCACTTGAATTGTAGGGAATGCTAGCAACTGGGTGTAATTTATTCAACCAAATATTCAAGTTTCTGAATGTTCAGTAGAACAGTTAACAAGGGAAAGACAAGGTGGGAGACATGGTAAAATCTTATTTTCTCCCTCTTTGGATAGGCGGCATCTGAACTGGATCCAGTGGGCTTCCCTCCTGATCCTGTTTCTGTCTATTGTCGCCCTGACCGCCAGCACCAAAACATCTCAGCATGACTTGACAGGACATGGATTTCATCACGATGCCTTCTTCACCCCATCCAATTCCTGCCTTCATTTCAAGAAAGAATGTTCCCTAAGAGACAATTGTACAGCAAAGGAGTGGACTTTCACCGACGTCAAGTGGAACACTACAGCCAGAGTTTTTAGCCACATCCGTTTGGGCTTGGGCCATATTCTGATCATAGTTCAGTGTTTCATTTCTTCAATGGCCAATATCTATAACGAGAAGATCCTGAAGGAGGGGACCCAGCTCACTGAGAGCATATTCATACAAAATAGCAAGCTTTATTTCTTTGGCATTGTTTTTAATGGGCTGACCCTGGTCCTTCAGAGCAGTAACCGTGATCAGATTCAGAACTGTGGCTTTTTTTATGGCCACAATGCATTTTCAGTAGCCCTTATTTTTGTGACTGCCTTCCAGGGCCTTTCCGTGGCTTTTATCTTGAAATTCTTAGATAACATGTTCCATGTCTTGATGGCCCAGGTGACAACGGTCATCATCACGGCAGTGTCTGTCCTGGTCTTTGACTTCAGGCCCTCCCTGGACTTTTTCCTGGAAGCCCCCTCAGTCCTCCTTTCCATATTTATTTATAATGCTAGCAAGCCTCAAAATCTAGAGTGTGCACCTCGGCAAGAAAGGGTCCGAGATCTAAGTGGCAACCTCTGGGAGCGTTCCAGTGGGGTAAGTTGTTGTAAATGCACTTTCTGCTTGTTCCTAAATTTAAAACACATTTATTCAGGAAAGACAATAACATCAGTCTATGAGAAGGTGCATTAGAACTGTCTGACTTTCAGGAGCCGTGCATTACACTTTGGATGCTGGTAAGGACTAGGCAAACCATTGCACCTCCAGGATTTTGTGTGTTAACTGTGTAATTGTATCACATAGAATTGTAGACCTCAAAGGTACTTGTCCCTTATCTCATCCTGTCTCCCCTAGATTGATGGGCAGAGAGTGAGTTACATGGTTTATCGACAGCAGGTAAAAGAACTAGGAGTGGAGCTGTTGGTCTGACTCCTAGCTCCTTCTTTCTCCACTGCGCACTGGTTGGAAAAAAGAAGTTAATCTTTTACATTGATAAATCATGTGACGAGCTGGACCCTTAATCTTCCCTGTAGTTATATGCTTATTTCACTTATGAAAGTGATTTTTAACAAGAACTCTCTCATACAAAATATATTCTTTTTAAAAAACAAAAATTTAGTTATTCTGAATTTATAATTTTTGTTAATACAGAGATGACCTATTTCACATCATGAGCCCATTTACTCTTTAGACCAAACCTGTCATTTACTGGGTTCATAGCAAACCTCCAGGTGTTGGATCTCTGAGGTGTTGATACAACAGATTTTTTAAAATTTTTTTATTAATTTTTTCATATTACATCTCAATTGTTAGCCCTTCCCTTGTATCCTCCTATTCCTCCCTCCCTCCCGCTTCCCCCCTTCTCCCCTCCCCTATGTCTGTGATTGAGGGAGACCTCCTCCCCCTATATATGCTCTTAGATTAGATACAACAGATTTTAAGATTAAAAAAAAGGATGTGTCCCAAACCTTTGAAAAGTCAGCAAGAATTCACACTCCAAAGTCCACTGTTCTTTACAGTGGTCTGGGGATAACTGCTAGCCTTATTTTTTAAGGAAAATAAAGTCATATTAGGTACCAGGAATCCTGTGAATCATTGATCGTCCTTTAATCACTTCCCTCCAAGACCAGCAGGTGGTGCTCTTGGTCTGAGTTGAATGCACGTCACTTTTTTTCATTAAAATTTTTTTAGATTTATTGTATTGTATGTGTATGAGTGTTTTTCTTGCATGTGTATATGCCATGTGCAAGCCTTGTGCCCTCAGGTAAGAAGAGGATGTCGGATTCCCCAGGGACTAGAGTTACAGCTGATTGTTATCCACAGGTAGTTGCTATGTACCATGCAGGTGCTGGGAACCAAACCTGGGTCCTCTACAAGAGCAATAAGTGAGCTTTCTCTCCAATTCCCTCTTTATTTTTTGATCATCACATGTACTTCTACCTATAGCATTTCAACTCTTCAATTTGATGAGATTATATTCATGGTTAACAAACGAAAACTCACAATTTAAAGAATAAACCTTTGCTCTATGTATTTAGTAAAGCATTCCTTTAGTGATTGTTGAAAATGAAACATTTCTAATTCTAACAAACTATTCATTTTGTGTTTCCTTTTAGGATGGAGAGGAGCTGGAAAGACTCACCAAACCCAAGAGTGATGAGTCAGATGAGGACACTTTCTAATTGTACCTGGTTGGTTGACAGCTCTCCCAAACTGTGTTTGCACATTTTCAACATTTGTGGCAATTGTCTTTTCTGATAAACTGGTCATGTTTGAAAGCATAATACTCTTTACATGTATCTAACCACTGCATAAACATCTCCATCCAAGATTTATAGCAGCCACAGGGTGGCAGAGTTTTGAGACATGAACATAGGACTATGAGTAACCCAGTACTTGATGAGTCAACAGGATACATATGCAGATTTTTCTTCCTTGGCCTCCAGGTTCCAAAAATCATGTTAACTATACAGATATGCAAATGGGACAGTTTGCCAGGTACTAATCATTGTGTCATATTGTCTATGGGTCTCTCCTCCTCCCCTTCCTCCTCCTCTTCTTCCTCCTCTCCTCTTCTTCTTCTTCTTCTTCTTCTTCTTCTTCTTCTTCTTCTTCTTCTTCTTCTTTTCTCTCTCTCTCTCTCTCTCTCTCTCTCTCTCTCTCTCTCTCTCTCT
>OU015745.1:97794370-97806470 GCA_907169655.1 Acomys percivali | reverse complement strand
TCTCTCTCTCTCTCTCTCTCTCTCTCTCTCTCTCTCTCTCTCTCTCTCTACCTCTACCTCTTTATAGCTCTCTATCTTTCTCTGTCATTGTTATAAATATTGTCTAGGTTGTCCCTCAAATTTTGAGGCCTTAGCAATAGTCATTTTGCTTTTATTAAAGCAACAGGACTCTAAAAGTTTTGGCTGAAAGATTTAGTATCTGGCTGTGCCATAGATTTTGGATAACATCCTTTGTGATAAATATTTTTAAAGCTATTCTTCAGAAATGAAATTTTTTGGGGACTTAAAAGAAAATGCATTTTCAGTCATTCCCTTTTCTTAAAGCTTTATTTACATGGAAGTCTGTGGTTGCCAAGTTATCATAATTACCACTTGTATTAAATAACCTGAGTGACTGTAGATTTGTTTGTTTACTCCAGCCTCTTCAGTTTGTACATTTACAAAATCTTGGCATTATTCCTTTTTGTGGTTCAGTTACTATGTTGAGAATTAAATTGTTTTATTTTGAGTTATTAATTGAACCTTGTATCTTTGTATGATAGCCTATCCTAAAAGTCAAGATCCTGGCTTTAGGATACCTTTATAAGAATCCTTTTGTAAAAATAATGATGACTTTTAATGAAACAGAGTTGTGTTACTCTAACAGAGAGCCAGTAATCAGTAAGTCACTCCTAACTTATACCTAAGCTTATACAAGTGCATGGTAGTTTTCAAGGTATATTTGCATGCAGCTAATTGACTCTTCATTGGTAGAGCAGTCATGTGACAGATAATTAAAACGTAAGAAAATAGAGTGATTTGTCCCAGCTAGATGGTGATAGAAATAAATTTCAAGCCTGTGTGTTTACAAAGTCCTACACTATAAATGTGAATTATAAGCTACCATGCAGTTTGCACATTCCTTCTTCAAGTTTCTGTGTATTTATATATAAGATATTACTATTATTATAATCCACCTCTCTACCCAAAATGATATAACTAGCAGTCATTGCTAAAACTTTTTCATTAAAATAATTGCTAAGCTTCTATCTTGTGTTTGTACTCTGTAATATGAAGTCAGGTGTGGAGTGCTTTTAAATTTAAAAACAAAAACAAAAAGCGGAGTAAGGCAAAAACCCAAGCAACTTAAAACTTAGTCTTTGACTAAGTCTTGGTGTGTAAAGAATGATCACATTCTCTATTTTGTCATAGGCATTCTCACCAGTTACATGAAATAGGAAGAGTATATCCACAAGGTGATTGAATTTAAAGATTAGGAAGATAAGAGAGAGCAGGAACAAGAGCATGCGAATCATCTTACTGAGCAGACGAAATTGCAGAAGTGTCCCCTGCAGAACACAGTATAGCAAGCACTAGTGTCTGATGTGGGGTACTTTGATGCTCCTTATTTATTGTTACTGTTTTACATTCGGACTTTTTGGAAAGCATTCATTGCTCACCATCAGGGTTATTTATGTTAACTTGCCACTTCCTGAGGAGGCGAGCTGGAAATAAAACATCAAGTAAATGCACTGGAATACTTTCGGGGCATCACTGTTTTAAGAAGGACAGTGAAGGTGAGACATCCAGAAGCCGTTTCCCTGGTACTGTTGGAGTCAGGCAACTGTGTGATCTGAAAAGAACAGTTGTCACATGGAAGAGGAAATAGGCATGCTTCCTACTCCAGAAACAAAGTGGCAGTGAGGTAGCAGGGTGACCCTTATTCATACACAGAGGATACAGATCCCAGCCAATGATATTTCTCAACAGTGGGCAAGGAAGCAAGAATGTGGATGCTGATTATGAGAGAAAAAGGTGGCTTAGACCAAGATCCGAAGTCTTTTCCTAGCTGCTTCTTGCTCCATAGATTTTCAAGATGTATGTACCAAGTGACCATGTTGGTGTAATTACACAGCTAAGGCTTGTGTTTTGTTTTCCCTTTAAATCCCTGTGTGGAAGCCCTGTTGCTTGTGAGGTGGATATTGTTGTAACCAGACTTTTGGCTGCTTTATCAAGTTCTTTTTCCTAGCGCTCTTCTCCACTCCAAACCCTTCCAACTCCCCAACACTAGTTAGGAGAGAAAGAAGGATGGGGGGAAAGGGGGTGTCGGTCTTATTAGACCACTTCCTTTCCTTTTTATGTACAATGATTTTATCTAAGAACTCTTAATTTTCCAAGCAGAGAAGGCTAAACATAGTGGGTAAAAGGGTCATTTTCCTCTCTCTAAAGCCTCTATCAGAGTTCTTGAAATTAAGTAAAATGTATTTCCACTTTTAATGAAGAAAATATTTGATAAAAGTCTCAGCATGAATTTTTACTTTTATTAAAGTACATCCAAACAATGTGAAGTATAAACTTAATTTTTGAGTCTCATTGTGTAGCTCAGTCTAGCCTTGAATTCACTTTGTAGACTATACTGAACATAAACTTTGAGCCATCTACCTGCCTCAGCCTCCCGAGAGCTGAAATTTCAGCATGAGCCACCATATCCAACCTTATTTATATGTTTTATATGAAAACCAAAACACATTTACTGAATAAAATATGGTACATAGAGACCAATACATTGTACATTAAAATGTGAACTGTGCTGGCTGGTTTTATATCAACTTGACACAGCTGTGGACATCTAAGAGGAACCTCAGTTGAGAAAATGCCTCCATAAGACTGGGCTGTAAGAAAGCCTGTAGACCATTTTCTGAGTTAGTGATTGGTGGAGAGGGACTAGCCCATGTGCATGGTACCAGCCCTGGGCTGGTGGTCCTGGGTTTTATAAAAAAGCAGGCCAAACAAGCCATGGAGTGCAAATCTCTAAGCAGTGTGCGCGCGTACACACACACACACACACACACACACACACACACACACACCTTGTCCCCCATGGCCTCTGCTTCGGCTCCTACCTCCAGGTTCCCATTCCTGTTTGAGTTCCTGTCCTATTTGAGTTCCTGTCCTGACTTCTTTCAATGATGAACAGTAATAGGGAAGTGTAACGCAAATAAATCCTTTCCTCCCCAACTTGCTTTGGTCATGATGTTTTAATCACAATAGAAACCTTAGCTAAGAGAGAAATTGGTACCAGGATTGTGGAGTACTGCCGTGACAGACCTTGAGACGGTCCAAGTGCTACTTGGCTTCCTAAGAGAAAAAGGTGAAGCATGGGGTCAAATGTTCCACCTCTCCCAAGAAGGCTGGCTTCTGAGCAGAGAGGAATGGAGCACTGAACCAAGATCCGTGCCAGAGATTTCCCGGCAACATGCTACCACTATTTTAGCTGAGCTGCCAGCACCAGGACAGGTGGCAACAAGGTCCCGACCTGACTCAGGTGAGCCAGTGGCTATTTCGGGAACAGCCAGGAATGGAGGCTCGGAGCACCAAAGCCAAGAGGCAGTGGCAGGAGCCTGGTTTGGTTCAGGCAGACAGAATGGGGCCTTCAAGAACAGCTGGCCCCTCGCCTTCGCAGATAGCAGAGAAGGATGTGGCAGTGATGTGCACCTGACACACATGAATGGCAGAAGCTCTCAGCGACCAGCAGCACATGGCTACCTGACCGGCAGCCAAGCCTGGGCCAGCGGTGAATTTTTCCGGGAGGAAGGGAACCCCTCTTTCCCCAGAATAAATGAGGAACCCCAGACAGTCATGATGGAGGAATGGAGTGAGAGAGCTTTAATTCATGAATCAGGGACACTCTAAACCTTGGGCAGTGGGTGGGGTTAATTGTTTGATTCACTGGGGCTAGGAGTGCCAGGGATACTTCATTTACATGCAGCAGCACAACCTTATCATAAAAGGGGGAAAGCAGTATTTAATTACCCTATGGGAGGGGGCAGAATTCCAGGTACAGTTAGAAGTATGAGAAAAGGTCATTGGCTGAAAGCTAAGGTACCAAAACATCTTATTAGCATGGGGAGGGGGTATTTCCAGGAATCCCCAGGTGCACACTGAAGGGGTTTCTTACAGGAAAAGGTTAGTTCTGCCTGTAATCTCCCTGAAGACAATGTGGCACTTCTTAGAGGATCCGGGGTTTCCTCAGATCAGGTGGAGAGGAGGAAACCCAGCTAAGGAAGGGAGTCTGTCAGTCATTTTAGCACCAAGCTCAGGGGCTTTCTGGCAATGCCAGACTTGAATCCTAACAGCAGGGTCCAACAAGTTCCCTTATGTTTTCTGTGTACCGTGAACAGAGCTTCACATTCCAGTTGAGTCTGTCACTTACCATACAGTGATGTAGGAAGAGCATCCTTCACCTTGTCCCTTCTAGCTTTAATACTGTTTGATGGTCTTTGAGATAGACGCCCCAAGGAGGAAGAGAGACAGAGGCTAGAGAACTTTACGTGAGGGCACCTTACCTGTTTATTTTTCCTCTCTACTGGTTGAAACTCGAGCCTTTAGGGCCAGTTCCACAAGGGCAGGAGTAGTGCCATTAACTGTATATGAGGCAGCTTATATGTGTATATAAGCACTTGGGCTTGGTTTGGCTTGCCTGGTTCAGAGTAAGCCCCCTACTTTGATACGGTATAAGCTGGGTTAAACGAAATGCCTCAGAGCACCTTCAGCCCTCTTTGCAGTAATAAAGATGATGACTAGAATTCTCATTATATTTAGACTTATATTTTATAGCTTTTAATATTATGTGTGTACTTGTAATGCGCAAAGTATTTTTATATTTTAGGCTTAGTGCTTTGTGTGTTGTATATATAAAAATATCCCACCCTACAGAGATTGTCCAAGTTCATATATTGTTTTTGTTTGTTTACAGTGCTAGGGGTTAAAGAAACCCAGGGCCTCAGGCACCCTGGAAAGTTCATATAATGAGCCATATTTCATTTATTTGAAGCACTTTACAAACTTCACAAGTACTCATAGGCTTGTCATGCTTATGTAAGACTTTCATTTAAAGTCAAAGGATAGAGTGCAGCAAGCAAAGGAGAATACGGCCACTGAAGGAAGATTCAAGGGGCATTGTGTGCATAAGCTTTTCAAGGTTGTCACGTGGTGAAGACTACACTTCTTCCTCTATCTTCAGCTCAAACAACCAAGATCTAGTGTACTTTTGACTTTGGAAAAGTTCAAAGTAAAAATTTAAGTATATTTTTTCTTTAATTTTTATTATAATTACTGAGAGAGACAGAGTAGATAGGTCAGAAAACAACTTGTAGGAGTCAGTTCTCTTTCTACCAGGTAGATGCTGAGAATCAAACCAAGCCATCAGACTTAACCCCAAGAAGCCCTCTGACCTGCTAAGCCATGTTGCCAACCTCTAAGTAGAATTTTAAATATTTTCTTGGCTTTCTAATCAACTAGGATGAATGTTAGACCAGTTGGAAACCACCTGATGCCAGTATTGTTACAGTTTCAGACTGTAAACAACATATTGTAAATTTTACTGCTTTTATCCTGGCTCGGAGTAAAAAACTATTATCGCACTCTCACAGAGCTTTGATGCTCTAACTTTAAATCATAGCCTCCCCACTCCTTTCTCTTTAAGCTGGATGAGGAAATGTAGATTATGTCTGTTGTCTTTGGCCTCAACTACAAATGATCTTTATAGCATGGGCAATAGACTGTAAGTATGTTAATTATCTTTCCAGCTGACTGATTTCCCACGGTTGTAGTTGGGAGATAGGTACATATTTATTAAAAGGTAGAATTAAAACTGTTCCCTAGGTTCAACCTTGATGAAATGCTCTTTAATGAACTCACTCTTCATTTGTGTTTTTAGTTCAGGAGAAAAGAAGACAGTGTTTATAAATGAATTAGGACTAGTGCCGCCATCTCTCATTGATACCCAAAAAAACTTCTTAAAGCTGAGAAAGACATGACATTCCTAGGGAAGTTGTGACAACACTATGAGAATCCCAACACCATTGACCATTGACAGTGGTGATGGTGGAGCCAATGGAAGACGTCTGCTAAGGTCACAGAGAACATGAAGGAGAAACAATGTAGACATCAAGATGACCACTGAACTGCATTTCTGCCTCATTCCTCCCTCGCCACTTCTTCCTCCCCTTTCCATCTCTATACTACTGTTACAGTTAGCCATCCTTGTAACTCTTCTCTACTTATCTGAGCTTCTGTGTAAGAAGAGCTCTTTTCCGGTTTTGTGTTCTGGATTCTAGCAGAATGTATAGGAAATAGCATAAATTATTTGAATCATTTATACTAAGTGGAGTCTAACCTTCAGGGTAACATCAGGATTAAGAATGGCAATGTCTCAAGTAGGGCCACTCTGGTTGGCCATTCCCTCAATCTTTGCTCCATTTTTGTTCCTGTACGTCTTGTAGGCAGGACAGTTTTGTGGGTGGGCTGGTGTCCTTATCACTCCACTGTAGGTCCTTCCTGGCTACAGGTGGTGGCCACTTCAGGTTCCACATCCCCTGCTGCTAGGAGTCTCTCTCAGCTTGGGTGACCCCCATAGACTTCCTGAGGCCTCCCCTATCCCAGGTGTCTGGAAAATCCCAGAGATGCCCTCCGCCTCCAATTTCTGTTCTCTCACCTGGCCTTCTCTCCCTCACTCTCCTTGTCTCTAATCTCTCCCACCTGCTCTATTGCATGGGAGAGAACCAATCCCTGAAACTATTAATGTTGCTCTGCTATGCTTATAGGCAGGAACCTAGCATAACTCCTGAGAGGATTCACCCAGCAGCTGATGGAAACAGATACAGAAACCCACAGCCAAACATTAAACAGAACTCAGGGAGTCCTAGGGAAGAATTGGGGGGACAATTGAGCAAGCCAGAGGAGTCAAGGACTCTACAAGAAGACCTATAGAGTCAACTAATCTGGGCCCATGGGGGCTCACAAAGACTGGACCACCATAGGTGGAAGATGTACAGGTTGGTCTTCATGTAGATTCCCCCAACAACTCGATCAAGGACCCTCGCTGACTCGGATGCCTCTCCTTGGATCCCATTCTCCTAACAGGGCTGCCTTGTCTGCCCTCTGGGAGAGGATGCATCTAGTTCTGCAGGGACTTAATGTGCCAGAGCAAGTTGGTGCCCATGGGAGACTTCCCCGTTCTAAGGAGGAGAGGGGAGAATTGGGGGAAAGAGCACACAACAGGTGGACTGGGGTGGGGGTGGCAATCAGGATGTAACATGAATAAATAAGTATATTTTTAATGGCAATGTCAAATCATTATTACTTGCATAGGCCAAGTCTTGCAGTAATTCTCAACTTGGTCTTCTCAAATTTAGTAATGCTTCTTGAACTGGGCCCACCCACATTCTTTTTTTTTTCTTTCTAAAGACAGACCATGGCAAGAAGCAAACCAAAAGACCTGTGAATGAAGTGCCAAGAAAAACTACAGCACATTTTGTAGCTGTGGTAGGAGTTAGCTCCCATAGACAGTGAAAGGGTCCACAATAAACTACAAGTTGGTCACAAAACTTAGGAATAAAATGAGCATCGTTTGACTAGCAACTGGCAGACCCAGGCAAGACAGATAGACTGGCAATCCAAGCAAAGGTCAAAAGAGGGTGACGAGAGGTGGCTGGAACTCATGACACTCCCCTGATTGGGCTAACAGTGTGTGATCATGTCCCAGGTTGAGACAGGGAGACGTGACAGAGCATATGAGCTCCCAATGGCTCAGTCACAATATGCTCAAGCTTTATCTAATTTCTTCCCAAAACCCTTTAGAAAGCCCCTACACACAGCTCAACCTTTTTATTGATAATAAAATATATTTCTCAAAGTGAATTTTCAGTATTGCCATAAGAGTATCCCATAAAGCCAAAGCCGTTTTCTGTCTCTTCGGACCTCTCCTAATCTTGGGACTCTTTCTCATTTTTTCCTTAATAAACCTACTTTCATTTTACTCACTCTTTTTATAAAATTCAAGAGATGACTCTGATGACCATCAGGGCACCTTTGTCTCCCAGGCTAAGGCCACCAGAGCCAAGAAATGCCTCAGCCATGCTCAGAAAAAGCAACATCATTACAGAACCTCTCGGTTTCTGGATTGAGCATTTTACTGAAAATATCATAAATGTCACAGAGTAAGACAGGAATTTAGAAATTGCTTTTTTATAACAAACAATTGGTTTGTTGGCCAATATCACTACTCTGGGACCACCAGGTTTCATAAAACAGCATAGAACTGTTGTAAATATTGTTATGTTGACATTTCAAGTGTTAAGAAGCCATCTGAGCCAGATTGTTCATGCCTTTAATCCCTGCATTTCAGAGGCAGAGGTGGATGGATCTTGTGAATTTGAGACAAACCTGATACACATAAGTTCTAGATCAGTCAGAGATATATAGAGTCCCTGTTAGAAAAGAAAAAATAAGCTGTCTGTTGTCCTCTCTGCCTATCCAGGTATCTTATGAAAACATTTGTACTGTTATTTTTAATTTTCTTTAACATAGTTTTCACTTACAAATCAATATAAAAATGAGGGAAATATGTATAAACACTTTATAGACATTCACATGACAAATAATAGTTATTATATAAGAAATGAGACTATCTATTTTCTTCAGTACAAATTATTTAGCACCAGATTTTCCTATCTCAAGTTAGAGAGTTCTTTTAAACGTCTTAATGACAACTCATGAGTAAGGGAAAGTTTGCTATTTCTTTAATCTTGGAAGAACACTGGAAGAAAAAAGCAAGGCATGTAGAGTATGGAGGAATTCCCTTATGTAGCTGGCCACACACAGCTTCAACAGATGAAGGGGAACTGGATGGGAATGGGGTTACATATTTCTGTTCAGTAAGGATATCCATGATGATAACTTTCGTGATGACGGTAGTCATCCTGGTAGCCATCCTGGTAACCTTGATGGTAACTATGATAGCCATATCCCGCATACTCATCTTCCGGGCAGCGCATCCCCAGTGACTGCTGAATGGCCATTTCCTGCCTCCGAAGTTGCATGGAATCAATTAAGTCATACACGATAACCATCGACCACATAGGAGAAGGATACCAAGATTTAACATTCCCATCTTTTCCAACTAGAAGCATGGAGAAGTACTCTGGGCTCACTTGAAAATAGTTGCGAATATCTTTGACCAAGTGGCCTGGCACATCTTCCCGCTCAACAGTGGAGCTCCCTGAAACAGCATTGAAATGATCGTTAGTGGATTAAACACTCAGGCTTCATAGATAGTAAGAGGAAATCAGTGTGAGAGCAGAAGACCCATGGACCCATTCTCTTTAGCTCAAAATCCACTTATCTTCTGGGAGTGTCCAACTAGAAAGTAAATGCCTCATTGTGCAAGATGGTTCGTGTCAAACTATGGACAAGTGACATCTCTGAGAGTGTTACAAAATACAGAACCTATGCCCTAATTTAGTCCTGCAACATTAACATCTCGACAATCTTACTGACAAACAACGGTGTTTCTATTTCTAGGCATCTTTCCAAGTAGCTTGCTTTTCCTCCTTCCAGTTTTCCTTCCAAGGGATGATGGAAAGGTTGTTTTCTTGTCCAGAGTGAAAAAAATAACTATTATATTGAAAACCAATGACTGGATCTCAACTAGTAGTATATATAAAAAGAAAACAGAGGTGATGGGAAACTGAGGCTTTCTGGTGGTGGTGGGCGGGGTGTCTACTCTGACACTCTCCCAGGTATTTCACACTCTGGCATTTATTACAGAAGAAGGGCCCATAGGAGGGAGGAGTAGGTATACCTTCTGAAACCTTCAGTCTGGTCATTTTACTGTCTATGAACCTTTTATTGCATTTCCTTATCTCTTGAAAGAAAATCAAGGTGATACAACCTCATAAAACAATTATGAGATTAAATGGTAGAACATAAAATGCTTTGAAAACCTTAAAACTCCTTGCAGACAAAAAGCATGCATTTGATTATGAAAATGGGGGCTTCCTGTTAGTTTGAATATTTTTTTCTTTTTTCTTTATTAATTTATTCAGATTAAATTTTAATTTTTAATCTCCTTGCTTGTCTCTTCCCATTCTTCCCTCCCCTGCTCTTTCACCTTGTTCCCACACTCTGGATCTGTGACAGAAGGCGACCTTCTCCTCCATATGTTCACAGCCTATCAAGTCTCATCTTGGTAGCCTTCCTATTCTTTCTCTGAGTGCTACCAGGCCTCAGCTTCCTTAGGCATCAGAGAAATGCAAATCAAAACAACCCTGAGATTCAGTCTTACACTCATCCAAATAGCCAAGATCAAAATCTCAAATGACAGCACATGCTGGCAAGGATGTAGAGAAAGGGGAACACTCCTTCATTGCTGGTGGGAGTGCAAACTTGTACAACCACTTTGGAAATCAATCTGGTGCTTTTTTAGTTTGAATAATTTTATATAAAAACTGAGATTAGTTCTTAGTCCAGCCCATGCCCCATACACATCATGAGCACACAAGCATGCTTGTATACACAGCCTGTTCCTTTGAGGCATATAGTTTGCATATAGCTTGACATGATGGTTTAAAATAATAAGATCTTACCATTAATTGGGAACAGTTCTAAGACTCCTCCAACTTCCTCTCCAACACCCAGAAGCTTCAGAATGGTTATATGACGCAGACCTGACATGAGAGATGAAAAACACGAAATCAGAAGAGAAGATCTGATGATACCCTTCACTTCCACAGACGTGACAGCTGATGTCTTTAAAGTGACTTGAAATCTGGAATGAATGTAGAATACAATAAACCAACTAGAACAAGTTGTCTTCAGTATTTCCCAAGGACAGGAAACACTTGTAAAGATGAAAAGACCAGTCACAGATTTTAGGATTAACAAGAATCAGGTGGTTTTGGGTGCGAGGCAGATGGACTGAAATACAAAGATTTGCTCTTAAAATGATTCTTGCTATAAAATGCCAAAATATGAAAGTATTGAAAGTAAAACACCTAATGTGACCTAAACACAATGACTGGTATTCTGGGAAAAAAAAAACCTGAAAGTTTCATACCTTTTATGGATAAGTTCCCCTCAGAGAGAAAAGCCACAGAAACCATCTAAGCAATGATGGCTAAAGAGCCAGTCACAGGACAGATGCTTTGCTTGACTGGCAGGGTCTTACTCACAGAGGATGGATACACACGGGAACCCCAGGCAAGCACAGCTTGCCTCCCATCTTCAGCTAAAGTTTCAGCAAAGGACGAAAGGCCATGCCTTGATAGCTTGTTGGAATGCTTTTGAAGATGAAAAGCATGTGAAGGGATTGGAAAGAAAACAGCAAAATGAGAGTCTGGCTGGGGTAATAGCTTGGAGCCAATGATAAGATCAGCAGAGTTTGTTGCCCAGGAGAGAAAATTAAAAGCTTCTATATGGGAGAGCTCCATTCAGGAATAGCTAAAAATCAAAGCAAGTTGCCGTTTCCCATAGTTTTGTTTTGTTTTCCACCTTTATCTTTTTCCAGAAAGGTGAAGCATTCTATTCCAAACACCAGTGAGTCATATTTTCAGGAACTGAAGACCACGAATTTAATGACTCCCTGGAAAGCATGATTTATTCACATTTCCTGCATGTCACAAAGGCTTTGCTTACACTCGTATGGCACAGGCCTCATATGCTAGAATATAAAGCCAAACACCACTTCCCACGTCTTGAAAAGGCATCTGTAGAAAGCTAGGAAACGGTCATTTTATCTGTCATCATTGGTTTGTGGCAAGGGTCACACTCTACATCCAGGCTAGCCTGGATCTCACAATCCCCTGGTTTGAGCCTCCTGGCCAAGAAATTAGAGCTCTGTGCCATCAAAGTGGGGGTTTTCTTTTTATTTACATTTTTACTGAGATGATCTGAGGCTACTTTAAGAATACCTGTCATAATTAGCATCATTGATGACTCTGAAGAGTTTTGAATACAATTCAGAATATTGACACAATCAAATATTGTGTTGATAGTCATCAATTATTAGCCTTGATAGATGTAGGATAAGTGAGAAATTCTTGAGTTACTGTAACATTTTGATCTTGCTTTCTGCCTTCCTTTGAGTTATTTCATATCTTACAATCAATAAATACTTATAATTTAGAGGTACTGAGCCATACCACAGAACCGGGTCCTGACACTGCTTCACAAAACTTATGAATGCCCTTCCTTCAAAAACCAAGTACGGTCGTATAGCTGTGCCATGATTACAGACACGATTCTTCCTACTAGAAGTATAAAAATTGTCTTGGTTTTTTTT
>OU015745.1:97770065-97794360 GCA_907169655.1 Acomys percivali | reverse complement strand
GAAGTTCTGGGTACTGTGCTGATGCTTCTGTGGCCTGATTAAAAATTATACCGGTGCTTTCAGTTAGCCTAACAGAAAATGCTTAGTGAGTAAGGTGCAATGTTATTTTTCAAACTATTAAGGGATTTTGCAACAAGGAGAAAAGAAACTCTTTTTTTTTTTTTCCTTTTCTTTTCTGACTTGGCTTAAAAAGGTTCAGAACCAGACAGTGACACATACCCATAATTCCAGCACACAAGAAGATAAGGTAGGAGGATTTGGGGTTACAGAGTGACATTCTGTCTCTAAAAAGATAAGGTCCTGTTTCATTGATTCCCAGAACAAGGCCAACTTATGCAGAAGAATCCAGTGTTAGTAGCCAGCACCCAAGTATCAGATAAGAGATAGTGACTTAGTTCATCATTTCATGTCATGTTTAAAAAGAAATAAAAATTAATTAAAAGTAAAGCAGTGGATACTTGTAAACACTTCAGTACAGAATGTGAAAGGAAGAGGCAGGGGCCTATAACTGACTAGAACAGCACTTTGAAAGCAACTTCACACTCAAGATAATAGAGTGTGTGTCTGGGAATCTATATCTGGATTGGGGTGTATTTGCATGAGCTGAGGTTCTATGATCCATCTGAGAACCATCCAGAAAGAAAGTGGTATGGGAAAGTAGAAATGAGGTGTCTCCTACTCACCAAAATTGCATGCCTGACCACTGAGGGCAGAGAGCTGTTGTGAATAGGCCCAGTCTTCATCATTAGGGGCAGAGATCACCAGCAGCCTCCTCCTCCATCGGAACCTGGAAAAGATTCAGAGGACCGACATGACTGTTTCATACAACAGAGGCCAGTGTAACAAAACAGAGCAGCCTTGGCTTCAGGGTTTTTCCATTCCCGGAATAAAAACCCCTGACCTGTGGAACTCTCCCACAGTTTCTGAAAGCCATTAAGCTGAATTACCACATGCATTTAGTTTTTTCGGTCTGCCTGCACAACGTGTTGCCTCATGGTCGTCATGCCTGATGAGGACACTTAGGGTAAGGTGAAGCTCTCAGTTCAAGTGGTAAGGGAGGAAGCAAAGCCAAAGACTACAGGAGAATGCTGAAGAGAATTGAAGTCCCAGCAGAGTTCCCCTTGGAGTTCAGTGGGATTGGGAAATTAGAATATAAAGGAGAAAAGGTTAGAAAAAGACTGGTAAATTTTAAATGCATGGCTATGGCAGCAAGAAGAAAAACGGAAAAATCACTAAAGGAGTTAAAGAGAAATAAAACCCCATGTACGTCCCTTAGTAGGAGGTTGTTATTCTAGAAGCAAATGCAAGTTCTGATCTTTATCTTATTATCATTAATAAAATTCAATGCAAACTCCTCCTATGAAGTATGGGATTTTGGCAAACCCAGTTTCTACTTTTAGTATGGCTATCACGGTGCACTAATAGAGCTTTTTAATTTATACTTAGAGACTTGAATTCAAGTTACAAAGTTAAACCCCAAAATCCATCAGTAAGTTAGCCACATGATGGCATGGAACTAGGAAATCATGTCTTCATTTGCAGCTCTCAGTTTAAAACCCCTTGTCATTAACATAGCTTGGACATCCATCACATCCATCACAACACGACATGACAACCTATTCCATCCTTGTGTTTGGCTTGTCATTTTAAAGCTTACTTTCACTACATAGTAAGTGTCCCTCACTGAGCCTCAAGAAAGCAAGCTTTATTTTCCCAATTTTATGAATGACGAGCCATCATGAAGTGATTAATTTGCACAACCATTAAATATAAGGTGGTAGTGGTACCAAAATATAGTTTTAAGGATTCTGATGCTGTATTTGTCCTCTCAGAGTCCCCAGTGTGGTATGAAATGATACAGTGTGCTTCCAAGGGAAAGCTGAATAGAGTTTCCTCAAACTGGAGAAGAAATGTTGCTTTCTGCCTCAGATGCAGGCAACCAGCAGGTGTTAACAGTCACTGAGCTGACAGCCAGCCATTTTGCTCGTGGTTTCTCTCCCTATGCCCACTCCACCTAGCTTCAAAGTGGACACAAGAGTTTTCAACCCCAAAGAAAATGGCCTCTTAGAAGGAACTGTGGGTTTTTGGCTTTTTGTGTTTTGGGTTTTTTTTTTTTCTTTTTCTTTTTTTTTTTTTTTTTTTTTGAATGAGAGAAAATAATAGTCTAATGAAATACAAGCTCTCAATGGACGCCTGTGTCCTAAGACCTGCCAAGAATTGCTTGCTGTGACATTACACTCGTTTCCTCTGCTTGTTTGTCTTCAAAGGGAAAGGAAAACATGTCTCCACTGGGGATAAGGAGATGACTGTTTTGGCACAGACAGAGGGAAAGGAGCATATGAGACAGTCCAGAGGTTCCTGGGAAAGGGACCACTGGCAGCTGCTGGGTCACAGGCATGGTCTCTGAATCTCCCTGCTTCCTTAGGAGGAATGCCAGACCAGAGCTGGCCCCTAACCAGGATCTAACCAGGCCTGCCTCTGGCCTACATGGAGCCATTGAGTTATTTTGGTGAGTTCCGTTTTAACTTGTTTACCTGTATGTACCACTGAATGAGGTTTTGATGAGAGAGGGATGAGACGCCCTGTCTCAGACACAACCCAGAAAAGGTTGCTCCCCACAGGGAATGATTGGACATGGGGACCCATGGCCCCAGCTCAAAGGCAGTAGAAGGAAACAACTTCCAAGGCCTGTGACTAGAATTGTGACCCTGCTTAGGTCCCCACTTGGGGCAAATTGTTCTTCTGTCACTTTAGCTTCTCAGTAAATGAAACCCTACAAGCTCTGCATGTGTTTGCTTCTTTTAACTGGCATCCCAAATTAGTGTGCATTTGCCTCTTCTTTGGGCCTTCTGTCTCAGGAAGGGTAATTATAGCCTAAAGTACAGTGCTGAAGACCAGACTGGCTTCAGGGTCTGGTCAGTTGAAACCAGGCTGTGCAGTTTCAACAACAAGTCAGCAAATTTAAGGAAAACTCCCATTTAGGGACTGGTTTAGTCATAGATTTTTGGGGGGTGGGGGTGGTTTCAGTGCTTTTTTTCTTTTTCCTTTTTCTCTTACCCTGGGTTTCAATTCTTAACTGCTTACTGAGCTTCTCTCACTGACAAAGTATGGTATAGGACTTGTATAACATACTGATATACTGGATTAGCTAGCCTTTGCTCTTTCACAATGATTTTAAGAAACAAGAACATTTATTATTATCATTTTGCAAATTAGAAAATCAAAGTCTGAGGATTGCACAGCCAACAAATGAGGGGGGAGGCAGAATTCTAACACAGGGCTATTTTATTCCTATCTCTGAGTGCTGCATTATTCTTCTTAAATTTTTAAAATAAGGTGTTTGCTAATTTTTGACTATTTCATACAATATATTTTGATCATATTCTCCACCCTCCAACCTCCCAGACTTACCCTGTCTACCCATAACTTCATACCAACTCAACTTCCAGTTTTGTTCTTTTTAAACCCATTAAGCGCTATTTGCATCGGCCAACTGCTCTTAGGAGTAGGGCCTGCCCTGCAGGATGGTCAGCCCAGCACAGAGCACTACTGAAGAGCTCTCCCTCCCTAGCTGCCATCAAGTGTCAATCTCTCTTTAGCTAGTTAGTTGGGTTGTTGTGTCTACCATGAAAGAGGTACAGGGAGATTTTAAATTCAGAGGCAATGGTTGAGTCTAAGGAAAGTGTTTTCTGGACACACAGAGCAGTTTCAATACAACTTTAAAGAGATTATGACACTATGAATAAGACCTGTGGATAAACATGTACACACACACACACACACACACACACACACACACACACACACACATATGCACGCATACATGTTCTTGGTAAGTTTTAAAGAATTCAGCCTATTGGCAAACATGTGGCAAATGAAGATGTGTAATTGAATAATTAGGAAGTATAGCACAAGTTGAAATCTAAGTGAACATAATAGTTGGCGTAGGAGCATTTGAAAATATTCAGATTCATGAACCTATAGGCAACATTTTACATCTGCATGTTTAACAGGTGAAGTTCTTGGTCCCAACATGGATGGGTATACAAAAACCCCAGATGGAGAAGGGTCCCATCACTATTTCAATTTTATAGTGGAGAGGTTTTTAAGGCCGGTTGAGAAGCATGGGGTCAACATAATGAATATGTTGCCGACTGAATCCTCGTGTGATAAATCTTATCTTCTTTCAATAAGATGTTATGCCTGAGAGCCCCCAAGTCTCCTGAGTCTGCAGGGATTCAAGTCATTCTCTTACTAATCCTTTATTTCCTGGGATCCTGACTGACACGAGGCAGTGTGTAAATTCTAACACATTTAACACTGAGCCTCCAGCAAATGTTTGTTTCATTTCTGGAGGTGTCAGCCATGAAGTACACTTGGAGTAATGTTTATGTTGAGGTCTCTGTGGTTTTATTTGTTGTGAACATGTTCTTCAGTTTTGTCCCTCTTAGGGACTGAAAGTCCCTGTGAATTCTCACCCAACATTGGGAAAGGCTTGGAGCAAAGAACAAATGTTATTTTGTTTTCTTTACTCTCTCCTCTGGGGCATGCCTCCCAGCCCTGCTATCAAAGGGCTTTGTGTAAAGACTACTCCCCAGAGAATCCTGAATCTAGGTCAGGAGAATCCCTACTTCTAGGGTCGTAGTGGGGCTCTCACAGTTGTGCTGTAAGGAATTGGAAAACCAACTACAGTGTATCAGTCCCATTTGGAAGTGGAAGTGGATGCATGTAAAACAAAACGTCACCCTCATAACTTCTCAGACTCACTGACGGCATGAAGCAATCTCCATGGAAGTTCTGGATTCTATATTCTGTACCAAAAAAACAAACAGAAGAGACCCATCCAATATCCCTGAATCAACCTTCATTAGTTAAAGCTGGACCTAGCCAGCCTTGCACCCAGAACCGTTTCCAGACACACAAGACTAAGTCCCATAGCCAGGGCGCCCGGAAAGAGACAAGCAGTCTCCCAGAAGCACATGCGAACCTCTGTGTTTCTTTGATTCTGAATCATCAAATTCAACCATCAAGTTTTCCAAAAATAAAAGGGAGAAGAGAAAAGAAGAAAACCTCCAGGCAAAGTTGCACTGGCATCTCCTGGGTACGCAAAGATGATGTACCTGGACAGGAAATTCTCCAGGGACTGCTTCTTGTCCTCCTTACAGGCAATGCCATCCTTCTTCTGCTTCTCCATGTCTTTGATTCGGGATGGGAAAGTATCGACCAGATCAAACACAGACTTCATTGCTATTGGCACTTCATAGTATTGCTGTTTAAGCAAGCATAGGATACATCTAGTTTATACCTTCCACAGAGGTCTGGAAAGATCTTTTGGAGCATAGAGTAGAGGGCTTGATGCTTTATAAGTGCTCTTTTGAAATACTACTGTCTACAAACTGCTTGAAACTGGGAGCCCAGGAAGCAATTGGTATATTTATAAAGAATTATTCTGGCCTTCTTTTACTAAAAACAATGTAATTTTCTTACCATACAAATCCTACATGCGCACCTATACTCCTAACACTAAGCTGGTTCCTGCTTATGACAAAACCAGAGTTGTGAAGAGCAGTATACCACCATAGAGAGTCAAGTGAGGTGGTGTGCTAGAGCTGTTAGCTTTCCCACCAGACGCTGTTTTATAGAGTCATTTAACATTAGGTCATGTTTGTTCCTGTGTTCTCAGAAACAGGTGAGGAGCCAACTTAAAGACAGTGAAACTCATTTCCTTGGATCCCAGCTATGCAGACTTTCAAAAGTCACCTGGTGTGGACATGGGCCCTATTGAGCAGAACCAATACATCAGGCTAGCTGGTTTGGCTTGTAACTTTGCTCAATGTTGTTTCACTTTAGAAATCATCTGGTCCAACTTTTCCCTTGAGTGATGACGCAATGCATGTGTAGAACACATTATAGCATGAAATCTCCCCAGAACTGCAAGGAAACTGCAGGTCATGTCAGCTGTTCTGATGGTGCAGACAACACTCCCTTACCCTCAGATCTTCACGAAAGCTTGCTATACTGTAAGTATCCTAGAATGCTAAAGACTTCATCTGTGGAGATGAAATCTAAGGCTAGCTGAATCAACTTGGACAAGCTACTTATTCATTCTGGGACTATATTTTTTTTCCTCTGTGAAACAAGAAAGAGTTGGGATTTATTTTAGATCTTTAGGACAAGGATTGCACGGGTTTGATCATGGTGCTTGGTGCAAGCAAAGCACCTGATAAAGTTAGCTCTTTTGTTATTATTGTGATTGTGTAACTTGGATTTTTGATGGTTTAGTAGCTTTGCTGCTACATAAAGTAGATGGAAAATTCTTGCAGTCTTTTTTTATCTGAAATCAGGAGGTAAACTTCTAGCCTATTCCTAAAGCAGTGGTTCTCAATTTTCCTTCCAAAGGAGCCTTCCAAACAGCCCAGTGCCATGACTTTTTAATACAGATCCTCATATTGTGGTCACCTCTTAACCATAAAATTAATTTTGGTGCTATTTCATAACTGTATTTTACTACTGTTATGAATTGTAATGTAAATATCTGCTGTGTAGGATATTTGATATGTGACCTCCATGAAAGGGTCATTTGACTCCCCCAAAGGGTCTTGACCTACAGTTTGAGAACCACTACCCTAAAGGGACTATGGTAAGTGTAGGTTTCTTGAAGAAAGGGTCTCCTCTTTCTCTTTTATTTCCAGGGCTTGGATCACTACAGCTATTTAACTAGTGTCTGATAAATTCACAGCCTTAGTGTGATGGAAAGATTCAGTCTGAGTCATGCAGCTGGGCTTAAGTTCAGTTCAACCCAGTCTTTTTCTGGAGGGATCATTTCTGAATGAAAATTCACAGGACAACTGAAATTCCAGAGCCTTTTCAAAACCTTATCATTATGGCATAGTTTGTGCTTAATCATATATCAAGTGGACTCATTGACCATAAGAAACTATAGTTTCTATTCCAAGGAATTGGGCCACATCACCCACAGTAGAGAGCCTGTACCTTGACCCTCAGATCCACATCTGTCAGCACCATGAAGAAATCATTGTAGGTCATTCCGTACTCTTTTCTCAGCTCGCCGATGAGATGTTGGTCTACCAAGTCCTCATCATCCACCACATGCATGGGTTTCTCATTATCTTAAGGAAAACAAAATGTGAATACAAATGAGTATGGAAAAACAGAAACCATTGAGTCAGACTGGGTGGGGACCCTAAACTTACCTCCAGCTCAAACCAGAGAGTCCTTTCTAGCTTTATAGACTTAACTCACAATCTATATGAAAAATTCTACAGTGAATTAAATCAAAACACTTCTGTAGTGAATTAATAGGTATAAAGCAACCAAAGGAATACATAAAATAGTATTAAAAACTACTCCTCTGAAGACAGCAGCCTCATCTTTGTCCACTCTGTTCCTGTGAACTGGAAGTGTTAGCATTAATGTTGCCTAGCATTGATAGAAAAGTGTTCATGCTGCCAGGGGAAGAGTCTTTGCCTAAAGACCAGACATGTTTGTTAGGGCTCACTTCCACTATAGATAATTCTGAGTCTGAAGCCTGTGTTGTCCGTTCCTTTTTTTAGCATATAATTAACTTTGGAGTTCAGTAAACATGCTCAAAACTAACCACAGGTTCATTTTGGCTCCAGAAGAAGCTATACAGATGTCTCAGTTTAAGGTCTTTTGGAAAGCTTTAAGCATTTTGCAAGTTTTTAGTAAAAAAAAAAAATCATTATAATTCAGAATAGTTCCTGAAGTTGTCACTGAGTAACTGGGAAACATGAAAATTCAAATATCTTGGCTAGGATTTCTATTGCTGTGTTAAAACAGTATTTTAACCAAAAGCAGGTTGAGGAGGAAAGGGTTGATTTCAGCTTCTAGCTCCACAGCACAGCCCATCTCTGAGGGAAGTCAGGACAGGAACTCACACAGGGAAGGAATCTGGAGACAGGAACTGGTGCAGAAGCCATGAAGGAGTACTGCTTACTGCCTTGCTTTTCCTGGCTTGTTAGACCTGCTTTCTTGTAGCAAAGCCATGCTTTGAATTTTTATCTTTTCCAAATATTCTCTCATGACATAAAGGCACCAAAAGCCATTGGCTCATGGGTAACAGCTGACTCTGTCAAACAGTATATTACTATGCTGCACATCACAGCTTAGACTAGCAGTAGGTTAAGTGCACTTCTTGCTTTTAATTTCATTGATGTATTTGTGTGTGCAGGTGCTGTGTATGCAGAAGGACTGCAGCACAGGACTGCCAGCCTAGGGGTGGCACTATAAGGACCACAGTGAGCTGGGCTCTCCCATATCAATGGTCAATCAAGAAACTGCACTGCAGGGTTTCCCACAGGAAGTCTGGTGGGGGCATTTCCTCAACTGAGGTTCCCTCTTCCAAAATGACCCCAGCTTGTGTCAAAATAAAACTAGCCAGAACACAAGGCACAAGTATTTGTGGCTTTTCGTGCAAGTTACATATCTGAAAGTATTAAAACATTTCTAAGGACAAGGCAGCTTTGCAGATTGTCACTACCTTGTAGCTTGATTTAAAGTTTCTTTTCAACTTTATGAAAGTGATGAAATTTCAGTGAAGCTGTGCTTTAAATTTTTATCTTTTCCAAATATTCTCTCATGATGTAAGGGCACCAGAAGCCATTTAATCATGGGTAACAGCTGACTCTGTCAAACAATGTATTACTATACTGCACATCACAGCTTAGACTAGCAGTAGGTTAAATGCACTTATTACTTTCAGTTTCGTTGATATATTTGTGTGTGCAGGTGCTGTGTGTGCAGAAGGATATGATAGGACATATTCTATAGATCACATATCTCCTTTTTCAATTGTACAGTTTGTTATTGATGAACTATATACTAATTAAAAACCTGCCAGGCTGATAATAGTAGTTTTGCTTGTTTTTAGAATATCTTCTTCAACATAGAAAGCTGCAGGATTAAATTGTAATATGACATTATTCTTGGTTAAAAGCAATTAAGGCAAAAGAAAATGGGTGTGGGAATACACAACATGAGGCACCTATTGTGAAGGACATAGAGCTGTTAGCAGTGGTTTCCTCTGTGACATGGGAATGGGAAACATAAGATGGAGCATTGACTTGTCTATATTATTCAAATGTTTATATAATATTCCATGTCTATATTATTCAAATTTCAACTAGGCATAATTTACTCTGTGAATAATAATGAAGAAAAATTTAAATGTCCTTAACTATGCTATGTCCATCAAACTGCCTTCTAAATGATTGTGTCGTGCCCAAGGGATAGTGTGCTTGTCAGATTTCTGCAGTAAAATGGTAGCTCCAAAGATTTGCTATTAGTCAAAGTACTGAGAATAAATGACTGTTGACATGAAGAGGACATCTTTAGCCCTGCCGCCAAGGCTCAAAGAACATCAGAGAAGAAGGAACAGAAAGAATGTAAGCCAGAAAAAGGCAGAGGAGATGAATCCTGAGTCCTAGGGATGACATGGCTGTTTCACTGTTGATACTCATGGCCAACCTGATTACCTACACAAGATGGTACCAATGAACACCTGGTCACCAAATGCGAAGAGGGCTATAGGCCTCTGTTGCTCTATCAGGACTTGTAAGTTAATGGTTGACAGGGAAACAGGCTGAGAGACCATTTTCCTCAGTGCTGTAGACACTGACAACGTAGTCATGTTTCTATAAACAGACTCTCACATGTGCTTCTGTAAACAATAGTAATGAAACTAATTGGGACACACACACACACACACACACACACACACAAGTCATAAAAGCAGGAGAGCTAGTTGGGAAGAGTAAGGAGCTAAGTGAGAATGGGAAGAGGCTAAGACATGGAAGTAATATTAAGATGATCAAATATATTATGTACCTGTGTGAAATGTCACAATGAAACCCGTTATTATGCATAGTTAATAAAATTATGAAAAAATAAAAATATCCTTTGCAGTTAATATTCTAAATCTTTACAAACAGATTTCACCTTTGCCTATGAATTATAATTTTGAGAGGTTTTGTTATTTTATTTTGCTTGTTTTTGAAACAGGGTCTCATGTAGCCTAGGCTGGTCTTGGATTCACTCTGTAGCTAAAATGGGCCTTGAATTCTTTTTTTTAAATGTATCATTGTTACTATTATTATTGTTGTTGTTGTTATTATTATTATTATTATGTGTTCATGATGTGAGTAAGTAGGTGCTTATGCTTATATTTGGAGGTCAGAGGGAAAATTTGTGCAGTCTGGTCTTTGCTTCCACCTTACATGGGCTCTATAGGTTAGACTCAGGTCACCAGGCTTTAAGTGGTGCTCATGTGCTGGCCTGACCTTGTACATGTGCAATGGTGGGTGCATGGTTGCACAGGGATAACAGATATAAAAGCCATCCTGCTCACTTCAAAATTGTCATCCCTGAGTATCAACCACATTCAAGTTCGAACTCCACCCCTTGTCTGTCCTTGCGTTCCTTTCTCTCATGGGAACAGAAGGAAGGAGTCAACGCTCCCTTAACCTCCCAACATTCAGAACTCAGAGACTCATGGGGCTCCTTCTCAGAGAACACAATCTGGAACAGACTCTGAGCAAGAAAAAGAGGACTGACTAGCTCAAGTTCACACTGCTAACTCTAAGCAAAATGGCAGTAGACCTCCGACAAGACCTATTCCCCTGTAGCTCTCTCTGTGTTACACACACAGCTCACAATCATGGGCCAAGAGGACCCTGTCTCAAGACCTTAAGACAAAATTTTGTTCTAACCAGCAAGAAGCTGATTTCACAGTCTGGTTTCTCCTTTCAAGCAAAATGTTTTCCGAAGTAATTTGGCCAAACATTAGAAATAAAATATTTGCACACTCAAGGTTCCTGAAATGTCTACATGCTCACCCTGAGAGGAAAAATCTGCCAAAGGAAAACAGTGAAGGCTCTGATTAGCACTGCATCCAAGGAGGATGGAAGCAAGTGTATAGCAGGGAAGAATCCACTCTGGGCCAAATTCTGAGGGAGGTGTGTGAGGGCAAGGCCAGCTCCTGTCTGCAGCTCCATGCAATCCTCACATTCTGTGCAAATCAGAGCTAGGCAATTATATCCTTCAGTCTGGGAACAACACAGTGTACCGATTCTGAAGTTTACCCACTTCTGTCTGAGCACACCAGCCCTCATGGAGGACTTACAAAGAGGCATTCTTTAAATAAGTCCTAGAAACTGTTAACATTCTCCCGATCCAGCTAACACAACTCACAGGTCCACATTCTGGACTAGGATTATTAAAGTAAGGGGAAAATGGGAGGATACAAGGGATGGGATAACCATTGAGATGTAACAGGAATAAATTAATAAAAGAAAGAAAGAAAGGGCTAGCCAGATGAGGGGGACCCTCTTTCATACTGTTACACTCAGCCTAGGAATGCGATGCTTGCTTGGCTCCTTGTCCTTTAAGAATCCCAATTCCAAAAGCCAGTGGCACAATTCAGGTTGTGTTACAGTACATTTCTTCATGTTTGTGAGTGACTATTGACAGCACGGTGACACTTAAAAAATTAGCTTCAATTATAAGCTATTAAACAACTGTATGTCTGGCATTATGGTCAAAATCCCCTCTTGTGACAACTTCCGCACTGTGGCACCCATGATTTTTTTCCTCTCATTTTTCCCTATGTTCAAGCTGTGAACTGAAGTTCTCTACGGATGCCATATCTGTGCTGCAGACAGACTGACTGACAACTGACTGACTGACTGACTGACTGACTGACTGACTGACTGACTAGAATGTTGTAACTATGGAGAGATGGAATGTTGCAGATTAAGAGACAAAATTCTCCCAGGCTATCTTTAGTTACGTTAATATCCACTTACTCCACAAACCATGATTTTGACCTAATGTCTTCCTATTAGTAAAACTTCTGGAATGTGTTACTCAGCAGATCTGCAGCTTCCACCAACCCGAAAGCTATGAGTGTTAAAAGATAACATATGGGCCTGAGAAGATGACTCATTCAGTACAGGGCTTGCTGTACAAGAAAAAGAGACTGAATCTGGACGTTCATATAGAGTTCCAGGCCCGCCCAGGCTACACAGTGAGACCCTGTCTTAAAAAAGAGAATGGGGTGGAGAGTGATTTAAAAGAAATATGACATCATGCTTGATCACTGCGCAGAATGGCATGTATAAGAACATATGCACACCAACAGACGTGCGCGCGTGTGCACACACACACACACAAACACACACATACAGACACACACACAGACACACAGACAGAAACACACACACAAAATCACACACAAAATCACACACACACACACACACACACACACACACACACACCATCTGAAACCTGTAGAAGAGACTGCCTTGATGTACTCACTAATCTCATCTTCCACCAATGTGTTTGACAAGTACACTGATTTCTGAGTTTTCTTTTTGTTCTATTACTCTGAAGGCTCATATCCTCTCTCACATTAGATGATACCATTCAGGGTGACGTGAATCTATGTTCACAGTCCATGGTCCCTCATATTTATATCATGATGAGCTCTATTGTTTACTTAGGGCAAGGGCTGCACTTTACAGTCACCAACACCAGGACCATTTCACCTTCTGCTGTTGCTGCAGTGCTCCCCCATTTTCTCTAGCTGTTTTTTTAAAGAGGGGAATCCATTGCCTATTTTCATCGCAGTCACTGGAAACTCACCATGACAATCTTTGGATCCAGACCAATCAAATTAGAATCACTCACAGTAAGGCCAAATGGGCTGCATTTAAACAGGTTCCTAGCTAACTGTAATGCACTCAATGGGCAGAAAGCCACTATCTCACAGAAGAACTCTGAGTTCTCATCACAGCGTATACATTATGGACCCAGTGTATCTTAGCGAATATATCTATTAAGACTGCCTCCACACAGTATGCTCCAACTATCTATTTTCAATTATTAGAGGAATCCCAGGAGAATGGCAAGTTCAAGGCCAATCTGGACTAGATATATATGGTGTGTGTGTGTCTCCTGTTTTGTGTGTGTGTTGTATATCAAATGCATATTTATATAAAACAAATAGAAAATAGATATTTGTACTTATTTGTACTTGCATTAAGAAGCACACATGAGTAAAGAAAGAATCATACATATGGTTGCCTGCAGAGGGCAGAGAGTAATATGATAAAAAAGATCAGGCATAGATTCAAGAACCATCTATGTACAACGTCTTATATAAATGGTATAAAATATATCAATATCAAAAGATACCTCGGTTTCCAAAATTAGAATGGTATAAATTTGATTTCCCAAGGATTCTCAATTAATAAAACCACTATTTAAAATTTCTCTGTTGTCTATGGTGTTACTCCTGAGTATGGCAGTTGGAAGAGTCTATCTTTTTATATGTATATGTACACACATACACATAAAAGTTTAAATTTAGCTTCTGCACGTGAGAGAAAATATTAGTTGTCTTTATGAGTCTGGCTTATTTTGCTTATCATGATTTCTGGTTTTATCCATTTTCCCACAAATTTCATTTTTCTTAATGGTTACTAAAATTCTCTTGGGTTTATATACCATGTTCTCTGTATTTGCTCATCTTCTGAGAGGGATTCCCTGATCTCTCCACCACGTTGTCCAATCACCTAGTTTGCACATTTGACTATGTACTTTTATGCCCTCCTTGATTATCAGGGTTGGTCTTAGCACTGATACATTTGATCATAAATGCAGAGAGTGGTGGAATAAGGTGAGTGAGTCGGGGCTGGGCTTTGTAGTCTATTGAGATCATTGACCGTTGGAGACACAGGAAACTCCCAGACACTGGAATCCCATTCTCCCCCCTTCCTACCTCACTAAGGCTGGTGGGGTCTAGAAAGGGCAGTTGCCAGACATAGTAACCACAAATGAAAACAACAGTTGGAGTCAGGGGATAAGTTTTCCTGGACTGCCTCAAAGGGAAAGCAGGATTTGGGGGCCTGGTATGGGTAATTATAAGTGACCTTCACCACGTAATGTGAGTCTCTTCAGTAGAATCAAAGGAGAACATACTTCTGGCTAGAACGTATTCTGTCATTGTGATTTGTAAACATTAGTTTAAAACTCACCTCTGTGTGCTCTTTATTTATATAAACATTTCATACTTTGTCTCTTTTTGTATTGTATTCCACACCCATCAATTTTTCTACCTCCTTTTGATTAATTACCCTTAGCCGCTCATTCCCTCAGAAGAAGCTGCCAGAGCTGGGGAGATAGCCCAATGGGTAAGAGCGCTTACTTTGCAAGCATGAAGACCAGAGTTCAAGTCCCTAACACCCATGTAAAAACCTACAACTGCAGCATTAGTGGGTGGAAACAGGCAGGTATTAGGACCTCTAGTGGAAACTGTGCTTCAGGTTCTGCGAGAGAATCTGTCTCAAATAAGGTGACAGTGATAGAGGAGAACATCAAAATGTCTTCCACTGGCCTCTGAATGCAGACATACTGGGGAAGGTGAGACATCTGCACACTACACCTATGCACGCACACATACACACACACACACACACACACACACACACACACACACACACTGGGGAGAAGGGTTCACTTAAAGTATTCCTTGCTTTTCAGCCCTTAATATTTGGGTACCAATATAAATGTCAAAATATTTTTTAAGTGTATGTTTCTCTAGAGAAAAAAAAAAGTTCACCTGCTGCATTCTACCCCCTTCTCATTTTATCCTTTCATAAAGGATCATTACCCAGAAACTTCTTCTTATCTAAGCAATCCTATGGTCTTTCTACTCAGCACACGCACCGATACGCTTATGCTAGAGTTACATTTTAAATACTAAACTAAAGAATGCATCTAGATGTGAATCCATTGTAGCATCTCATGCATAGTATCCTTCTCTCTTGTAAACCCATACAGGCATTAGAATTTCCCCAAGTGTCCTGACTTTCTTTACACTAATATCCAAAACCTTAAATTTCCCAGCATTTGTAGGCCCACATCAGGTGTTCCAACTCTTGTTAGCTATATGGACCAGCTGAGGACGGCAGCTCAACCTGTGTCTGCTTATCAGTGTCTCCTTTCAAGGTCTAGTAAAAATCTGGAGACATACAGAGTACTTGCTTCGTATTTAAGGAGTAAAGCCACTTTACAGATCTCCAGCTGAAAATCCAAACAAAGCTGGGATTTGGTTCACTGAGACTGTGGTTCACGCCAAGTTTTATTTTCCCATAACTGACTCACAGTCTTGGATGAAAGACTTATAAGCCTTTCTCATAAGGGTAACCTGGGACACAACCCAGGAAGGGAAGGGCCTTCCAGTAATTACATGAAAGAGAAAACCACCCCCCACTCCAAATAAGTCCAATGCTGTCACTCTGAGACAAAGATACAGAATCCAAGACCTGACTTCCAATAAGTTAAAAACAAACAAACAAACAAACAAAACCCTCAGCCCCCCTACAGTTCACATTCAATCCAGATTTCTAGGAAACACCAGAATAATGCTAAAAATGTTTCCAAGGCAGTACCAGATGCTTATAATATGACTATACCAAGTTTGAAGTAGAAGATGTAATATCTTTTGCACACTCCTCTGAACTAAGGAATGGGAACCCATGGTGGAAGAGTTGGTAGGCAGCACATGTGACACTGAGAATACCTGGCTGAGGAGGACTTTCATCACCTGCCAGCACCAGTCTGTGCTGGATTGAACGCCGATTTCCTCTCTAGACATCTGGAGCATCATGAAGCCTGCTGGCTCAAGCTACTATGTGAAACTCCAGGAAACAAATGGTTTGAATCCCTGTTAACCACCAAATACACCTTTATGTTGTTAGTCACTTGGGCTTCTCATTTATGCCAAATACTAATGCAATCTGACATGAAAAAGCACTTGCAAGTCAGTATTCTATAGTTAGCAGGAAGCGATAACAATTGTTTTCCCGGTGACAATTGTGACAGCTCATTTGATCTCCAAATGACTTCGATCAAACCACATTGATCACCAGCTCCAATGGCCACAAAAACAATGGCCACAAGATGGCCACAAGAACAGTGTCCATTATCAGTAGAGGGGTGTGTCTACACACTCTTACGTCATTGTCACCACAGCCTGTGAAGTAGGTTTGATTTCTTTCAAGACTTAAGTGCTGACCTGGAGAGGTGGTTCAGCCATTAAAGGCTAGGCTCACAACCAAAAATATGAGTTAAGATTTAACCTGCCTAAAATAACGAATAAATTGTAACTCTGGATGTGGACCTACTAGCCTCCAAGAACTACTTATTTGGTTTTGTTGGTTTTCATGATTGTGGTTGTTTTTGTTGTTTTGAGGCAGAGTATCACTATGTAGACCAGGCTGCCCTCAGACTCACAAGATTAAGGATGTGTGTCACCATATGCAGCTGTTGGAAAGGACATTGTTCTCTCCCCAATACATGCACATAGCAGAGGGATGGAGTTCACACATCAGTTACTGGTACATGATGATTTATGTTGGGGGCCTGGAATGGATGTTATTCATGTATCCTTTGCAGCCAGCTCAGGGGATGGTGAGCTAACGAAAGAGAGTGTGTAACTGAAAATGTATAGCCACGTTCTAGAGAGCCGCTGTGTAGCATTGTGCCTGTACTTAGGCCACTGTATTTTACACTAAAAGATGTGTTAAGACAATAGATCTTATGTTGTCACAATTAAAAGTGAATAGTCTAGAAAACTAGTCCATATGCAAATTAAGTTGACATCATAATTAGGACAGGCATGTCATTTGTACCGAGATCCTGTATCAGAAAAATCTGAGTTTTGCTATATTATTTTGTGTAAATGTTAATTAGTAGGAAAGATACTTTCACATCTTTTCAGAAGAAATGTATCTTATGAAATAATATAGATGTAATGAAATATAAATAATTAATTCAAAGAACTTTTTATAACTAAACAACAAAATCAGTGAACTAATGTTTCAGAAAGGATGTTCAAAGTATAAAACTTTTGTTGGGAAGAAGGGCTTTAGTGGGATAGGAAGGGGAATGAGATGGGGTAATTGGGGGTAAAAATGACCAAATTCACACATAGACACACACACACACACACACACAGACACATACACGCACGCACACACACACACACACACACACACACACACACACACACACACACACACACACACCACATGGAAAGTTTTATAGATAAAAGCATTATAAAAGAAGCCATTATCTCTGGTCCCAGTCTTCTGAGTGTGAGGCTTGACTAACCAGCAAATCTAGCAGCATACCCATGGGAACTGCCGCCAAAATATTTCTCAGCTGCCTGCATGAGCTGCACCTCATGAACCTCATACACATCAGCAACTTGAAATATTGGAAAACTCTATAAAGTTCAGCCAAGTTCTTCTGCTTTCCAAGAGGATTTGGGTGAGGTTCAATCCATATTTTCCGTGGCTTTTTATTTAAACTAACAGTTTCTAACTCTAGCTAATTGCCTCTGCAGGCCTGCCAGCATCTAGGTGTCTTGCAGGTTCCCATATGTAATAAATCACCTGTAGCAAAAAGCTTGTAGGCATGCCGGCTGGTACTGCTCACAGGCAAGAGGACCCAGGAACCAAGAGGAAAGAAAAGAACCTACTCCTTTCATTACCCCCAATCATGTAATACTTTTCTCATTTCCCTCTACCTTTCTGACTTAAAAGAAGAGTACCTTCATGTCTTTGTTTTCAAATGCTGACATCTTATAGACAGACAGACAGATAGACAGATGATGGATGGGAAGATTGGTAGATGGATAGATGGATGAATGGATGGACAAACAGACAGATAGACAAATAGATATACAGCATCTACGCCACCACAATTAGTGTACCCTTCAAACATCCCAGTGTCTCTTGATATCCAACCCCTCACTCAAGCTCTCTCCCATAACAACTGTCCCACCCCAGCTAAGAGGCAAAAACAAACAATAAAATACTAAAGTGTACCTAGCTGGAAATGGTCAATTTTCATGGTGCTGTTGTTGACAGGACCAAAGATGGTGACCACAGAGATCCTCCTGGTGGCCATCTTGCAGAAGCTCTCCAGATACTCATCCCGCTGCTGCACGTACATGTTGTTCTCAGCCTTGGGAGTGGTGATTAGCTGGAGGTATGGGAGGATAAGCAAGCGTTAGCTTATAGTGCCCAAGTCACCGTTAGGCCAGACCCAAAGACAGTTGAGAGCAGAGGGCACCCAAACCGTTAACCGCTCTCTTAGGGAGTTGCATAATCAAACCCTAACAGCCATTTAGCCAGTCTTTTTTTTTTTTTTAATAAAGTAAAAACTAGTTCTCATAGGTTAGACATCTTTATTCAGTTTTCTACTTTACCTTCATTTCATCGGTGCCATGGTTTTCCTATTTGTGGGCACACAGAAATATTTATTCTTCAAGTATGTCACATTCCATGAATAACTGACATTCAATAATTATCTTCCTTCCCTCATTTAGCTCCTCATTATCCCAAATAACTAATTAGACACTGGCTAATTCAGTCCTTTTTTTTTTTTTTTTTTTTTTTATCACTTCCACTATATTGAAAGAGTTTCACAGCCAGCCCTTGAACACTATGGAGTAGAATTTTTATGAGGTAACCTTGAAGACAGTTTTTATGATGGCTTTTAGGGATACATTTTGCCACACAGGTGATATTCATTGCCACCCCAGGGACAAGGAGGGGGTTTTGATAGTAGAACCCAGATCCACTCCATCGCATGGCTTTACCTGTCTTACTTTAGCCTTCTCTAAACCAGACCTGGGTTTTGTTTTGTTTTGTTTTTTGTGTTTTTACCCATAGTTTATGACTCTTCTGATGAAAAGACACTCAAAAGATATTTTGGTCATTAGCCATCCAGGAAGCTGTATTTCATTTTGTTTTGGTTAAAATGAGTATTCTTTGACTATTCTGTGTATGAATGTACATATGTGTAGGTATGTATGCATGTATATATGTGTGTATTTACCCAGTTACCTAGGTTCTCTTGTACCGTCTAAGAATGTCTTACTTTTTAAATTTTATTTTATTAATTCATTCAGATTACATCTCAGTTGTTATCCCATCCCTTGTATCCTCCCATTCCTCCCTCCTTCCCACTTTCACCCTATTCCCCTCCCTTAGGTCTATGACCGAGGGGGACCTCCTCCCTCACTATATGGTCATAGGCTATCAAATCTCATCTTGGTAGCCTACTTTTTCTTTCTCTGAGTGCCACCAGGCCTCCCCACCATGGGGAAGTGGTCGAATATGGGGCACCAGAGTTCATGTCGGAGTCAGTCCCCACTCTCCACATAACTGTGGAGAATGTCGTGTCCGTTGGCTAGATAAGAGTAGGCCCCAGGGGGATCTCCTCAAACTACTGCACTAACTAAGGACAATACAAGCAGTAAACATCGAACCCCTGCTCTGTCTCACTGTTTTGAGTCTAGCTGAACACAGAAGCTTCTCTGGTCCATTGGTCATTTTAGTTGCCTGTTTTGGAGCCTTCTCCAATGTCACAGATTTTTTCCAAGCTGAAAGCAAAACTATCTCCCACACTGTGAGAACATGCAACAGAACCTTGCTTGCTCTGGAAGCAGAAAGACATGAGGTTGTTTTTTGATGATGCTCAGGTCCTTCTTGACATGCCGCCCCCCTGAACAGGAGAGCTTACAGCACAGGTGTCTGCAGTAAGGCCTGCCCAGCCCCCTTTGTTGGCTCACTCCTGGACTTGGAGGCAAGTCATATATGTTTCTTTTTTCCTGTAAACATTTTTTTGCATTTAGCCATGCTCAAATTTAACAGCCATTTTTCCATTCACCCACCCAAAACTTATAAGCTATTTCTAAAGTCTGTGTCTACTAGGTTAGCATTTTGGGTGGGAGATGTCACTGCGTTGTTAATCTCTGTCAAACGTTTTATCAAGAATGGCCAGTCAACTTGGCTCCAAATTTATCTTGTTGTTTATTTTTCTCCATCAGAGTTATTTATTGATGCCCACAGGCTTTTCCTGATCTAACTTCTGGCCTTGACAAAATACTGTCTCTTGGAAATTAAAGTGTTTTCGGGAAGCCCATTAGTGGAACATTTGCAAAGGTTTTTGGTTTTGCTTTAAAAAAAATTTATTTTTAGTTCATTATTTTAAGCAGGCATGTTGCAGTTCATTTTCAGTTTTGTGTTTTGTGCCTGTTCCGATGGACATAGTGGCTAGGAAATATGTTTTTTAAAAGCTAATCTCCATGAGAAAAAGTATAAACATTCCACACACTACCTAAAATGTATCCATTAATTCAGACACAGCCTTGAGAAAAAAAATTATGGGGGGTGGGCTCTAAAAAAATATGCTGACCATCTGTTTGGTTGTTAGTTTGTTTTTCATTAGCTGTATGTTTTGATAGGAAAGATGAGTTTTGAAATTTTATTTTAACGTGTCACATTTTAGATGTTTCCCTTTGTGGCTTGTCTTTGGTCATAAGTAGACCATTTGGGGATGAGCAAACTGCTGTTTAGATGAGAACATAAAATAGTGAAGACAAAGATAAAAAGATTGACTGCTCATGGTTTTAGACTCCCAGACACTAGATAATTACCATCCACTCCCCTCATATCCCTGCTCCATCTCCGTCTCATTGCATCATTCTTTGTCATGGAGCGCTGTGGTCCATGATCATTGTTTAAGAGTTCTCAGAGCCTCCTCCAGTGTTCCCCTCCTGGGCATGTCTAATTAAGAATTTTAGACAATATGTAATCTCAGAGTTGCTATTCCTTCCTTGCATGGCAGCTTCTCCCACAGAGCTTTTGCCCAGGGATATTGCAACTCACCAGTGAGGTGATGTCCATGTGGCACAATTCATCTCCTGGCTTCTGGCCTAGCAGGCTCTCTCCCAAGGCCGTAATTATGGGCCCTCTCTACCCTCATTATCAGAACAATCTCAATGATAAAACAAAAGCCACTTTAGGCAGAGTGGCACAGAGGAAAAGATGATGTCTGCTGTCAAAGGTCTAGCACTTTTGGCTTAGCTCAGTCCCTGGGTAGCCTGTGGCCTCTTACCTATGTCACCTTTGCCATGGAGCAACCGCTGTGCAAACTTCATAAAGTCTCAGGGATTGAGCAATATGCATAGATCCTTGCATGGGCTGTGCATCCAAGCACACACATCTGTTGCCCTTGACTAGTTGCCACTCTCCTGCTCTCTGTGTTTGTCCATGTTCTCCAGCTTCTTACACCCTCCAAACTCTTACTGCTTTTAATTATAGCTATAGTTGTCTGCATAGCTCACATGAAAGTTTTGTATCCCCATTATATGTACTTTTTTATGTTGACATCAAGTTCCTTAAGGCATTAAGATCTTGGACCCTGTGCCCTATTCTGTGATCCATGCTGGCCTGCCTACATTCCTCAAGCTACAGAGATCAGTCCATCCGTACCAGGAACAGGGGGATCCCTGACTAGGACAATCGAGACAGAGCTCATAAACCAGATGAAAACCTCCTTACACTTAATCTGCTGATGGAGCCTGCACAGGGAAAAGGGAGCAGCTGATCACCTGACAAGTCAGAGCCTTTCCCTGTGTGTTGACATGTCTGTCACATCCATTTCCTAGCGTGGCGGCATTTCCAACAGGGCTTAAAACGGAAACTCTTTCCAGTTTTCTCTTCCTAGAAAGAGCACCACAGCACTCCTCAGTGACCGGTCCTGTCCTTTGCCTTCTTTCCAGCTTAATGGCAGTAACCCGGGATATGTGTCATGAATTTACAATGTGCTATGATCTTATTTGTGTTCCTGTTCCAATGGTGTGTTGGGCCAATGAGTCCCAGAGAAGAATGAAGTCTGGTTGTATAACAGGGAACAAACAAGAATCAGAAGATACCAGGGAAGTTATGGAGTAATTTAAGTCTCCACTTCATCTAAGTACTGGATTTGGCACAAAACATTAGATTTTAAAAGGATTCCATAAGCTAACTTTCTGCCTTGTAAAACAGAACCTTCAATCCTTTTCTAAAACTAAACCATGTAACTGGATGGTCATCTCAATATCCAAGTCTCTGAAGCAATGTTGAAAATATTGACTCACTTGGATTATAGGAGATCCCATGGTCAAAGAAAGCTGAGCTTGAATTCATGCCATTCAGCATATCAAGCTCCCTGTATGATGATAAGTAGGTGGATCTCAGAGCCACCAAATGACTGTCTGTTAGCTTTCCTCTACAAAGACCATCGTTTTAGTGATAAACAGCTGTCCCCCGTCTCTGTAGCCAACCCCAAATGGACATCAAGCAGTCTGAAGGAATAAGGAAATGTTCTTCAACACCTGGCTGTGTGGTAATGCCAGTAACTCCATATTTGCACTTACTACACAATGTGGCTGTTTCTTCACTTGTCTCAGAAACTCAAAGCTCAAAATAAAAATTTAAAACTATATATTACTTATTTATTGTATGTAGGGCTTGTAGGTGTGTGGTGCATATGGAGGTCAGGGACAACTTTGGGTTCTACCATATGGGTCCTGGGGGTTGAACTTGGGCTGTTAAACTTGGTACTGGGCCCTTTTACCTGCTGAGCCACCTCACTAACCCTAACATGAAGTTTTAAATGTTCATAATTATTGATGAATAGTTTTGTTTTCCAATTTTCCATTTTCTTTGTGGCACATACCTGGCAAGACTCATACCCAATAGAAGGGAGGTTGGAGTGTGAATTGACTTTGATTGACAGATAAAGATCTTTGTTATATAATAGCTGCATGCCTTGGGTGACCATCTCAAGTAATCTAAACTTCTGTTTTCTCATTGGGAAAAGGGGGTTAATAAATCATTCCTTGTAGCAATTGTGAGAACTAAACCATGCAGTTTCAACAGAGTAGAAACTGCTCTTTTTTTTTTTTTTTTAACAAACTGAGAGGCAGGGGGGCTTAAAGGACTGAGCTCTGGCCTAAAAGCAGGACACCTGGATCTATCTGCAATGTGCTTGGAGGCCTGGAAGAAGCCATTGGTTCAACCACAACTTACACAGTTGCTGCTAGGGTTCCCCTAAGTAATTGGTTAAATAGCAGCTATGAGGTGTTTTTTAATCTAAAGAATGATATGAATGAATACAAAGCACCAGAGGGTTTTATGATAAATTAGAGTCAAGGATCCAGTTACTGAAAAGCTAGAGATGTGAGCCAGAAAGTCCACACCATTTCTTGGAACGCAGCCCCACTCATACGTTCAGCACACCGTGTTAAGTTAAGGCTAGATAGAGGTAAGTCATACTGTAACAGCTCAGGGCTGCTAAGCCTTAATGAATGCTAATTGAATCACCACACTTCCTGCATAACGTCAGCTGAGTTTGATGGAAAAAGTGAGTGGGAAGGAATGAATGCATCAGTAATGCCTTTCACCCAGAAGCATTGTTTTGATGTCCTGGTAGTGCCACCTTGTCTTTGACACTCCACCCTTTCTTCATACATCATTAGACCTTCAGAAAACACACTGGTGATATGATCAGCTGGTCACACACAGGACTGACAGACTGAACTGTATCCTGCTGGGATTTTCTTTCTAATAACAAACCTGATTCTCTGGCTAGCTCCAAAGAGCCAACATAGGCAGAAGCAATCCCAGCTGGTTTCTTTTTTGCCTCATATGACATCAGCAGAAGCTGTCCTTTGAGTTTCATTTGATAACAATTTATGACAAGGAATACTGTTAAAAGCAGAGAAGCCCCAGCTGGGCGTTCTTTCCAAACTAACAGAGAGAGCTGGGAACAGGCAGGAGAAGTCGAAGGCACAGCTAACATTGGTATGGCACATGAAATCCCATTCTTTTGACTTACCCGCTTGGGGCAGTGAGAGTGTTTATCAGGCTGGTGCACAGTTACAATCCTGACATTTTACCGTTGATGACTTCTTTCTGTGTTTAATTTCTAGCCATGAGGCATGCTCTGCCAGCCTTGTTGGCTAAATGGGCAGAATTGGATGAGAGGGTGCTTTAGTGGGCTGGGCAAAGTCCTAGGTACTCAGAGAGCAAAGCAGCCAACATGCTAATGCTTTCCCATGCCCCCAAGAGAGCAGCTTGGCTCCTTGGTTGCCACAAAAAGATTCAGGTGCCAAGCAGCTTGAACCATACTTTGAAGTCAGTGATTCTTATAGCACTAACTGGAACATTTCCATTGCAGTTTATGTCTTCTGGAAATACACAAGCAGCTATTAAAGGACTTTAAAAAATAACCTCTCATCTGATGACCCAAATTTGTACAGTCACTTGAAAACTCTGCTTTAAAACACCATCAGCCTACACAAAGGACTCTCTCTCTCTCTCTCTCTCTCTCTCTCTCTCTCTCTCTCTCTCTC
>OU015745.1:97743745-97770055 GCA_907169655.1 Acomys percivali | reverse complement strand
CTCTCTCTCTCTCTCTCTCTCTCTCTCTCTCTCTCTCTCTCTCTCTCTCCCTCTCTCCCTCTCTCCCTCTCCCTCTCTTTCTCCCTCTCTCTCTCCCCCAGAGGTTAGGTTTTATTCTAATCCCTAACACCACTATTGATATAAATGAAAAGAAAAATTCAGGACACACTCCACCCAGAACAAATTCCACAAAGGCCTCTACCCTGGTTAACATTTCAAATGTGCATTTAAAAAATGGTGAAACCACTAAAAGATACATGGTCATCAAAGTCTCTCTGCTCAGGCCATTAATCCAAATTTAGGCCACTTTGGACAAACTGAAAGACTCTTGAGAAATGCCCTAGAGAGGAGTGTCTGTCTGGCTTGCAAGATAGATGCAGGCCAGGAGCCAGCTCCTACGTTTGGGGGAATGGACGTGGTCACAATGGCCTGACATGGCTCCCTCAACCAACATCCAAGAAAAGCCTCACCCAAAATGAACTTGCTGATCTTTTACTACATGTTATGTGTAACGTATTAAACTTTTCCTTGGCAGCCTAGGCTAATACCGTGGTGTTAAGAAGCCAGGGTTAGGATAGACATCTTGGAGGTGTTCTTAAAACATGAGCACATACAGAAGGTGTCATAAACAGAAGGAGTCATTGCTCTGTCCTTGATGAGGAAAAGACCTTTCATTTAGGATTGGTCTGGTCCTGCCCAAAACCTTCCTCCAATTTATCTAGACCCTTTCACCGTTTTACAGACGGTGGCAACTAACGCCCACAGAGAAGCTTCCAGAGATAAATGTGCGCACACTCAACACTGGTGGTACTCAGAACGCCAGGAGAAAAAGTGAGGATTGAATATCTCCCTTCCCAACATGGCCACACATGCCCATTTCCAATACAGCATCAGAGGAAACTGCACCTGACTCCAAAATCATACACACCTCTGGGGCGCTAGAAACTGGAGCAAACGACTGAGGCCACATACCATCCTGGGCTTCTTTCTGCTCTTTCTAATTAGAGCAATGATAGAGAAGGCAACCTTGCTGGAGAGAAGATACCTGCTCACCGGTTTTAATAACCACTCTTGAGTTTCACAGCGACCAACTCACTATGTAGACCCGACTGACCTTGAACTCCCAGAAATCCATCTGCCTCTGCCTCCCAAGTGCTAAGATTGAAGGCATCGGCCACAACACCCTGCCCCCAATCTTCATGAACGTGAGGCAGGTTCAATCCCAGTCTGTGGCCCAAGAAGTGATTTAAAAACCTATAAAACAAATGTATCGATGCCCCAACCTCAGCCAACAGGAGAAAGTGCCAAACGGGTTACTTACGAGGAGTCTTCGTCTGCCTTCGAAAGACCCCAGCAGATCAGTCACTGATTTCCTGGGACTTGGAGCGAGATGCTTTGGCGCAGGCTTGTGATAGCCATTCTGCTCTGTCTTGCCGGCCTTTTTCTTCTTGTTCTTTTCTTTCTCTTGCTTGCTCTTTTTCTCAGCCTTTTTCGTTTGCTTTTCACTCTTGAGTAACTTGTCTGGTTTTACATTCTTCCCTTTTTTCTTCTTCTTCTCCTTCTCGGGTTTCTCAAGCTTCTCGTGCTTTTTCGACTCCTTGGCATTCTGGGAGGGAATGTTATCCACCTGTCGCTCTTCCTCCCCGTGAGGATTGGTGGGCCGGCTGAGGCTGAGGTCGTATTTAGCTTCATACTCATTGCTGAGAATTTTGTCCTTCTTTCTGGACAGCTTCCCCTTCGCTGGCTTGTGAGGACCTAGTACTACATTTGGGTCCTGAGGGCCATGCTCTCGTTTGTCTGTCCGGTTGTCGCGGAAGCGGCTTGTGCCCGCAACTCTTGTACTGCCCTCCCAGAGGGTGGTAGGCGGGGTGGTCATGAAGTCCCCATAGTTGGCAGCTTTGCTGGGCTTCCTGGTGGCCTGTGGCTTCTCTCTCTGTTGCTCCTTCCGAGGGTAGAGCTGCTCTGAGGCTGAGGGGCCCTTAGTGGTGATCACCTCAGCTGTTGCAGAGGGCCTGTGGGAGACTGAGAAGGGATGCAACCGGGATGTCCAGGGCCTTTGGGTGGCTGGATAGACAGTTGTGGTTGTAGGTCTTGCAGCTGCTGTCACCGCCCGGGATGTGGCCCGAGTGGCTGTTGTGACTGGAGCAGGAGGAAGGGTGGTGGCCCTCGGAGTTGGGGAAGGTTGGGGAGTGGCTGCCTTGGTGATGGCCAGCTTTCTCTGCGGCTCTCTGGTCGGGTGGACTTGAGCTCTCCTTGGATCCTCTTTCCTCTTCACACTGCTCAGGCCTGTGCTTCCGGCCCCCCCGCCGCCATTGTTTCCTTCCTGGACCACGTGCCCCTCCATGCCCGAGGCCTTACACTTTTGGACAAAACCCTTCTGCCTGAGCTTCTCGATCCTGCGGATGGGGCCTTGATCAATGACCTCATACATGGCCTCCAGCCTGACCGGGTAAGGGTAGCGCTCCTCCACCTGGAGGGTCTTCTTTAACAACACCATGCTAAACTTGCCCTTCTCCAGTTTCAGGAAGCTCATCAGCTTCGGGATGAGACTGGGATTTAGTGGCTGCTCCAGGATCTGGCCCTCACTGGTGATCCTCCGTACCTTGCCCCCTTCCTCACCTGCCTGGTGGAACAGCACGATCTGTTGGATGTGCCTTTCTGCCAGCTCACAATACACATCATCCTTTAGGAGGCTCATCATGAGGCGGTAGTAGCCCTCTGAGGCATGAGGGGCTGAGATGACCCACACTCTGTTCTTCCCTGCAAAGCTGGCCAGGATATTGGGAGAGCTGGACCCAGAGGGGAAACGCAACATTCTTGACCGAGCAGAGGACCCCTCATCTCGAACCATCTCACGCGGGGAGCTCCTAGCTATGGGTCTCAACTCAGGTCTGACTGGGACTCCGTTGATACCTGAGGGCGCTGGCCTCATGGTCGGGGAAGCTAATCTCAACACTGGTACGTTCTTTCTCCTTTGGAGAGGCTGAGGGTTTGGTTCTTCCTGAGTGGATTTCTCAATTCCACCAGACCTCCCCGTGTGCCTCAGATATCGAGCTGACCTACTGCCAATCGGAGAGGCCCAAGGTACTTTCCGCCCTGTGAGGCTGTCGCTATCCAAGCCAGGGGAGTGAGATTCTGATCCACACACCAGCCACACGGCAAGCAGCACGGTGAAATGGGGTCCCATTTTCCACATCATTGTGTTATCCACTTGGGGATGCAGAGGGGTCATAATACAAAAAAATAAAAATAAATAAATACAATGAGAAGGGAGAAAAAGAAAGAAAAACATTAATTGCAAACACAGCTGGGCATTATTATTGCTTTCTCTACTATGGCCAAGAGGGAAGGGCAGGGGGTTGCTAAAGACGGAAAAAGGGAGGGGGGAGCTGAGGGGAGAAAGCAGGGTAAGGGCTTCTTTCAAGCTGCCTTGATTGTTAGTGCTTCTAAGCAGGAAATGCAGCTTTGCTTCACAGGCAGCAGGCATGCTAGTTCTGCCTCAGCTGTGCTCCGGGTACACCAGACACCATGTAAACCAAGCACTGCAATCGTAAAAACATTCACACCTCGTCTCTTCGAGCAAGCAGCAAGCAAACAGCAGAAAGCCAAGATCGCACACTCACATCGTGCGTGGTTCATGGAGAGGGAATACGGAGGCTTTCAAAAAAGAAACTTGAAGGTTGGTCCCAAGGACAGTTTCCTAGCCGAGATCGGTTCCTTCCAGCCCTCTGTCTCCTTATGGAGGGTGAGCAACACAAAAGGAGGTGTTTGTGAAGCAGCCCCAGGGAGCCCAGCCTGAGCTGACTCCTTCTCTTTCTGGCTGTGTCTTTTTACCTTCTGGTCCAGTGGCATGAGGTGAAAGTTGCTGTCCTTGGGACTGTCCGGATCTCCATTGGTCTGCAGTTTCTCCTGGGTCTGTGGGTGCCGGTCCTTTGCTGCCACAGGGATTGTTCTGCAAGTGAATTCCTAGAGACTTCTGAATCTTTCCCTCTGAGGAGTTTCAAGATCTTTCTTATCACCCTTTCCCCAGCAGCCTGGCTGAGCCCCTTTGTTTCCGAGCGTAAAAGCGCTGGGATTAATATGTTTTCCAGGCTGAGGGAAAACAGAGGAACGAACGTGAATGTGAAAAAAGGGGGCAATCTCTCCCGTCCCTTCGGTCTCTCCTCCCTTTATTTCTCCCCACCTTTTTTTTTTCCTCCTCCTTTTCCTTCTCCTTCTATTTCTTCTTCCTCATCTGGATTCCATCCCAGAAATGTCAGGGCTACCTCAGGTTTGTTCCAAACCAAACTCAAACAACAGCAGCCACTGGAAATCAAGAAACTTCGCTAAGAATTTAACAGATCAGCAGAAACACGCCTCCTTCCCGTTTCAATACATGGAGAGTCAGTGAACCTGGTGAGGAAGGAGAGGGCTGAGCCAGGGCTGGGAAAAGTTTTGAAATGCTACACATCATCATCATAAATCACTTCAGAATAGGAAGACCGAGGACTTAACCCCTTCTATGCCGAGCCATGAGACGGCTCCCCCTCCCCCTTTGTGGATTCTCAAACTCTGGTTTGAAAGGGGGAAATCCTCAGATTTCTCCATCAGACTGGTTTTCTAAGAGACAGCTGCTCGTTTGGGCCACAGAACTTGGCATTGCATATCCAGACAGTATGCATCTATTTATAGTTCCACGCGTGTATTTTTTTATCTCCTGCCTGCTTTATGCTTTGAGTTTGGGGTTGGAAAAGCCCATGGAAAACATGACTAAGTTGTTTTTATATTATGCTAATTGGGCTCATGTTACAGTATTCTCCTTATTTCTCCTTGGGATGGGTGGAAGCTGGTAAAAGGCTAGCAATGCAAGCAAAGGCTGCTGCCTCCTGAGACTGCAGTTGGACATTACATCAGGGAATGGGCATCCTGGCTCCCAGCTTCTCTAGAGATGGTGAAGAATGTGTGTGTGTGTGTGTGTGTGTGTTACAATGTTCAGCTCTCCAGATACTTTAGGAATCTGGAATCCTTTAGTCAGTCCCTAGAAGCAATTGTGTGAGTGGCTGGGAAGATGGCTCAGTTGTTAAGTATAAGGACCTGAGTTCAGATTCCCAGCACTCACATAAAAACTGGGCACTCAGGGATAGCCCCACCACCACTAGAGAGAAGGAACAGAGAGACAGATGGATCCCTGGAGCTCACTGGCCAGCCATCCTAGCTGAATCAACAAGTCCAGGCTCAGTGAGAGACCATGTCTCAAGAATGTAAGGCTGAGGGGCTGGGCAGACTCAGTGGCTAAGAGCATTAGTTGCTCTTGCAGAGGTCTTGAGTTTAATTTCCAGCATCACTTGGTATGTCACAGCCATTCAGAGCTACAGTTCCAGGCAATCTGGACCTTTCTGAGGCCACTACAAAGTATGCACATGATATATATATATATATATATATATATATATATATATATATATATATATATACACACACATAGTGTGTGTGTTTGTGTACAGGGAAAACATTCATACACATTAAATAAATAAGGTAGACAGTGACTGAGGAATATGACTGACATTGTTTGAGCTCCACTTCCTGCTACATGTGTGCACACAGACGAATATGCACAGATATATATAACACACACACACATACAGAGAGAGAGAGAGAGAGAGAGAGAGAGAGAGAGAGAGAGAGAGAGAGAGAGAGAATATATCATATCAGGGTCTACAGGAGAGACCCTGTGGCAGCTTTTAGTTTCCATCATCTGGGCCTGCCATGAGGACTCAGCTTTAGGAGAGAAGGGAAAAGACCTCAAGTCCTGTGGGCTTTTCTTCCAATCTTTGCAATTCAGTATCAGTTTACACCAACAGTGGCAACCCAGGGTCCACCAAAACAAATGGCTTCTCTCAGTGGGTAAAAATCTCATCCCTAGTTGCGTGCCTCAGTCAGCTCCATCTCTCCCAGTCACACGTGCTTTCCCTGCACTGGAAGTTCTGAGTACAGAGTGGAGATGTTATTGGTTGTATTGCTTTTACCTCATTGTTTAGAGTACACAGGGTACCAAGCAAGAAGTTTCCCTGTCTGCTCACTGTGCACCATTGTGAACACATTCAAGTCAGAATTTCAGTTCAAACTGTAAAGTTCATCAATGCTTCGTGCTCAGTAATGGAGTCTAGGTGTTATTTTTATTATCCTCAGATGTGTTCCACACTATGATCAGTAAATCTTCCTTCTCTTATTTCTTCTTGCTGTTTTCTTCTCTTTTCCCCTACTGACAGCAGCTTCCAGGTTACCAGGCATTTTCCGGGACTTGGTACTTTCATCGTTTGTGTTATTTCACACACCTGGGAGATTACAGGATGATTCCCTCACATTATAGCTCAGCAGAGGCCTGGCATGTTTCAATACATTTCTTGTTGTCACACAAATAATCGAGTGTGATGGCCCTGCAGTTCAGACAGGTGTCCTGCAGAGTACTGTTCTGCCTTCACCTCTCATTTTCTACCTACGCCTTTTCTTTTTAAAATATACTCTCAGTTCCTTTATGTTTCCAATTTTCATAAAAATAGTCTTTTGTTGATTTGTTCAACCAGAGCCAAAGTATCCTTTTAGAGTTCTGCTTTCTAAAATAATTGTGTATGCTTACCTTTTGCCTTTCTTGGTAGATCCTTAAAAATCTTGCTCTTTTTTTCCTGAGTTTTCATGGATTCTATGAACTCCCCAAGCATAGGCACAACACTGGAAACCTGCGCCCCTTGTGAGAGTGAAGCTGAAATCCAGTTATATCAACAAGCTGGTGGTGTCCAAACTAGAAGCCTCTCTGAGCTGCCTTTCTCTTCTTCGGATGTCAGGCTCTTTCCTCCTATGAGACTGCACCAGTAGATGGCGCACTAAACACATGAGCAGGAGCAGACCTGCTGATGCAACTGGGATTTCTCTTGCTTGTTCCATTTTCCATCTTGAGTGTAAACCCTCACTGGGACCTCAGAAAAACTCTCCAGGGATATCTGGGGTGCTTGAGTCCAGTAAGAGGAATTTAAAGAACAAGTTCACTTCTATCCCTTTATGGGGAGACCTATAATGATTTGTGGCTTACAAGGATCGGACTTTCTATTTCTTTCAAGTTCTGTCTTCCTGAAACCTAAGAAAGACATCATTTAGTGTAAGGATGGGGCAGATCTAGAGCAGATGCTGATGCTAGGTGGATGTGTGCTCAGTCAAAGGTAAAAGAAAATATGGACTAATTTGAGAGGGATTGTTTGGTTCGGTTGTTAGTCTTGTACCCCTGTGTGTCTTTGGAACTCACTACATAGACCAGACTGGCCTTGAACTCAAAGAGTTCTGCTTCTGCCTCTGAGTGCTGGAATTAAAGGTGTACCCCTCCATACCCCAAAGAAGAGTAAATCTAACTTGGAGATTTTGAGGCTGGAAACTACCTGGTGTTGACTGCATAGTAATTGAGCAGAAGGAAAGAATGCGTTATCAGGACTGCTTTAGAAAAATAGGGGTAGGAGATTGTGGTGGTCTGAAAGAAAATGACCCCCATAGGCTCAGAGGGAGTAGCACTGTTAAGAGTTGTGGCCTTGGTGGAATAGGTATGGCATCGATGGAGGAATTGTGCATCAGTATCGTCTTCCTGCCTACGGGTCCAGATGTAGAGCTCTCAGCTCCTTCTCCAGCAGCATGGCTGACTGCACGCCACTATGCTTCCCACCATGGTGATCATGGATTAAACCTCTGACACTGAAGCCATCTGCAATTAAATGGCTTTCTTTTCAAGAGTTACCTTGGTCATGATGTCTCATCTAAGCAATGAAACCCTAACTAAGACAGACTTAGTTATCTATTGAAAGTCAAAGTGGGTGTAAAGAAAAAGACATCCAGAAAGTAGACCACTAGCTGGCTGGACCCACATTCATAGAAATGTGCTGTCCTGGGCAAAGCAGAGAACCCAGGCTTTCCATCGCCTGCAGAGAGCTCTCTAGCTCAAAGTAACACTCAGTAGATGCCACTGAGCTGAATTCAAAACACTCTTCTATTGCCTGGAAAATTCACTTGCTTAGGAGGAAACAAGAAACAAGGGGGGAAGAAAACAATCCAATATTTCAGTGTTATGGGACAGGGAGCAAAGAGGGAAAAAGAAACTAGCATTTCAGTGTCATAGGACAGGAGAGCTGCCTCCCCTGTTCAAAGATTCCCTTCTCTTCAGCAGGAAGGCTAGCAGAGCCATTTGGTCATACCCCGATGTGGACACCAAATATTCACATGGTGGACATGACTGTGGTTTTTCTTTCCACCCTCAGACTTTAGTTAGATGGTGTTCTTTGGCCACATTTATGTTCTTCGGCATGCAAATAAACTCTCCTTTCTTGGTATTCACAGTAGAGGAGGAACGAAAGGGAGGGGGGAGGCCAAACGCAAACCCTACCATGACCATTAACTCAGGATGCTACAGAAGCCCAGAGAGGTTCTGAGAAAAGATAACCCCAAGGCAAATAAACACTTAAATTTGTTCTCAAACTACCAACCAAATGCCACGTACCTGATTTAAACTTGAAAACCCTGTGTGATTTTTTTCTAATATAAATGGCTCCCTAAAGAAGACCTGAAGAAGTAAACCACCAATACACATGCTGATATGAAAGGGGAGAATCTCACAGCACCCTACCCTTAGACGAAGAACTGCAGGCAACCAAGAGATGCTGAGAGCAGTTGAAATGGACTTCCCTAACGATGAGATGCTTAATTGGTTAGCCAATACCAAATGGTCAGCCCTGACCTCAGATACATGTAATTAACACTAAATGGATTGAGAAGGTTGTATTTATATAGTTAGGCATTTATGTGTGTGTGTGTGTGTGCGCGCACACGCGCGTGTGTGTGCACCCACGTATGTATGTGTGCATTTGTGTGTGTGTGAGGGGGAGAGAGAGAGGGAGAGAGAGAGAGAGAGAATGTAGAAAATATATGCTTATGTATGTAATGATAATTAAAGAAAAAGAGGCCATGATTTTAAGACAAATCAAGGCAGGTACATAGAGGGGTTGGAGTGAGAAAAGAAAAAGAGAAGACAAGAAATAAAAACATATATTAATTTTTTAAAAACTAAAATATAATCAAAAGCAAAATATACAAAACATATCTACACACATACATACATATACACACACACACTACATACATACATATGTAAGCTAATGGCCCAAACTCTCAAGAACAGTGAACAGTTACTGTTTTTTCTTTTGGGTTGATATAAGCACTTAAGGGGTTGTTAGGGGAAGTGTAAAGGCACTTCAGGAATATATTAATCTTACAGTTAGAGAACATTGCAGGATCTTATCCTAGCAGACATTAAAGTGATTGACTCCTCATATTTATTTATTTATTTGGGTTATTTATTTTTGTTTGTTTATTGTTTAAGAATATTTGCATGCATGTATGTATATGCACCATATGCATGGCTAGTGACTTCAGAGGCCAGAGGGCGGAGTTGCATCTCCTGAAACTCGACTTACAGACAGTTATGAGCAACCACACAGTGCTTGGAAACTAAAAATGGATCTTCTGCAGGAGTAGCAAGTTCTCCTAATTACTGAGTCATCTCTGCAGCCCCTGAAGGCTCTTTGTAAATGCCCATAGTTGGCGATCTAAACTTTACATCTTTACTGTTCTGTGTGAGAGGAATGAACCCATCTGAATCTGAATCTGAGTCTGAATCTGAATCTGCCGCTTGGAGTATCCATGCAGGGGTCAGGGAAATGTGCTTTCAAAGCCATTTAATGCATACTAAAGATTTCTACCAATCACATTTGAAGGAGAACGTTCTAGTTGTTTCTTTCTGCATCACCATAGGTATAGCCAAGATGGAAAAGACCCAATTTATTTCTGCATTGTTATCTTGTTTTGTGTTTTTTGGGGGGAGTTGTTTGTTTGTTTGTTGTTTATTAAGGTGTTGTTTGTTTATTTATTTATTTATTTATTTTTACCTTTCTTGCATGTGTTTGCCCAAAGTGTAAATTTTGCCCCAGGATTAACAATCATCCAGATAGAGTCTTTTCCCAGAAGCCTGTAGCCTGTCAGAGAAGATAGGCAAACCTACTACCCACCAGCTTTCTCCTCAGGTATGTTTCAGGACCAACAACACCATGTTAGACGTCAATCAAGGTGTGCCTTGAAGAGTATATTGAGACCTGAGATCTCTGCCTGCTGCTTGTGATGAGGTGAACAATTTTGTTCTGCCACACTCCATGCCATCGTGTTCAACAGGGCACAGGCCCAAAGCGGTGGGGCCAGACAGCCATCTTAGATGATGGAACATCTAAGACTGGGAACTGACTACATCTTTCCTCTTTTATAGTTCATCCAGTGATGGGGAGCCGGCTGGCGTCTATCTTGCAAGGGGAACTTTGGGTGCAGTTTCAGTTACATTAGTTGTGCAGTCGTTAAGGTTTGAGTCACATATCAGTCATTGTTTGAGGTCTCTGGAAGCCAAATCTTACGAATGAGGTAAATGATCAAATTGTTTAGTTCTGGTTGGGCTCGACATATGATTGTATAATAATAAGTTTCCTGTGTATTTCATTAACTAGCATCGGAGAAAATGTTTGGAAGGAATTTCAAATATGCTCTGAGTTCCTGCCACAGGACAACTGTCCCAATATGTGCCCATTTTCAACATCTCTATCGCCAGTCTCTTTAGATGGCTGCTTTGAAGTCGGGCTCTGCTATTTTCTTAAGGCCACACTGGCTAATAATCACGTCTAATAGAATTTTACTGGAAAACCACATTATATTCTAACTTAAATGAGTCTATTGCAAAAAAAAAATTCAGAATAAAGGTCAAGTACAACATAATCATGAGAATATATGAAGTATTGGAAAAATTCAGAGTTGGAGCCAATAAACATTAAGGAACTCATCCAAATGCAACAGAAACAAATTACACTAAAAGCCACAGTTCCTAACTAGAGAATCCCTGCCTCCATATTTGTAGATCCCATTTCTGATTGGAGAATCCATTCATTTGTTTTGTCTGTGGGAAATCAGTATATGATTTGTCAACATCCTGACTCTTAGTTTATTCATCTCTAAAAATATGTTTTCACCAGGTGTGGTGGAGCACATCTGTATTCCCAGCACTGGGGAAGCCCAGGTAATAAAATCATCACAGGGTTGAGGCCAGCCAGGGCTACATTCACAGTGAGTCTCAGTCTCAAAAAAGAAAAGAAAAAAAAGTTTTACATAAGCAGGAGAGCCATTTCTTTTTCTACTAAAGATGTTTTATCATAGAGCTGCAATAGGGAATTTCTCAGTTCACTGAATTCAAATGTTTCACTGTTGGGTGGATTTCTTTGTAGATTTGCCATAGAAGTTTTATAATTTTTTTGTTCTTAATATGGTAAGCTGTATATGTTGTAAAAGCTACTGTTTAATCATTGCATGTACTGTTCAGTGTCATGCTATACACGGACATTACTGTGTAACCATCATGGCTGTTCATTGCCGGAGTTTTTCATTTTCCCAAACTGTCTGAACCAGCTCCCTGCTTCTCCTATTCCCGTAGTGTCTGATAAATACTATGCTGCTTTCTGTATCTTTGAATTTGACTGGGAGTGGTTGTATTTATTGTATGGAAAATAGGCCCACAATCATGCTAAAAAAAAAAAAAACACTTGGCAAATAGCCACATAAGACTTCACTCACTAGGAGCTTAAAGCAAAAGACCAGTGAGACAGCATAGGAAGGGGACAGACACTAAGTTCCAAACACAACGATAAATGGTTAGAAAATGGAAAATTCCCCTATAAAGCCCTGCAATGCCCATTTGTCACACAAGCCAAAGGCAGAGCAGATCACACACATTGTCTGTGTTAGTTCTCAGCTCCATGACTTTGTCTGTGCTGAGGTTGTTCTCCGGCTTACCAGACCCATTCTTTCTCATTGTTCCTCCAAAGGGCTATTACTATACAATCCTTGAAATGTCAGTATTACCGTCCTCGCCATAAATTCCTTAGCAGTTTCCTCACTGCCCACAAGTTAAATATCAGCCTGTAAACGAGGCTTGTCTTCCGTGGTCGGTTTTACACACACAGCAGTGGTTTTTCTCAGCCTTTGCGTGCCAACTCTGATGACTGGTGTTCTCTGCATCTCTAGCACATAGCATCAGCCTCTCTCATGTCTTGGAATCCGTGGCTGCTAAATTCCTTCCCCTGGAAAGGCCTCTCCTTTCTCTCTGCACCTGCTTGTGTAATTATAACTCACTCTGGACTCTGCTCAAATGTATTATCATAACGCTTGGAAGAACTGTCTGATCCACCCTCTAAACCTGGAACCTCTCTCTGTACCCGATTAAAAACTCACAAAGTCTGTTGTTTTTTATTTTGTTTTATTTTGTTTTGTTGTTGTGTTGGTTTTTGTTTTTTGTTTTGTTTTGTTTTGTTTTGTTTTTTGTTTTTTTGTTTTGGTACACGTGATTTTCAATCTGTCCCCTGACCATGAACACCAAGAAATAGCATAAAGCAAAGTCTATGTCCTCAATAGCTAGGCCAGTAAAGTTTCAATTAAAACCTGCTGAATGAATGATATAAGAAAAACATAAAAATTTACCAGCTTCTGATTCAAAACGATACTTCAGAATGAACCAAGACTTGTGTGTGTGTTTTTTTACTTTAATCAGAAGATGAAATCAGTGGTTAAACAATCATTTACAGTCACCCAATATGTGTGTAAGAATCTCTAATTATACCTAAGTATTTTTATTTGGTAACTTCTTCCAAACTTAGTCTCCATGTAACTCATATTTTAAATGCATTTGAATATACTTATATGTAAGTACACACATATTCCTAAGTGTACACACACATAGTGATACTTAAATGGTTTTCTCAAACTTTCAAGAAATAGTTTTTCTCATCAATACATGCCTAAAACAAAATACTTTTCACTCTGTGGCCATTTCCCCAGGCTTTCAGACATCTATCAGGTAACTAAGGGAATGTAAAATGAAGTAGTGTGATTACCTGATCAAAGCAACATAACACGAGACATTGCAACTTCTGGCTTTCCTGCTCTTAAATAATTTGCTCTAAAATAAGCCAACTGCCTAGCATTCTGGGAAAACAGAGAGTCCCAATGTGGTGTCCCTTGGCCAGAGGAATGAGCCTTTCTTTCCACATACAACAGCAGCCCATCTTCCATGTAAACTTACGGGTAGATGTTACTCCGTATGCTTCACGTTTTATGCCAAGGGTTTGAAAAACTAACATGGCCAAGATACCTTGTCCTCCAAATTGTGCAAGTGAAATTTAAAAGGTGAGGCCAATTGTGTGTTTTCTTCCTGTGTTTTCCATTGTCTCTTCCTGGGTCTTGCATAACTTCTTTTCATGGATATGGGTACCATGTGTCTGCCTGGTGCCCTCAGAGGCCAGAGGAGAGTGTGGATCCCTTCAAACTGGAGTTACAGATGTTGTGACTTAATAGCTGCCATAAATCAAACCCAGGTCCCCAGGAAGGCCAATCAGTGCCTTAAACCTCTGATCCACCTCTCCATTCCCCTTGCAGATTGTCTATAGTGAACAATTGTGTAACATTTTAAAAATATAAAAACTGCAATTAAAATCTGTGTCAGAATATAACTGTATATAAGATTATGTATTTTCAATATAGAATACATAAAATATAGACCAGAGACTATCCCCACATATGAAGGGAAAGCAGGACACGGGGCTACGTAGAATGAAAACTGAGCAGCAGAGATTCCAATGCCATTTTGGTCCTAAGTTAACCTGCTAGACATAAAGCTTATTTGTTGATTCTTTGGTTGTTTGGGGCAGGAAGAAGATTCTGGTTCAAATTTTTATTTTTAAGAATGAATAATTTAGAGGTGTAAATCATAGACATTCAATAAAAGTTTTTTTTTTTTTTAAGTAAACACTTGAAAAAAAAGAATGAATAACTTTTTCTTTCAGTCAGGAAGAAGATTGTGGTTTGAATTTCTATTTTTAAAAACAACATTACTTACTTATTTAGAAAGACTGTGGCTTCAATTTTACTTTTAATCTGACGATTTCTCCAAATAGATGACTATTCAGGGCACGATCCACGAGCGTCTATTTGTGGTGATCTGGTGTACTGATATTATTTTTGTGAAAATACCTTTCACATTCTAAGGGACTGGAACTTTTGCTGGCCCTCACAGGTAAGTTTATAATACCTATGGAGGTCACTTAGCACCAGTGACCAGATATCCTGCTATATGCTCAGACTTTGGTTCAACTTCCACTAGGACAGTGGTTCTCAACCTTCCTAGTGCTTCCACCCCCCAACCATGAAATTATTTTCACTGCTACTTTATAACTGTAAGTTTGCTACTGTACTGAATTGCAATGTGAATGTTAGTGTTTTCCAATGGTCTTAGATGACCCCTGTGAAAGGTTCACGCAGCCCCCCCCCCAAAGTGTTATGACCTACAGATTGAGAACCACTGTTTTAAGAGAACAGTGTAACGACAAACCTTATTTGCCTCGGATTTCAATGTAATTAACTTTTACATCCTGAATTAATGCATACCTTTAATTCTAAATTCTGTACTCACCTATATGCTTGGCCCACAGAGCAATGCATGCATGTCTGTACATGTGTTATGGTCATCATTTCTTCTTTTTTTTTATTTAATTAATTTATTCAGATTACATCTCAATTGTTTTCCCCTCACTTGTATCCACTCATTCCTCCCTCCCTCCTGCTTTCACCTTATTTCCCTCCCCTAGGTCTATGACTGAGGGGGAACCTCCTCCCCCACTATAAGCGCATAGGCTATCTATGAATTTCTTAAAAGCAGCAAACAGGTCTACCCTTTACCTGCAGTCTGGTCACGTTCACGCCTCTGGCTGTGCTCTCCCTCCTCAACCATTCCTAGGAGCTGCCATGTCCATTCCTTTTTTATTCCTTCTCCCCATTCAATTATAGTAATAATTTTAAAGAAGTTATTTAAATTGTTTATACAATCCCACAGCAGAGAAAAAAGAAATATAAGCCAACTAAAGAGAGAAAGGTTATGCTTCTTGTATCTCAGAAATCTAAGATAATTCAATTGTTTAATTAAACGAAAATCAACCTATGCAGATTTCTAAGCATTCATAGTAAATTAGTGATTGTGTCCATTTTTGGATGACTATGGCTAGAGTTTTAGGAGACTTGAAGTGCCATGACTCCGTTGTTCGCTGCTGATCTACATCTATCTGTTCCAGCTTTGAGAGTGATGTCTGCTTCCTGAATCCCACCCTGGCCTCTTGACCTACTGCCAGCATTTTGGAGCCTAGCACATCAGCCTGAGGGCTTATCAGGGTCCAAGGCCACCCTTGAAATCCTCAGAGTTTTCATTTAGGGCTCGTCTATCATAAATCTCACCCAACCATCTTAGCAGTAGATTATCAACAAAAGGTGCTGTGGATCACTCAGCCTCCACTTACTCTTCCCCTAATCATGGAGTGAAATCCCAGGCAATCTTGGACTGAATGGGGAAGGGTCATATTCATTCAGAATTGAGTTGAGGATGTTGGAGGCAATTCAAGCAAGACAGAGCCAAGGTGTTGTAGGGGGCCTAAGAGCAGTCTCTAGATGCCAACGAACCCCACCCCCATACCTTTCCCACACCTTCCTTGTCCTTTATAGAATTCATGAGGTCAGATCTTGACCAGGAGCACACCCACCTATAGGCTGAGGCAGCAGAGTAAAGCTTTTGAAGAAAAAGCCCCGAGGTATACTCTCTTTTGGGAAGCTCCTCACTTATTTGTTCATCTCTGGAAGAAAGAGCTCACCCTTAGGATGCCTTTGTTACTACATTTATACCTGAAGACCCAGCCCAAGGACTTGGTTGCTTACTTAAATGAAAACTATTTAAAACCCCGTGCTTGGGATATTTCTAAAGCTTATCTGGTTGGCTTCCTAGCATTTTTTTTCCCCTCCATATGGGAAAGTTTGTGCCAGGTGGATTTTGTTTGTGTTTTGTTTTTTGTCTGGGTGTTTGGTTTTTGAGACACGGTTTCCCTGATTAGCTTTGGCTGTCCTGGACTCACTTTTGTAGACCAGACTGGCCTTGAACTCATAGTGATCTGCCTGCCTCTGCCTCCCCAGTGCTGGGATTAAAGATGTGAGCCACCACCATTGGCTTGGTTTTTGATGTGACGACTTTTCCTTGAGGTCATAGGGCAAAGTTGTTAATTACCCCCCTTGCTCTTACTTAATCAGTTCTCTTTGCCTTGTAAACCCATAGGCCATTACTATGTTTGCTCCTGGCTCTAAATAGATGAAACCCAAGCAACTAAGAGCTGCCCTGTGAGACATACCGAGACAATGTCTCATACACCCTGGAGTGCAGCACCGAAGTATAAGGGAGGTGAGAAATATGTGCTCCTTTTTCTACATTTGTTACTCAGGCTTCCTGTGAGGGCTAGCAAAAAAATCTGTTCTGATTCTCCAAGTACTCTCTGGTATGCATTTGAGTAGTAAAATTATGGTTTGCATTTGTAATTGGTTTTTCTTTCTTTCTTTTTTTGTTAAATAAACATCTGTTTTTTCTCTTTTTGAAGCTCTAGAACAGCTGGGCAGGGCAACTTGGCTCTCTCCAGCATCTCTGTGAGTCATAAATGAAGCCTGCAATCCATCAGCGGCTTGTCCATTGGTTCCCCAGCTGCCATTCAGCTTTTTTGGTTCTCAGAACTCCCTGGTGGGGAAAAGGTCTGGATCAGCTTGTTCTGTCCAGCCCTTGGGAGTTTAGGAGTGCCAGTACTACATGGAGATGCTCTGATCAGCTGTTACCAAATGTTAGAGGCCCAGCCCTGAGTGGGTGAAAAGTAGAGAGTCTGCTTTACACTTGGGGTTTTGAGTCATAGCAGATTAGCGTTTAGAGACATCGTTTTCCTCTTTTCCCTATTTCTGTGATCTGAAACTACAGGTAAAGTGAACTGTGCTAGAGCTGTGCAGATGAGCTTATTTTCACTAAGGAGATGTGCTGTTAGGACCCATCTTATGAGTTCCATACTATTTGGAAGAGGGAGTTTTCTGCATGTCTCGGTGCTCCTGAATTTAAAACTTTTTCAGGTTCCCTAGAACTGTGGCAGCTTCTGACACAGACTTGCAGGAGGCTCAAGGTACAGCAACAAGAGTTCACTGTCTGAAAATTCTTCATTGGGGGTGTAGTGGGAGTCACGGCAGCCCCTCCAACACCCAGCTGTCGAGTCTCCTTCCTGACTCTCGGTTTCAGTTGTGTTATCGTCATCCTCGGTCACCATTAAAGCCCATGGCTATTGAAAACAGCTCACACTCCTTAAGGCAGCATTCAGGAGCCTCTGTGGCTTTTCCTATCTTCCCTCAACATGGGCAGGCAGGGATTCTGTCTAGTTCGTCTCTTTTCTTTCCCCAGACCCTTCTAAATTGTATGCACTTGGTAAGCCCTTTTATAAACACAGTGATAAATATTTGTAGAGACTTGTAGATTTACAAAGTAGATCTATATTCATTATTTAATTCCCACAAAGGGTATTATTTTTATGACAAATAAGGAGAAGAAAAGGAGAAATCGCTCTTTAGATTAAACCATCATTTGCCTAGTATTACTGCATAAAGACTATGGAAGAAGGAGCCAGGCTCCTGAATTACTCTTATATTTCCAGTGCTTAAGACCCTGTTCTCAGAATCTTAAGTACTATTATTTTCCTATCACAGCATCAGATTCCCATCAATTGCTTTTAAAGTGTCTTTTGATTTGGTTGGGTATGACCCTAATTGCTACAATTCTATAGAAAGTAAAAAAACAAAACAAAACAAAACAAAACATCAAAACCATCCAAGGGTTTTCTTGATTCAATCTAAATATTCCTCCCTGTTTATTTCAGACACCCAAGCAACTGAAAAATCTGGTAGTTTTCAGTTACCAAACCCTTGTCTCAGAGTATTATTATGCAGTGGGAGTAGGGGTACACTCTTAGAAGGGGGAGGTGTTTGGTATTTTTCTACTAATATTCATTGGTTTTCTCTATAAGAAACAACTAGTTTGATCTAAGAGTAAATAATAGTCAAACTCCCTTCTCAATTTTATTTTGTGCTCCATGACCTAGAAGAATACCTATCATTACATTTTTAACTAATTTATTTATTCACTTTATATCCCAATCATCACCTACTCTCTCCTCTTCTCCTGGTCTACCCTCTCTCCCTCCCTCCCTCTTTACCGTAGCCTACCCTATCCTGTATCCCTCAGAAAAGGGAAGCTCAGGACTGAGCCTGAGAGCAACCTCTACCATGGTGGCCTGGCAAGGGAGCCCTGCCAGGGGAAAGTGATCAAAAAGCATGAAAACAAAAGTCCTTGTCAAAGACAGTTCCTGCTTCCCTTACTAGGGGACCCACATGAAGACCACACTGCCCGTAGGGTACATATGTGTAGGGGGCCTAGGTCCAGTCCATACATGGTCCTTGGTTGGTGTTTCAGTCTTCACAAGCCCCCTGGGCCTAGGTTAGTTGGCTCTGTTGGTCTTTTACTCGGTTGTCATGGCAAGCACCAGTAGGATATGCTGAAGGAGGTGTAGGCAGGAAGGTCACAGGATGCGTTTGTTTTTCTGTTCCACTTAAAGGAAGGACACATGCATGTGAAGCAACATCATCAAACCAAGACTTTATTTAAGGAAAGGTACATGCAGGATAGGTAGTATTATCCATCTCTGTTTTAAAAGTGAACTGGGCAGGAGCTGGAGAGATGGTCTGGAGGTTAAGGGCACTGTCTGCTCTTGCAGAGGACCCAGGTTTGGTTCTCACCACCCACACGGCAGTTCACACCCATCAGTCAGTCCAGTTCCAGAGGATCTGGCTCCTTCTCCTGGCCTCAGTGGGCACCAGGCAGGTATATTCACATACACTTACTTGTAGGCAAAACACTCATACACATACATACAAATAAGTAAACCTTATTTTTAAAGGAACTAGGCACAGAGGCTGGAAGACTGTCATAAACTCTAGGCCAGCCAAAGTTATAATGAAAGATGCAGTCTCAAAAAATAAATAAAATAAAATAAAATTTAAATTTGAAAAAAAAAATCAAAGAAGGAAAGAAAAACCAAGGGCGTCACTACTTTTATTCTAAGCAAACTTTAATTTTTTCCATTAAAGTTCAAATAAAAATTTTTACCTTGTTTTTGAATTATTAAAATTTTCTGTTTCTCCTTATGTGAAAATTGGAAAGATACTTCTTTCTTTCTCGTGTCTTCAACTTTGAATTTTTTCTGGTTATTTTTGTAGTGTTTTTACGTTATGGTTGATTGTTGAGTCACTAAACTTTTAAATTTTGTGTTTTGCTAATAAGACATTCAAAAGTAAGAATTAAACATTTAGTATCCACTTGTTATTGTTAATTAAATGTGTTAGCATTTTTTGGGGTCATGCTAACAGTGTATTCTTTGGAGGTTGGCACTATCGTTCAGTGAATATAGATGTTCACTGCCAAGCCTGAATCCACAGGATCTACATGGTAAAAGAGAAGACCAACTCCCACAAGTTGCTCTCTGAATTCCACGCTCATGCCATGGTATCCATGTTCCCCTGCACATAACACACATGACCAAATGAGCACAGCACGTGTAATATATACATATGTATTTTTTGTCTTCACAGCTTTTACTTAGAAATCCAAGTCTGAAAGTACTCCTATTGAAAGCTAGCATGTCTCAAAATAATTTCTTTTACTTTCTTTCTTTGTATGTGTGTGTGCCTGCATGTGTGTGTGTGTGTGTGTGTGTGTGAGAGAGCAGGCCAAAAGTGGACACTGGGTGTCTTGCTCTATCACTTCCTGCCTTATTTCTTTGAGTCAGGAATTGAACCTGGGGGGCGGGCGTAGGTTGGTGGCCAGCAAGCCCTGCTGACACTCCTGGCTCGGTTTGTTCCCACCCCTACATTGCTGGAGCTACAGGCACAGTGCTGCTACAGGGCTTCTGCCGGGATGCTCAAGTCTTCACACTTGCAGAGCAGATGTTCTGACCCACTGAGCTCTCTCTCCCTCAACATGACTTCTAAACCATTTTGTTTACATTGGTAACTTTACCTTAATCTATCTTTACTGCCCATCAACTGTGCATGTTTAATATTCACTGTGGCTGTAGTCTCAGTGGGTTTTCCTCCATGGTTTCTGTTACAGTTCCTGCCTTAGTGTCCCTCACGATGGATTGAGTTCTGGACCTGCAAGTCAAGTGAACCCCTTTCTTCCCTAAGTTGATTTGGTCCAGACTGCTTTATCACAGAAACAGAATAAAACCAGGACACCCTACCTCTTTCTTATCCTCCCACCTTATACTGTTTCAAGCTTTCTGCCCCTACTGTCCACCCCTGGTGAGGGCTGATCAAGAGGAACAACAAACAGTTTTAGAACTCATAGCGTGTGGCCCACCAGTCAGCACAACCACAATGGGCGCGCCTCAGAGAGGCAGAGCCCCAGGACTGCATGTCCTGAGGACTTTACGCTGTTTGGAGCATTGTTCTGCTTGTTGGCTTCATGGTCACCATGTCCCTTATAATTGAAGGGGTTGTATGGAAACTCTAAGGGGGTCTCCAGCTTGATCTCTTTCAGCCATTGCTGCTGGAGCAGATTAATGATTCACCCACCACCCCCAGAAAGAACTCAGAGATGTTGATTGTTAGCAATGACCTCCACCCTTAGAAAGAATGGGGAGAAATGGAGAAATGGATTCTTAATAAATTAGGTTAAGCTGTTATTGTTAGTGGCTCCGATGTAGAACATCTCAGGGAACAAATATTTGAGCTAGGGATTTTTTTTTTTTTTTTTTGAGGTCAGGGAACAAGAACAATGGCAGCCTCACTGGCACCAGCTGATGTGACTCTCTCACTAAATCTGGGCTGGTAATCAAGGTTATAATTAATTTCTTATACCCATTTTTGCCCTCAGCTTCCAGAGATGATTTAATAAAAAAAAAAAATTTGTGCACCTTGAGGACATAAAGTAGAAATGGCTGATAGCATTTTTTAATATAAAAATGTATATTTGTGATTCTTTAAAGATTTTTATAAAATTAATTAAGATAAATAAGAACATAATTGATTCTGTCTTTGTAAGTGCCAGTTGCAGCCTGCGAGTAAAGAGAAACTAGCTAAGAAAATTACTGCTTGCTTATACTTTTTAAATCTGTAACAAGTTGCTTAGTTACAAATGTATGTGGGCCCTTGAGAATAATTTGGTTTTTACTCATAATACATAAAACATTTGATCATGTGAGGGTATTGGAGAACATGTTTTTCCATCCATACTCATTGTAATTGTTCACTTTGTACTTCTTAAAAGATTTTTTTTTCTGGGATATATAAGCTGTGGGAGAAAAAAATAAAGTTGCTAGACCTTGCCTTTGGAGTTTTTTCCATCCATTAAATGTGTATATGTTGGAGCTTGCTCATTGTACTTTGTTCCACTCAATATGTATGTGTGTTAATGTGTATGTATATAAAATTTGTTGGAGCGTGCTCATTGGAGTTTGCTCCCTCCACCTAATGTGTAAGTGTGTGTGTGTGTGTGTGTGTGTGTGTGTGTGTGTGTGTGTGTGTGATTTGTTTCATCCTTTTCTTTTTCTATTTTGCTGGACCCAGTAAATTAAAATAATAAAAGACTATTAAATCAAGAGAGTAAAAGAGTATTCTGCCAGTCACAGAGAGTGCCAGCCCCCAGTAAATCAAGCTTTAGCCCTCAGAGAAAAGTCTGCTGAGTGGTCAGTTGCTGACTCTATGCCGCACCTCAGCTTACCTCTAGATATCAAAGCTGGCCTTCGACACGCTTCTCTAGCTTCATCTCACCTTTCTTCATAGCCCCTGCCAAGAAGAACACCCCCACTGGCTCCTTTTTCTGTTTCCTAGACTCTATAAGCATCCCTTTTCACTTAAGCTCAGAAATCTAAATCTTTGGAGCTAAGATCTACATAAAAGAGAGATGGGGGGTGAGGAGTGTTTGTCTTCTGGGTCTGGGTTACCTCACTTGTATAGTATTTTCAATTCCACCCATTTTCCCCACAAATTTCATAACTTCATTTTTATTAATAAGTAAAATTTTGCTGTTCATATCTAGTGCATTTTAATTACTCATGTATCAGCTGATGGATAGCTAAGCTATTCCTTAGCGAGTAGACTAGAGCAGCATTGAGCATGGCTGTACAAGTGTCTCTATTGTAGGGTACAGAGTCCTTTGGGCACATGCCCAGGAGTGACTTAGCTGAGCCATATGATGCTTCTACTTTATCTTTTTGAAAAATTTCCATGCTGAGTCCCACAGTGGTGGTACAGTGGTAGTACAACCATACAAGTGTATGGTTCTAAGGACAGAAAATAGGAGTTTTTTGTACCTCAAATCTTGCCAGAATTTGTTTTCTTGATGGTTGCTGTTCTGACCAAGGTGAGATGGAATCTCAAAGTTGTTTTAATTTACCTTTCCCTGATAACTGGAGCTTAAAATGTGTTCATTAGCCATTTATATTTCTTCTTTTGAGAACCCTATGCTCAAATCCTTTGACCATTTTTAAATGGATTGTTTGTTTTCTTGGTGTTTAGGTTTTTGTTTTTGTTTTATATTCCAGATACACACCTTCTGTCAGCTGTATAGCTGGCAAAGACTTTTCTTCCTTTTTGTAGGCTACCAAGTCACCCAGTGGAGAATGTCCTGTGTTATAGAAAGCTTTTTTACTTCATGAAATCTTGTTTCCCAATTGCTGACATTATCTCCTGAGTGACTAGAGTCCTTACCTCCTCTGTCTGGATGATGTAGAGTATGTCGTCCTTTCACCCAGCAGTCTCAGAGGTCAGAGGTCAGGTTTTATGCTATGGGACTCTTTATCCATTTGGAGTTGAGTTTTGTACAGAGTAAGAGGTAATAATCTCATCTAGTTTCTTTTCTTTTTTTTTTCTCCTCCTCCTTCTTTTCTTTCTTTCTTTCTTTCTTTCTTTCTTTCTTTCTTTCTTTCTTTTTTTTCATGTAATATCCAGTTTTCTTGGCATCATTTTTTGAAGATGCTGGTTTTTTTTTCTCCAGTATGTTTTCTTGGCGTCTTGGTAGCAACACTAAATAAAACAAAACAAAACAAACACAACCTAGGTAGCTGTTGTTAGATAGACTTATACCTGAGTCTTTTATTCTACTCCCTTGATAAAGTCCTCAGTCTATTCTGTTGATCTGTGTTTCCATTTTTGTGCCTGTATCATGTTGCTTCCATCACTATGGCTCTGCAGCATGACTTGAAATCAGGTATGGTGGCACCTACAGTATTGACACAATCAAATTTCTGTCTTAGCAGACTTAAGGAAGGCCCTTAGCAGCTTAGGGCCTTAAGAAGGCAATCTCTATAACTCAATTATATTTCATTCTACAACTCAGAAGAGGCCTCAGTTGTTGCTTGAACTACCAGACCAGACACATAGACCAACAAGGTTCCTTTCACATCTTTCTGATTTGGGGACCTAGAATCAATCCTGAACCTCATAAACCTGTACACTCAATCACCCACTCTCTCATTCTTTATGACACAAATACTCATGTGCTATTATTTTACAAGCACAGAAGCTCAGACTTCCCATTTTAGTGTTCCAGGACAAATTCGCATTCTTTAAGCTAAGACAGACAGAACAAGCCTTTCTCCCCAGCAGTACAGAGTAGGGAGTACACACAATGGCATGCACCTCACTGTGCCCTTCACTTTTACACTCACCTCTGTGCATTCATTTCACCACAGGATCCCAGCAGAAACACAAGGCACACCGCTCTATGTGGAGTCTCTGCCCGCTAAGTAACTGCATGTTTTGATAGCACTAGGTGAGCCTTGCACCAAAGCTCTGCAGAGAGGTAGCACGTTGTCTTAGTTACTGCTCTATTGCTGGGAAGAGACACCATGACTAAGGCAACTTATAGAAGAAAGCCTTTCATTGGAGGCTTGCTTGGCTTCAGAGGGTTAGCCGTTGATCATCATGCCAGGAAGCATGTCCACAAACAGGAAGGCTGGCATGGTCCTGCAGTAGTGGCTGGGAGCTTATATGTGGTCTGCAAGATGGGGTTGGGGGGAGAGAGAGAGAGAGAGAGAGAGAGAGAGAGAGAGAGAGAGAGAGAGAGGAAGAAGAAGAAGGAGGAGGAGGAGGAAGAGGGGGGAGAAGGAGCAAGGGGGGAGGAGGAGGAAGAAGAGGAGGAGAGAGCAGGAGAGAGAAGGAGGGAGGGAGGGAGGGAGGAGGGAGGGAGAGAAGAAGCACTAGACTATGAGGCCTGCAGTGGGCTTGACTGTATGTTTATTTGTTTTGAAACAGGGTCTCTCTGTGTAGCCTTACCTCAGGAGAATGTCTGGTGGTAGATGACACTCTCTGGGTCGTTTGTGAGGGGAGGAGTTTATATACTAAGAGAAGAAGTCAAAGCAGAATTCAAGGTCAGGATCAATCTTTCACACCAAACCTTTCTGTGAGGACTAATCAAGTTCTCAGGAGAGCTGCCTGGATTCCTTTAAAACTCACAAGCCTCGGGGGACTGCTTACACCCCTCCCCCAGGGCCCACCTGAAAGGTTTAACACCACCTATCAAAACTATCACATCAGGGAAGAAACTTTTAAGACATCTTTGAGGGACACAGACAAGCCACATTCAAACCACAAGGAAAGCCTGAAGAGGCCCACCGAAGAACACTGAAAACCACAGGACTGGAAAATCACAGTCCTTAGCTGTAGGCAGCCCAGCCAGGCAAGTTGTATGCCTTACATTGTTTCATCCCTTGCAATAGTCTTTTGAGTATTAATTAATTATCCCTTATGTTGAACAGAAACTTAACCAGGGCCACACACCCAGGACAATCTCCAGAAGTTGGCACCGATGAGTGGTGCTGAGAACGCTTTAATCATAAGTACCCTAGAACTTGTGAACAGCAGCCAGGCCCCCTGCAGGGGAAGCATCAGACAGCAGACTCAGGTGTGAGTCGGGGCAAAATCTAAAGAGGAGGAATAGACACAGAAAGGGCAGCTCTGAGCTTTAAGTCAATTTATCTTAATTTTATTTAAAAAATAAAATATTTGCCAGGCGCAATGTCACATGCTTGAAATCCCAGCATGCAGGGAGGCAGAGGCAGGTGGATCTTTGTGAGTTCGAGGCCATCCTGGTCTACAGAGTCCAAGAGAGGCAAGGTTGCACAGAGAACCTTGTCTCAATCAATCAACCAACCAAATATTTTTATTAACTCTTTGAGAATTTCATACATGTATACAATGTATTTTAACCATATTAATTTCCCATTCTTCCCTTAACTCCTCCTAGATCCACTCTGTATCCTCCACCCCTCCCAATTTTGTGTAAAAGACAAGTTATTTTCTACATATTGTCATGCGTATATTTGTAAACAACAAAATCCAATTAATACTGTCACATAGACACAGAATGCAGCTGGACTGGAGTTAACAGAAAATGACAAAGTGGGTACAAGGGATGATCATCTAATTTATATGATTTTCAATTGTGAAAATGTTCAAATTAGATGTTATTTGGAATGGGTGCCCTTAGCCTTTAAAATTTATATGTGAACATCCACTTTACCTTCAAGAACTCACGAGTGTTATATTTGGTCTCAGAACTGACCCTTCTCCCCGGTGCTGTTTCTTGGTTCTTTCTACTTCTGCCACAGTCAGAGACAGACAGGAGGAGTAGTCATGCTGCACAGGCTGATCCCTGTGCTCAGTGAGGTCCTGTGTGGGTGGAGATGCGGAGCCAGCTTCTCTGCGCCCCACCCTGGTCACAGAGCACAGCTTTCCACCTAAGGAGCAGAGGGAAAAGAGGAAGGCTGTAGCAGAATGGGGTAGGGCTTTTGCATTTTAGGAAAAGACAACTGTTTGGGGGTGAGAGTGAGCCTTGGTCAAACTGACACTATCTATCCTGGAGCAAATTCACAGGACTCTCGCCCATCCCGATACATGGTAGGAAAACAGTGATCTCATCTGAAGGAGGCAGCTGCACTTGGATAAGGATGCCATCAGACAAGCTTCCTGAAAAGAGAGAAGAAGAATCAACATCTGAGTTCCATAAATCCCTTTAAAAATGTTTCCAAGAAGAAAGCCAACAGCTCTGTCTCCTCCACTGCTCTTCCTGCTCTAGTTCAAACAACAACAAACAGAATCCAGGCATCTATTTAGAGAGTCGACATGTTTTTTCCCTTATATGTTTTGTTTCTCTGCCCATGCTGTTTATTATTTATTTATTTAACTTTTCAATCATATGATATTTGGAAACTTATTTATGATTCTAATTTGGTGAGGCTGGGTCTAGCTTTACCTCTTTAGCTTAAC
>OU015745.1:97722154-97736520 GCA_907169655.1 Acomys percivali | reverse complement strand
GAAAGAAAGAAAGAAAGAAAGAAAGAAAGAAAGAAAGAAAGAAAGAAGAGAGATTAGCCACCTCCCAGACTAACTCCTAAAAGCAAACTCCCTGGACATGTGTAATCTAGCAGGTAATCAAGACCCATCCCACACCTCTCCTCACACACAAAACTTAGGCTGCCATACTTCCCAGACCAAACTGTCCTTTTCTACATACATTCAAGTGTGACAAGATGCAATGACTTGGAGACCACAAGAACCAAGTCTGGAAAGTCAAGGCCAGGCGATAGAAGTTCGCCTTTGGGAAACTCCTAGTTCGACATCATTGGCTCTGTAAGCCTAAAGAAGTGCTCAGTGTCTCAAATTTCAACTACTGGAGTAGCGTGGCTAACTTCCCCCCTTATAGTGCTGCAGTGAGAGTAAGATGAAGGACCTTGTACCGTGCCTGGCAGGCAGTACAAACTCACCAGACAGACCTCCAAACACATATGAGAGTACTTACAAAGCTCCTCCCAGCTCAACTGGAGACTTGGCTAATGGCAAACCCGAAAGCTTCCTTCAAGTCGTACCAAGAGCCTTTCAGTGACACATTCCAGGAAAGATCTTTAAGTTTAAGGTTGATAGCCAGGTGTATAAAATAAAGGCATGACTGTTCCAAGGCATGGTTCAGGGAGCGGATTTTATTGTGGATTCGAGGCAGAGTACAGTCAGAGGCATCTGCAGGAGTTCTGAGTAGGGACAGAAAGTAGTACACTGGGCAGGGCCAATAAACTGAACTGGACCTTGAGAGGAAAGAGACAGGAAAGCGGGGGTGGGGGGGAGGGGGAGTGTGGAGGCGGTGCTGGGGGTGGAGAATGAAAACCTGAGGGAAGGGAAGCCCTGGATGAGCTGGGGAAGTTTAGGCGTGGGGTGGGGGGTGGGGGGCGATAGGCAAGGTGAGAAGAGCTTAGAAGAACCACAGGCACAGAGTGAGCCTGGAGGCTGGCTGGAGCTTTGGGTGGCTAATGGGCACCAGTTAGTCCTGAGTTTCTTTTGGACCTGACACCAGACGCTTCTGTATTTGTTGTAGACCCCCCCCCCTTTTTGCCCTTCTTTCTAGCTCCAGGATTTCTCTCTACTCACAGGCTTTTCTGGAACAGAGAAGGCAGGAAACTGTTTCTTTGCATTTGGAGACCCTTCTACTTTCAATAGATCGTAGATAGTAATGGATAGGTAGGTAATAGGTTGATTTGGCACATGAAAGAAAGCAACAAAACACTTCATAGCCATCAGTAAAAACCAGTGTTTTACTTGCATTAATAAGTAAGCAAATTAGGCAGATTACTTGTGTGTATCAATTCACCGAAGCAAAGCATCTGTACAACGGCATGCCGGTGGCTCAGAGCATTTATCGCTAGCTTTTCAGTTGTTGGCCTTAATGAGCCTTCTCTTTTGTAACCTTTGCGGTGTGACATCTCACCAAGTACGTTCCATCAAAGGAAACATTCTGAGCCTTCTCTAAGTCATTAATAATTTTAATTATGTTGTTGGTTAGCATGCAGAGAAATGAGTTTCATCGGGACCTTTTCATACATACATACCATTATGTGTCTCCATCTCCCCTACACCCCCCTTCACCCCCGCATGGCCCTCTATCCTGTCTTAGCGGCCCAACTTCTGCTTTTATGATACCCATATTACACTGCCTCTCCGTTCTTTCTTACTACTAGACCTCTTCCTGCCCTCTCAGTGGCCCCCTTCTATTTTAAATAGATTATAGATAGATAATGGATAGGTAGGTAATAGGTTGATTTGCCACATGAGAGAAAGCAATCCAACAGTTGCCTCTCTGAGTTTCTTGCTTTCTTTCAAAGCCTTCAGGCCACCAGCTCATCACTGTACCAAGGAAGTGGTTCATTTTCATTTTCAATCCCACAGAAAGCAGCAAAAGATGACAAAGCCAACCTGAAATGGGTGGATTTTTCCCTAAGAGCATTTGCATGTTAGTATTGGTAAGAGGGCCAGCACAGCAAAAGAGGAGCATGTGTTCCCACAGCTTTCACACCCATCTGTTGACAGGCAAATGCTAAGATGTGTTTCTGCAGTGCTGCAGGCTCTTACCCACAGTGGGTAAACACTTTACTCTCAGATCACAGCAACTTACCATGCTTCAAAGGGTTCCTTTGGTGTGGACTTCTTACTTGCTCAAGGTCTCTGACCTATGGTGGTTTCCCTCCCACGCAAGCACCGAGGACAGATGAGTGTGTAGGTGGCATGGGGGGGAAAACCCTTGATTTATTTTCACACCTCCTTGTGTAGTCTTTGTTGTTACTAAATCAATGGCTTTTCTGCTTCCATTTTGCAGCTTTGTAATTTTGCAGTTATTCACTTATCAGCTTTTTAAATAGGAGTTTTACTTGTACTTTCCCTTTCCTACTTCTCAGGGTCCTCCTTGTCCAGGCTTAGCAGCCACATCTCTAAAAACAGGTCCAGTGATTCAGGCACCAAAACTAGAATTGTAAGGCCAAAGGACCTGGGTCATATGAGACACAGGAAATCCCCAGGATACAAGGACCCCAAATGTGAGCTGGGCAGAGGAGGCAAACTATTATACTTGGTACATAAAATATAGAACAGATGTCGAGGGCACAAGCAACCCTCAAAAAGAAGTTATAGTCAAAGCCAGAGTTCAAAGCAGGAGCCCAAAGCACAATTTCAGAGGTGAATTAGCAAGGAAGCACCTTTCAGCAACTAGCATAGCTATTATTGCTTGGTGTCTACCATACAGCTGGCACTCTGCTTGACTGTGTACACACATCACACAGCTCTGCTGCACTTGGCCTCTATGGTCCCCAAGGTGTAGCAGAAACTGGATGTATGCAACAGTCAGACCTATGTGAGCTGAAGGAACAGTGTTGAATCTTAGGTTGGGAGAAGAAACCCTAGAGCAATAAAAAAAAAAAAAATGTAGACAAAGCAGAGACAGCTTCAGCATTAACCTTTCTCCTCAGGGACATTGCTTCTACACTTGCTTTCATAGGACCAAGGTGCTGAGCTCATCTCCTTCATTCTGGCTTTCCCTAATTAGACGGCTATTTTGGACCATTGCCATAGATCCCTATTGACCATGTGCATTTATTTTCAGGGGATGTGTATGCACTGCTGTCATGGTTGACATACAGAGCTACCATTTCCCCCAGCACACTCAAAGGCAACCTGTAAATTCAGCATTCACAAACAATAACATAAAATGTACACATCCTACACTAAAAGTTGGGTGGGCAGCCTAGGCCTGAACTGTCTATAACAAGATCTTTCCACAGGAACCTGAGTTTCAGAGCATTCTGCGTGACTACATCGTTCCCCTTGGTTACAAAGCTCCTCTCTCTGCTTTATCCCTAACACTATAGGCAAGTATGGACAACTGACTATAATCTGGATTTCTACTGGTGTTAGATGAGACCAGCTACATTCAGCGGGGCTGCTCAGGTTGAATTAAAAGTGATGGGCATGTTTTCATTATCTCTTCGGCACTGATGTTGAAGTGCCATGGGGGAAAGAAACAGGTTACTGGAACTTATCTCCAGGATAGCCCATTGGGAGAAGGGGCTCCCTCCTGGCACTAAGAAGACTATAGCTTTATTTGGATATATCTACATTAGGAAAGATACCCTATGAATACAAAACAGCAATTAAATAACATGCATCTGGCACACTTCCACAGGATAAATAAGAAGAAATTACAGTTTAGTAATGTATATACTAATAGCTTTTCTTTTGTTACACTTTACTTTATTACATACTGTACAATATCTATTAGTATATATCCTTCTATTACATTGCATGACTTCCTTAAAAACAGTCTTTCCCATGGGTCAAAATTGATTTTCTATGTATTAATTGACAAGATACTGTGTCTCGGGAATATTTGTGAGCACTTAGGACATAATGAACAAATGAAAATATCTTCCCAGCCTGGTGGCATTTGTGCTATAAGACCATACTGCTCAGTGCAAAAGCAACACATGGCTTTTAAAATAAGTCAAAAGTTTAAATAAACCTAAACTTTAGTCCCATTGAACTAGCCATATGTTAAGTCCTCAGTAGCTGCATGTTATAAAGGAGACAAGAAGGAAAGACAGATGAGATTAACAAGCAACTAGATGGCAGTTCTGGATTCTATTCAGGAGAAAGACCTGCAGAGAGGGCCTCTGGCTTGAGAATCTGAGCCCAGTGTCAGCTTGCAGGATGAAGTAGACACAGGATTGAAATGTTTCCCCCTTTTTGGACCACATATGGGCATTGCTAAGGGGAATCTAGAGAGTCGTAGGTTTAAGAATGTTTGGTGATCCATAGATCTCTCCTGGCTGGCTGTTACTGGTGTGATGGGCAGATCCACAGGGCAGGGAAGGAAAGAATGGAGAGAAAGCTCTTACTTAAATTCTGGAAACCAAGCCAGGCATGGAGGCTAGTGCCTTTAATCACTCGGGAGGCAGAGGCAGGCAGATCTTTGTGAGTTCAAGACCAGCCTGGTCTATAAAGTGAGTCCAAGACAGCCAGGGCTACACAGAGAAACACTGTCTCAGAAAAAAAAAAAAATTCTGGAAACCAAATTACTGTCATTTGGAGTATTATTAAAGTGGAAGAACTTTACAAAATGTTGTGGCCATATTTGACACATGTACTATTACACTAATCAGTATAGGCATAGACCATACAGAAAGGTCTGATCAATAGAACTGCTGAGAATTGGCTTATACTGTACAGAGTCTTTGCTTTCAGTCTCCCACTTTGCTTAAAACTCTGAGCCTATTAAGTGAATTGTTCTTGGAAAATGGCAGCACCACAAAACATTATTCTTTTCTTCCCTCCCTACTTCCTTCCTTCATTCTACCCCGTCTTCCTTCCTTCCTTCCTTTCTTTTCTCCTTTCTTTTCCTGAAACACAATCTCTTTACACAGGCCTGACTGTCCTGGAGCTCACCATTTACACCAGGCTGGCCTTGAACACGTGAGTTCTCTGCCTTCCAACTGTAACAGAATGATAGAAAAGCCATTGGTTTGGGAGTTAAAATGCACTCAGATCTCTGTCTTATGTTGAACCAGCTGAGAACATTCAGCCAGGAGTCAGTTTCTTAATGAAGACAATGATACTGACAGTGGCTTCACAGGGATCTCTTAAGCTGGTGTCTGTAATGTAGCTAATAATACCTTGGCCTGAGCACAGAACCCAATATCCTTTATGTGGGAGTCAGTTCAGTGTAAAAATGTATGGCAGAATGAGGAGATTTTTGTGGCTAAATAACTAACTAGTTAAGTGAATGTTGTTCTAAGTGTTACATAAATGCAAAAATTCACTCAACCCCCGCAGAACCCTATGAGGCAGGAGATTGAGGAAAACAAGATAGATTAAGTAATTTACCCAAGAACTGAGTTTGTACTTGTTGATGTTAATTTCTTAGTGGCTTTGTAAATAGCTGTCAAGCTTCAGTGATTTCACAGAGGAAAAAATGATCTCTTTTTTTTTTTTTTTTTAAGACAGAGGTCAGCTGATGTTCAGTAGAAACCACTGTGCAGGGGTTAAGAGTTCCAGGAACCTTCCATCTCATGGCTCGGCCAGCTTTCAGGTTCTCAGAAGTCTCCTGTGGACATTTTGTATCTAGGCAGCAGGCAGAGCAAGGGTTTAAAGCAGCATTTCTCAACTTCAGTATTTGTGATGACTAATTTACATCTCGACTTGACTGGGTTAAAGGATCCTCAAATGGCTGGCAAAACAGTGTTTCTGGGTGTGTCTATGAGGGTGTTTCTGGGAAAGGTGAGCACTTGAGTTGGTAGGTCCAGCAAAGACGCTCCAGCCTCATCAGTGTGGGTGGTCAGCATACAACCATTGAGAGGACAACCTGGTGGAGGTATACATTTACTCCCTCCGTCCCTCCCTCCCCCACCTCTCTTCTTTTCCTCCTTCTTCCCCCTCCCATCCTTGAGTTGAGTCACCCAGCCTCTGCTGCCCGCTCCTCTTCCTCATTCTCAGTGTTTCTGCAGTCTTTCTGAATCTCAGGTCTTCAGAGCTGGGCTGAATCATGCCCAGAATTGCTGACTGCCCACATTACAGATTACATTTGTGAGACTTCTCCGTCTAGAACCTTGTGAGCCAGTCATCCCCGTTAAATCTCTTCTTCATGTATCTATCTACACATATCCTATGGAAGCTCTATTTCTATGCAGACACTTGACTAATAGTCATACTTCAGGTTGGGCCAGTCTTTATTTGCACTATGGGATATTTAGCAGTAATCCTGGTCTCCACTCAGTAGATGCCAGTAGCCATCTCCCAATTGTGGCAATCATAATTTTCAGGGGAGGGGAAGGAGGAGGGGGAAGATATCAAAACTGCCCTGTGTTTAAGAACATTAGTTGAAATAAAGACTTCACAGGTCATAGACTCTAGTCTGAAGAGTGATCAGATGTCTTTAAGCCAACTCTATTGGCCAGAACTCAATGAAGTATTACACTTAACTGCAAAGGAGCTGGAAAATGCAATTCAGTGATGTGTCCAAGAAGAAAAGAAGATCTAAGTAGATTAGATCAGCAACATGGAATCTAAGAGATATAGACACTCCCATCCATGCCCCCCCACACACACAAAAAAAATAAAATTACACTGAAACTTCAGAAAATTTAGTCAAAATATGCAGGGTAATCTACACACTAGTTGGAGACAAAAACACACCACTAAAATAGTTTTTCCACAGCTAGTCTGTACGGGCTTCCTAAAGTAACATGTCAGTGCAATAAACCTGTTAATGTCAATAAAATGCGATGGTCTTAGGTGGGCAAAGAACCGGAAGCATTCAACAGAGTTGAAGTGACCAGTGAGAATGCTGAACACATGCAGGGTGGGTACAAAGCTGGAATGATATGTTTCTCTGAGGCTGCCCAGCCTCCAAACACATTCCAAAAAAATGAACGTCTATGATATATATGGCCAGGAGTACAAAGGAGACCAAAATGCCCTTTGGAGGAAGTATCAAATCTGTAGGCACGTGTCTGCGCTGAGGGAGATTTACACCGAGAAAAAGTGCATGAAGGGGACTTGTCATCCATTTACTGGTTAGAGTTGCACAACTGCCTCCCAGTTTAGAGCAAAGGGCTCTGGCCTAATAAACGATGCTGTCTGGAGACTCACCAGAAGCACTGGTACTCTTGTATTTGAAAATGCATGAGGTCATAACCATTTTGCGCATTTTTAAAAGATCAGCTAAGTTTCAGTGGGTTCCCATGAGTGTGTTTAAGCCTTTTAAATATGTGCCATACTCTCTGGTAAAAAGGCAAAAAAAAATCTTGAAGTCTTTTTTTGTTGTTTGTTTTATTTTATGGTGTGAGATAAAATATTTCTCAGCTACCTAGTTGAGACATTTTTCTCCTCACTATGCAATCACCTAGCAAAGAATTGAAACTGCTCAAGTTTCCACCAACTGGCACTAAACCCATCTCCTGGAGCCAAGGCTGGCTCCCTTGGCCCCTACAGTTGGCCCCACCTCCTCCAACTCCTACCATAATTAAAAGAGAAGAACATTTCATCTCAGTGCCAATAGAAACAAATCAAATCTAGCCTAGACAGTCATTGCTAAAGAAAAAAAATGGTTGATCCAATAAACACATAAGAAAAATCTATATTATATTATTAAAGTTACTGATAGTTACAACTGTAACTTTACTGATACTTTACTAAAATTAATTATTCCATTTCTTTGAAACATAGACAACTGAAGCTTACATGAAATTAAAAAAAATAAGAAAGATGAGGGAAAGAATGAAGTCAGGCATGGTGGCACATTTCTACAACCCCAAGATTCTTGAGGTTGATGTGGGGGAGGGGTAGTTTAAGGCCAGTCTGGGCTACATAGTGAGCGCCCACCTCAGTAAGTTTGTTAATGAATTAATTAAAAGATATTCTGATCCATCTCAGTGAGAGAAATAAATCGTTTTCAGCCTTACATAACAGATCTCAGTGACATTTTCCAGAGAATGGAAAAAACATCCATGAAATAATATAAACCAATGCAATGACTGGAAGCAATGGCCTTTTGCAAAAATGTGTTTTTAACTGAAATAGAGTTACATCACTCCCCCCCACTTCCTCTTTCTAGCTAATCCCAGAAACCCTCCCTTGAGCCCTTCTCATGCCTCCCCAAGTAGCTAGTCTCTTTTTGTTATTAATATTATTTATTGTTAAATATACACATATGTGTATATGCATGCACACAATATATGCATGTATACACATACATAACATATATACATATGAAACCAATAAGGGATTTCATGCCTGGTTTAGAGATGCTAATTCTCCATTTCCCAGCAATCATTAGTTGCCTATAGTTTTTTGTCTAATGGTGGGAGCCCTCAAAAAATTTTGCTTTCTGCGGTAATGTGCCCATGGATATTGCCATTTTCTGATCTTGTTTAAGCTATGGTTTCTAGCAAAGTCTATAGCAGAATTTCTAGCACTGTGGCTCTTACAGTTTTTCTGCTCTCTCTTCTGAAGTGTTCCCTGCACCATAGATGGCAGGAGCTGTGAGGTAGCTGTAACCACCGTGGCTGGGCTCCCAAGGATCTCTTGATTGCTACATTGTGTCCAGTTGTGATTTTCTCTAACAGTCGCCATTTGCTGTAAAGGGACTCTTCTTGGAGAAGGGCTCGTAGCTACACTTACCTGCAGGGATACAAATAAGTTAATTGATGCAGTAAAGACTTGTGCTACTGTAGCAAAGACTGTTTTCTAAGGTTGTGACCCAACTAGCCTTGCAAAGATGGTTAGGTTTCCAGTACTAGGCATAGTTTCAACCCCGTTGAGTGGGTCTGAAGTCCAACTAGATAGCCTTGGCTAGTCACTGACCTGTGAATGTCATTTACTGAACCTTCATGTCTCTCTCTCCTTGCTGGTAGTTGACATGGTTCATTGTTGTTGCTGCTGGGAAGTGCTCTTTGTTTCCTTCCCTTGGCTGAGGAGGCGATAGCTTTTCCCTGGTGTTTTAGCAAGATTAGTGAGCATGGGTGGCTAATAGATGGATCCAGATGTATGTCAACTTAGTAAATATTTATTGAGAAAGCCATATGCAAAATACTCTGTTAAAAAGACGGGTAAAGAATAGGAAAGGTGAGGAACTGTAATGCGCATGCCCAGCAAACTTGAAAGGTAGTAGGCAAGTAAAGAGAATGAGATGTGTGGGGGAGGTGAGACCGGGAAGGGGTGCAGAAGGAGGAGGAGGAGGAAGATGAGGATGGGAGGAAATGAAAGGGGGAGAGGGGAAGAGTTGAGGGGGAGGGGAAGGCAAAAAAGAAACTAAAGGTTTGAAAGTTCCTCACAAGTTGTCACTGAGAGTGACAACCTGAATTGGATTCCCAGTACCCACATGGTGGAAAGAGAAAACTGAATCCTTACGCTATAAAAGAGTTGTCGTCTGACCAACACATGTGCCCACACACTTATACACACACATAAACAATAAATACATAAATAAATGTAGGAAGCATTAAGTGCAAAACCTGGGCGCTGGAGAGATGATGCAACAGTTACTATTACTTCTTGCTGTACCAGGAGACACACATTAGACATCACACAATGGTCTGTAGCTCCAGCTCCAAGGGATCTGGTGCCCTTTCTGGCCCCCAAGAGCGCGCGCGCGCATGCACACACACAAACACACACACATACACACACACAGCACATACAAATAAATATTCAGACAAGCATACAAAATCTGAAGAGGAAAGTAATAAGGCTGTCAAAATTAAGCCTACTCTCTTTCTGAAATATGATGGAATGGCAAATTAAGAACCCTTAGTGAAAGAAAGCATAACATTATGTCTTTTATTATCGATCAAATCAGGTGCCAAGCCAGCCCCTAACAAATGCCCGAATACTTGTCTTCCTTCAGTCCAGAGAGGAGTTTTCCTCCCCAAAGTCCTCAGCCAGGGTTTGACATTGCTCTCAGGCCTGAGGCTGCCAATAAAGAGGCCTCCCTCTGCAGCAAATCACCATCCAGTCACTTAATCCTGTTGAATTTGGAACACTGTAAGCAGGGTTCTTTCTCTTGTTTCAGAGACATAAACAAATAAACATTGAGTGAACAAAATGAATGGGAAAAATAGGTTGCTTTCGCCAGTCCCTGCCCTCCAGGGTCCAGATGCTTCTGATTAAAGCACAGCTTTCCCCATGGTCCAGCCTCGCCTGTGGGTGTGGCTAGACTGAATCCTGTCCAGAGTTGACTCCAGGCACTAAAGTCTATACTACTACTTACAAATAAAGCAAGCAAGCTGATATTGAAAAAAGAATAATCCTATGTTAAGAGTTGTGGAATTTGCCAGATTTCATATTATCACCTGCCTAGTGGATTTATATATACATTAATAAATGTACTTTCCAAATCTGCATAATATCGCATGTGGATACATTTTTAGAATAACATAGTTGATGCCACTCTCTTCACACTTCCTCCAGTGTCTTGCTTGTTGTGTCTCACTATCATCCACAGCTATATACATACATTTTGCTATTTCTACTTCCATGTAACTACTATGTTTTGCTCTCACTGTGACAGATACCCAAAAGCCACATTACTGGGTGTTGACACACACACAAATCTAACCAAGAATTGTCACTTTCTTCTCCAGTGTGGCAGAACAGGCCAAAGCAGTCTTATTTTAGCCTTCTATTTCACACCATAAACCTCATGCTTTTGGCCTTTGCAGTGACGTTCACAAAATCCCTGCAACCAGCTGTGATTAAGACTAAGTCCTAGCCGGGCGTGGTGGCGCACGCCTTTAATCCCAGCACTCGGGAGGCAGAGGCAGGCGGATCGCTGTGAGTTCGAGGCCAGCCTGGTCTACAAAGTGAGTCCAGGACGGCCAAGGCTACACAGAGAGACCCTGTCTCGATAAACCAAAAAAAAAAAAAAAAAAGACTAAGTCCTATTCATGTGTACCCATCCTAAGTGCGAAAGAACCCAAAGTAAGAAGGGTCATGAGTGTGATTGCTGAATCCTCCCCTATTATTTTCTTAATGGAATAAGTGCTTCTTTTCTTTGTAATAATTTCTCCCAAAGTTGTAACAGTTATTCACAAGACTCATCTTAGAGCATTACCTTTGTATTCTAATCACCCCCGCCCATCTTGTTCACTTTCATATTTTGGATTAAACCCCCCTTTGAACAAGTTAGGAATTCTTCTGTCAAACATAGTTATTCTCATGGGCTGTGTACGCCATCTCCCTTGCAGTAGGTCTCAAGTTCTGTCATGGAAATCATGGTCTGAAACACTTTAAGACCATTCCTGTAGCCAACGGTTCACTCCCCTGGTGCCCTTTTCTCTTCCAATAGTTTCAGCCTGCAGCCTGACTTCAAAGCCACCGGCAGCGCTGTCCAGATGTCTTTGGCTGATGTATTATGACTCCCCAAAGAGAGCAGTAGAGCAGCCAGTAGTTAGTGGGTGTGAGGAGGGTCACTTATTGCTACTTTTTCAGAAGATTCCATCACTTCTTCTCTGAGTCACTTTCTCTACACATCAATAACTTGACATTAACTTCTATTACATTTTATTTCTTGGGGATTTTTTTTCTAAACTTATTCCTGGGTTGTTTTGTTGGATTTTTTTCTACATTGTTGAAACTTGTGTGAAGTTTCTTCATGACAACTGACCACCCAACTCAGAAGTACAAAAACAGTTTGTGCCGTAACATTACATAAATTTTGTGATTTTTGAGCCCCTGTTTATAATAGCAGAAAATTTATCCACTCACTTTCAGAGATTGATTCTTGTCAAATCAAGTTTAAGGCAGGTTATCATGCCAAAAATGAAAAACAAAACAAAACAAAACAAAAAAAAAAAAAAAAAAAAAAAACCTAAACCAAAAAAAAAAATCCAAAATAAAAGACAAATAAAAAAACAAAAACCCAAGCTAGTTCACATAGATACTTATTCTTTTTTCTCCCCAAGCTATTAAGGAGCAAGAGTCCTAAAAAATATAGAAGAAAATGCCCTTACTTTCTCCATGTCTGCCTTGTGCTATCTCTGAATTGTTCAATGGCTCAGGATGGTCATCAGATATACAAAATTGCAGATAATGGCTAAGGTCTAGGCCATCAATAGTCTAGAATGGATTGGAAAGGGGCGTATAAGGCCCCTAGCAAAGGAGCTATTGGTCTTTAGTGTTTGTTGGAGGTGGAGAAGTAATTTTCTTCAATGGCTTAGCCACCCCAGCAATAAGTTGCCCATGATTCAGTAAATCAGCCCTCACCCACCCATAAATAGTCGAGCAACACTAATAAAACCCAGGGCTTGTTTAAAACGACCAGGCATGAAAGTAGGAGGGGATGTGCTGGAAAGAAGGGATCCAGAGGGAGGGGGAGGGGATTAAAAGAAGGTATCGGGGATGAATGTGATCAAAATGCTTTATATATGCATGTGTGGGATTGTCAATCCATAAATCCAGAAGTATCTTTAAAAAGAAAATTGCAGGTGAAAATTGACTGGAATATGACAACTATTTTCTCCCTAAAAAAATGTCTTCAATTGATCCTATGAATGAATGTGTAGCCACTTTAGTATCTTACCTCACATAGCAGATGGGCATCCTTCTATGTTTCTCTGTCTGCTTGGTTGGCTAGTGGACCTCTACAAGTTAGCTTATAAAAGTATACTATCCACTAATATCAAGAGCTCCCTGGAATTATAAGGGCATCATACAAAGCTTAAGCTGCCAACTCGTGAGGGAAATCGACTCTGACAAAGGGGACCCATGCTTCTATCCCACAAACCTAACTGCCCTGTTTCCATGCCGCCCAGTGTTGTGGTTGACATCCTAAGGCTCAGGAAAATTCACTAGTTCACCCGCATAAGGATATTGCTTTATCCTCTGTTCTTTGACTTCTCACACTTTACAGAGAGATGCATCAGCTACCATTTCTCCTCAAGTTGTCACACATACTGAATTCTGCACTCAGAACAGGGACTACGTGGCTGCCCAGATCTACTCAGCAGCAGGCTCTGTCCCAATTTATAAGGCAGAGCTCTCTTTATTCATCCTTCTCCTGAAGCCTGTCCATTACCAGGTGTCTTAGTAAGTTAGCTCTTAGTTCTATTGCTGCGAACAGTCACCAAGACCAAGTCATCACTTACAGAGGAAAGCCTGTAGCTGGAAGCTGGCTTACAGCTTCAGAGGTGTAGTCCATTATCATCATGGCGGGGAGCATAGTGGCACAGACATGGTACAGAAGAAGTAAGTGACAGTTCTATATCCTAATCCATAGGTGTGGGGGGCGGAGAGGTGAGGGGGAAAGAGAGAGTGGGCGGAGCTTGGCAAGGCTTTTGAAATCTCAAAGCCCACCCTCGGTGGTGACACACCTCTTCCAGCAAGTCTATACTTCCTAATCCTTCTAATCGTCTCAAAGAGTTTATTCAAATATATGAGCCTATGGGGCCATTATTATTTAAAGCATCACACCAGGTAAAGAAATGGAGGTAGAACAGCTGCCTCAAGTGCAAACTTTGAATTTAGATACTTCTGATGGAGGCTTGTCTCTGCAGCAACCTTTTCCAACTAAGTCACCCAGAAAGGAAGGGCACAGCAGAGACATATCTCACAAGTACCTGAGACACTTTCCTGTGGGAGATTCTCCTATTTATTAAACCAGCCAGGGAGAGAAACCTGCCTCAAGCTATCGGTGTGACAACTATTGGCTTTACAGAATTCACATGGAGTTAAATCTCATCTGGTAAAACCTGACATATTTCTGTGGTGTGGTGGGGATTTGTATAACAACAAAAGTATCACCAGGTTGTGGGCAGAAAATACAGAATTCTGAATGGATCGTTCCTAGGGATCTGTTCTCTGCAATAAGCCTAATTCTGGGATCTGGCGCAGGCCTGAGACAGAGCTACTTAGCAGCCATCTCTCCTATGATCACAAAGTTTACCGTGAAAGCAATAAAACCTTGCAACTGTCAAGAGTTCAAGGAAGTTACGAGATTTCCTCCCAGCCTTTCTCAAGTATTTTTAATTATTTCTCTTTTCTAAGCTTGCCATTTTCTTATTTCATGAACATTTTAAGTACCTTCATGAACATAAGTTATTAAACTTAATGACTTTAGATTTTTACTTTTATAAAACGTGGTGCTTTCTCAGGCAGGGCAGGGGGGAGTAAAACACTTTGAAATGCTCTGGTGGGTTAGTTAATGCCTCTATTCATTTTCTCCTCATCCAGGCATCAGCAACAGGAAACACAGCTCAACTTGGTCAGTACTGCAGCCTGCAGCTTCTCCAAGGACCACCACTCAGGTGTAGCCAGGATCTTGACTTAAACACTCATACACACACACACACACACACACACACACACACACACAC
>OU015745.1:97690971-97714538 GCA_907169655.1 Acomys percivali | reverse complement strand
AACAGGCGCAGAGCTATTTTGAATGGACATGGAGCTGGACCTAGAGGAATACAGTCTTGCTGGCTCTATCCTTACTACTCTGTTACACAAGATCTCCTGGACTAAGCCCAACAGGAGAGTTTTCTGCTCTTTACATTTTGCAAGTTCATTTAGTTAAAACATTTCCTGAACCAGCTTGCATGTGGTGTCCCATTGTTCAAAGCAATGGGTGCCAAGTGTGTTCTGGTTCCTCACTCTGCCTTTCCTTTTCTCCCCCTAATCCTAGGGTGAAAGCTAGATAAAATTTCTTCTGTGTCTCTAGTCAGAGAGACCCTGACCTAGATTGAGAGGCACCTTTCCGTCTCACCGTTCTCTTTCCACCATGTGCTCATGGATGACTCATACTTGTGGGCTCAACGACAGCCTCTGCATGGAGTTTGAAAGCCTCACTTTCAATCACTTATTGATCTCCTCACACAGCCTTATTGAAAGCATGTTTCTTTTTGTGTTAGTAGGCAGTGGGAGAAACACGTTTAAGCAAATTGATCAGAGCTAACAAGAACTCAGTAGAACAACACAAGACAATACCCCAAACATAAAGCAGATCTACGAGCTTTTAGGAACCTAACTATCCCCCATCAAAATCTCCCCAAAATGATGACTGTGAATCAACCTGAAAGTCCAACCTACAGTAGGTTTTCCAGGGCCGCCCAATTTTGCTCTTCATACCTCTGGAGAGAAATGCAGAATTTCCTGTTAGGTGTTGCGGTTTTAGTTGTTTGGTTGATGTGATCATCCAGGGCCGGCCTTCCTCATGTTGTAAGACAGGAAAACACAGGAAACCAACGAAGACGTTTTGAATCTCCTGATTATCTACTGATTTCTGATTTACAAGAATCAGACCTCTGTAAACAGCGCAAGGTGCAACCTCTCGAGCACAAGGCCTTGAGAGAACACACTACAGCTTTAAGTCAGGTGTCAGGCAAGACACGGAGGCCTGTAAATTTTGTCTGGATATAGCAATTGGCACTGTATGGGAAGCTCTGGTAAATGTGGACTCTGAAAAGGCAGAATCTCAAGATCCAGCCATGGTTCAAAGTGGGTACACATGCCTCTTAGAAGCATTGCCATCAGAAGAAGCGTGTTGTTAGCTTTGTTGAGGTCACAGTGAAAATAGGGCATGTAGTTCACTTATGAACATGTCAAAGCACTGAGATGTTCACAGTATTTTGTTACCTCTTCTACATGGTGGACTCCCCTTGTACTGATAAAACTCAGGGTTGTTTGGATTGGCAAAACTATTGTCCTTTTTTTTTGTTTTGCCTCAAGATAGTGATCTCTCTCTCTCTCTCTCTCTCTCTCTCTCTCTCTCTCTCTCTTGCATGCACATTCTCTCTTCTCTCATTCTCTCTCTTTCTCTCTCCTCTCTCTTTCTCTTTCTCTCTCTTCTTTCTCCTCCCATCTTCTCTCCCCAGACTCTTGCAGGTTGAACACAGACCCTCTTACATGTTATTCAAGTTTTATGCCACTGAACTGCCTCTCCAGGCCCCCCCCCCTTTCTCTTTTTACTACAAGAACTCTAATATATATTTTCAAGGATCTTTAGCTGCCTATAAACATATTTTTTGTATGGGTCCTAGGAGGAAAAACAAAAGAAAACAGAAAATAGTGGGAGAATTTGGGAAGAAATCTCTTTAATCTGATTGAGTAGTTAATGGTTGAACTTAATTTTTCTATAGGTCTAAATGTAGAGTCACACACTTCCTAGCAGCACAGTACAAGATGACTCATTAGATAGTACCAGATAAATAAGAATGCAACATCGCCACAACATTTTTATCAAGAAATTGTATCTCAGTACAAATTGTAAGATCTGTATTGCCTCCAGAAGTCATGGTGTTACAAATGATTGCTTTTGTAATAATGCTTTATAACAGATAGTCTCAATGTTTAACAGAATATTTTTGTAGCAATAGGTTGGCCCATGAACTCTGACATCAGTAAAGAAATTTATCAAACCTGTCATCTTAGTTATTTTTTTTTTATTGTCATGACAAAACACCACGACCAAGGCAGTTTATAAAGAGAGGATGTACTAGGCTCTCACTGTTTTAGAGAGTGATTTTATGAATGTCATGGCAGCAGTTAGGCAGGCGTGGTCCTGAAGCCATAGCTGTAAGCACAAGGCAGAGAGAGGGCTAACTGGAAATGCTGTGGTCTTCTTTTGACATCTCCAAGCTCACCTCAGTTACACATGTCCTTCAACCAGGCTACACCTCCTAATCCTTCCCAAACAGTTGTAATAACTGAAGCCCAAGCATTCAAATATATGAGCCTATGGGGACCATTCTCCTGGAAGCCACCACAGCTGTACTCAGTTTGAAGCTTTAGGGTACCTCACTAAGACTGGGACACAGTGGCATTTTTTTCCCCATTTTACTTATAGGCAAAATTTAGGACCATAAATACTATTAAAGGATATTGTGGTGTTTATTGTTTCTTTCATTTTGTTTTGTTGAGACAAGGTCTTTCTATATATATGGCTAGCCTCGAACTTACAGCAATTCTCTAGCTTCAGCTTCCTTATTTCTGAGAATACAGGTGTCAACCATTAATCTCAGCTTGGCTATTTAAAATTTTATACTTACAGAGAAACTTTCTACATTGCTGGACCTTGAACTGTCTACTAAGTCAAACCTCCATCCCAATATAATATTTTTGCAGAGTTAAGAAATTTTTTTCCAAAAATCTTTCATAAGCACTAAATTTTCTGTGTCTATACAGAAGAAAACCAGAACAAAACAACTCCCTAGTAAAATTAAATATCTTCCAAAAGAAAAAAGTGAAACAACCTGTTAGTATTTAGGTGGTTCTCCATGAAGGCTGTGCTGTCCTCCAGCTCTCTGCCACCCACAACCCTACGTTTTAAGAGAATTAAGAACAGCATATTATCCATCATTCTGTGTTATTCTCCTCTTAACTTGACCTAAAAACTGTATGGACTTAATTAAAAAAAAAAAAAAAAACACCAGATGTTGCTAGTATTGGAGTTGGAAGTGTCAGCATCTTACAACCATTTGATTTTAATTACTTTACGTGGGAGAGGTGACAAGGGGTGAGAAGAGACAGGGTGTGGAGGTCCTAGGGTCATAATAGAATGCTCATTTCCACATGTAAGCCTAGCAGGGGGAGAGAGGGAGGAAGTGGTGAGTTTCCTGGTGAGGCAACTTGCACAGAAGTGGCATCTGGTGGGTAGTAGCTAACCAAAAAGGAAGTGCATTCAGTTACAGCACACAAGAAATGGATGGAGATGGTGTGAGATTTATTTTTTATTTCCTAGGCCAAGGGAAAGAATCCAGGAAGAAAATAAGCAAGCCCAGTTCTCTTGAACTAGAGTGAGGTGACTCATGCCACAAATTACATGATGAACTCTTGCTTTTTTGTGGCATAAAAGGATTTATGCGCTGTTGGTGACGATCTGGAATTCGTTTGGAAACAAATGGATGCGAGCACTATGGGATTTCAGTCAACCTACATGCTTCAAAGATGTATAACAGTTTCCACTGCCAAGAGAGATGCATTTGACTGAAAATTAGCTCATCATTAACCATAATAGGCACCAAATTATAGCCCCATATAGTCCCATCAAGGTTTTCTGTGCTTATAATGGTAAACATGTAAGTTTTACCAGAGAGGCCAAACAGAGGCCCATTATTCTGTTAGCTTTTAGTCTGTAATACAAACATTGTGGCCAGTAGTCTCTCCATAAGATAGTCAATAGCTTTCCTAATGAAGTTTTGAAAGTGTTCAAAGATCACAATTGTCTGTGGATGAGTCCTGAATTAATTAGGGCAAGGTTAAAAGGTGAGTCTGAAACAGGAAATAAACCTGGTTGAATAAGAGCTGCTAGGCCATAAAAGAGCTAAAGTTTTTGTCTCTTTCTTTTTCTTTTTTAAATTTAAATAATTTATTCAGATTACATCCTGATTGTTATCCCCTCACTTGTATCTTCCCGTTTCCCTGCTCCCTCCCTCTTTTACCCTATTCTCCTAGCCTAGGCCTGTGACAGAAGGGGACCTCCTCCCCCACCATATGGTCACAGCCTATCAGGTCTCATCCAGATAGCCTGCTTCCCCTTTCTCTGAGTACCACCTGGCCTCCCCACCCAGGGAAAGTGGTCAAATAGGGGCACCAGAGTTCATGTCAGAGGTAGTCCCTGCTCTCCCACAACTATGGAGAATGCCTTGTTCATTGGCTAGATCTGAATAGGGGTTCTAGGTTTACTGCATGCATTGTCCTTGGTTGGTACAGTAGCTTGTGCAGGTTCCCTGGGTCCAGATCCACAGTCTTGATGGTTTTCTTACAGGGTTCCTGGACCCTCTGGATCCTTCTATTTCCCCATTCTCCCATACCTCTTTCACCTGGAGTCCCAATAGAAAGTTCCAGCATCTGTCCCAACTCGCCACTGAGTTAAGACTCTCAGAGGACATCCATGTTTGTCCCTTTCTTAAAGGAAGAAACTTCCCATGGCCAGCAGCCATATAATTAATATCTGTAATTTCAGTTGGAAGTTTGCTTATTTATTGAGCACTATTCTGGGCACCATGCCCAGTCCTCAGGATTTGGAGATGAATTTGAAAAAAGAGAATAAACCCTTATGAGCCTAGGCTATACCAGGCATTACGCCAACCAGCCTACCACATGCCAATCAATATATATTAGGTAGCCACATAGTGTAGACATCATTCTTCTCTGGATTGTTTTTCTTGAAAAATAAAGTTCATTGTTATAAAATATGCAATTACATTATAAAAAATAACATGCAATTGCAAGAAAGAATATGAAAAAGTTAATATCTGTGGTAAGAACCCATAGAGAGAATTATTAGTAACTGGAGAGTTGTTTTTGTATGAATGCTTCAAAGCTGTTGTTCTTGAAAGACTGTAGTATGTCCTGAGATGTGGCTTTTGGCTGAGCTGCTGATAGGGATTAGAAGCTGAACGTTTGTGCTTAAATTTACTGGTTGCTGCAGTTTTGATTGGAAACATCCTCTAAAGGCCCATTTGCTAAAGGCTTAACTTCAAAATAAGTAACATTTGGAGATGGTTTTCTGGCTATTAGGGGTATGCTCTTGAAGGCAATAATAGAATACCTGGGCTTTATGACCCATGTCTTTCAATACCCAGACATGTGGTAAGGAACTTGGGCAAGCTACAGCATTCCTACCAAGATGTGTTTACTGCTGGCCAAAAACAAAGGGTAGCTTGGAGCATGAACTAAAATATCAATACCATGAGACAGAATAAGCCTTTTTTCCTTATACATTGAGTATTTCAGTTATTTTGTGGTAGTAACAGAAAGCTGAAAAATAAAACTGTCAGAGACTTCATCAGATTTATTCTCAGGTCAATTCATACTCTCAGTTAAGTGGACAAGACCTCATCTTCCTTTTACTCTAAAAAATTCACATTTTCTCTGGGATGTCAACATGAACGTTTTATCAGTAAATACAGCAGTAAAGTAATCCCACCATTCTATGCTTCTGACTTTTCTTTTTTTTTTAATTTTTTCTTATAATTTTATTAGAGTGAAAGAATCAGGGTTTTTGTTGTTGTTGTTGTTTAACCTCTACTTTGCCTCATTCTACTGTGTGTGTGGTACTTGAACAGGACTCTTCTTCACTTTTTCATTAAATAAACAATGTTTTATTTAGTCTATGAAATTTTATATATACCTACAATGTAGTTTGATCATATTTACCCCCTACTACCTTTTGGGTCCCTACCTGTATCTATCTACTAACTTAATCTTATCTCTTTTTTAAATCAATAAGACTCTAGCAGGGAATGGTGGAACACATCTTTAATTAAGGTACTTAGCAAGGGTGAAATAAAGGCAATGGATCTCTGTGAGTCCAAGCTCAACCCACTCTATATAATGAGTTCTAGGCCAGCAAGGGTGGTATAGTAAGACCCTGTCTCAACGAGCACACACACACACACACACACACACACACACACACACACACACCTTAACACACATAAACACACACACCCTAACACACATAAACACACACCTAACACAGAAGCCATGAGTTTAATTAGTGTTGCCTGTATGTGCATTGGTGTGAGGCTGTCCAGGGTGGTGGGAAACAAACCTACTAGTGTCAACACACTCTGAGTGGTATACCTGTAATTACAATTTTATTATGGGGGTACCTGGAAAAATTAAGATTGACAATGCTCCAGCATATGTCTCTAGTAAAATGAAACAGCTTTTTTGCATATTACAACATAAAGCATATTACAGGTATTCCACACAATCCTACAGGACAAGCAGTTATAGAATGATCTAATTGCACCTTAAAAGATATGTTTAATAAACATAAATGGGCAATAATGACCCCCAGAGATAGATTACACAGTTCTTTAAGGAGAAAGGAGCAACAGCTGCAGAGAGACTTTGGATAATAGACAAATGTTGAATTAAATCAACCTGTATATTTTAAACATGTGCTGACCTCAGAATGGAAACCAGGACATGTGTTACATTGGGGAAGAGGTTTTGCTTTTGATTCCACAGGAGAAGAAAGGCTGTGGGTACCATCAAAATTGATTAAAAAAACAAACAAACTAGATCTAAACAGGAGAGATCTCCTGAATAAAGAGAGGTGATGGTTTACCAGAAAACTTGGTCATTCCATTCAAGTTAACTCATAAAAATTAAAGTTTTTTTCTTAAATAAAAAGGATATTTTTGTTGTTTGGTATTAAAAGCATAGTTAAGAGATTTAAAATATTTTAAGTAAATTCAAAGGATTGTTACAGTTCAAACTTTTTTCTAAATCTGTAAGAGTTGAAGTAATTTGGAGCTAAGATAAAATATTTGAACAGGGCAGTGGTAGCCCATACCTTTAATCCCAGCATAGGCAGGTAGAGCTCTATAAATTAGTGGTGTTCTGAGTTCTAAAGTTAAAGGATGGTGGTGGTTCATACCTGTAATCTCAACATCTGGGAGGCAGAGGCGCATTAGAATTAAGATGATTTAAATTTAAAAGCCTCTTGCAAAAAGCAAGCTGAAATTCAAAGTCAATGTTCTTTGTGATCTACAAATATACTTAAAGGTATATTTAGTTTCAAATTTTCAAAAGAATTTTCTTTAATTCCAACTGAGAAATATACTTTTTCTGTTACCAAAAAACATTTTGCCCTAGGAAAGATATAATCTGCCAAAAAAAAAAAAAAAAAAAAAAAGGACTCCCCCCTGCCCTGAGTTAAGGTTGGGGCATGGTTTTGTTGTTATCTTTCCAGGAGAATGAAAGCATCCAACTAAGGAATCTGGAGACCACTGGACAAATGAACCATCTAAAGCAAAAGGATGGATCATCAAGAGAAAATGTCCCAAGAAAGGGAGTAAATTGACCAAGTCATATCACCTTGTCTCTCTGCCCTCTACAGAGATAAGTGGCAAATGCTCTTTATGTGGTCCCAATTCAATTAAAAATTAAAGCTGGCTTTGGGTGAGAGCATGGCTCTCTCCTTCTCTGCGCCCATGCATGCTTGCTAAAGGAAAACCAAACTTTGTCTCATATCAGAAGAGTTGTCTGGTACAGGACAGAGGAAAACAAAAAGTAGGGGACGCTTCTATTGTCACTGATCTCTCCTAATCTTTTGGTTTTCATTTGACTCTCTAACTTTTTAAAAGTATAAATATTATCTCAAAATCTATAAGGTTATTGTGTAGTGCTCTTTAAAAAAATCCTCTACTTTATTTGGGGTGTTTAGGCCTCAACTTCCCTTCCAACCTCCCAACCCTAGGTAGGAGAGAGAAAGCTAGTGGGGAGAGGGGGCCCTTTACTTCTCCCAGCTGTTTGGGGTTGAAGGTTCTTTGGGGGCTATACCAATCTCTGTCAACAGCAGAGGCAGCGAGCAGTCTCCTCCAAGCTGCTGCACCCCAAAACGTTTCTCTCCGTCTGTCTGCTCCAAACTGCCACACCTTCCAACTCTGGTCAAACTCCTTGATGCCACACGCCAACACCTCACATCACTCCATGCCATGCTTTCTCTGGGTTCTCATTTATATCCTAAGAGCCCTAGACCACACCCCTCTCTGTGCCGCAGAGGAAGGCCTTACCTGCTGTCCAAAGCCACGGCCCACACAGGAAAACTAACAGCTGTGGACAAACTAAAGCTCAAACTGAAATTCCATTCTTGGGATTAAAACGAAAACATATCTACATAACAAAACTGAGTTTACAAAGAAACCAAAACTTCCATTACATTATTATGTATATATACACTTTCTGTCCTGATACTAGTGACCATACAGAGTAATAACTAATTCTAGAAATAAGCTTCATCTAGCTTCCTGTAGGAGTTTTCCAGTTTGAGTCTGAAGGAAGTAACTAAGAACAAAGTTTGTATACCTCAATGTACCTGATAGCTTATGGTCCTCAAACCTTTCTGAGATCTGATGGATATAGCACTTAAAACGTTTAGGTTTTCTACCATTCCTAATGGTAAACTTCTAGGTTTCCAAGAAGATGATGCCCCCTCGTTGGTGAATCCATTTGGATTGTTTAACACTAACTACTGGGGGAAAAAACCTGCTCTGTGCTTCTCTGCAAGGTTCTGTGCAAACCGTGAATACCGTGGATACTATTCTGTTGTACCCATCTAGGATTGCCACACAAAGATCAGCTTTGGATTACAGACTGCTTAGGACGTTCAAATTGCTGAGTTCATATGAGTCAAGCATGAATGTTTTACAGAACTTTGAACTCAAAAATACTTAATCCTAAGACTGTCAAATACAACCAAGCTGGACATTGTGAAAAGCTTGGCAAAAAATAGCTTAATTATTGTAAATAATTTTACTATATTATAGTGTTCCTTTTTATTTAGATGAAAAGAGGGATATAGAAATAATATAGGAATGAGAGAAAGAGGGGTAGATTATTGAATCTATTCTTATAGATCATTGTATATTGATACAAAATTAAGGTTATATTTTGGTTACAGCACACTATGTGTCAACTCTTGTTAAGGTAATGTACCTATGTGATTCTTGAAATGCGATGTGAAGTTATAATCTTTTTGAAAGTTACCATCTCAAACTGCTTAGGATGATTAGGAAATGAAAATTAATAGTTAATCAAACTTGTGGTTTTGTTAAGTACTAGGTTATTTAATCACAGATGTTTTTATAAGTTAATCAGATAGTAAATAGTTAGAGACAATATTTTCTTTTTTAAATTTTTATTTTTTTAAATTTCTTATTAATTTATTCTTGTTACATCTCAATGGTTATCCCATCCCTTGTATCCTCCCATTCTTCCCTCCCTCCCATTTTCCCCTTATTCTCCTCCCCTATGACTGTTCCTGAGGGGGATTTCCTCCCCCTGTATATGCTCATAGGGTATCAAGTCTCTTCTTGGTAACCTGCTATCCTTCTCCTGAGTGCCACCAGGTCTCCCCCTCCAGGGGACATGGTCAAATATGAGGTACCAGAGTTCGTGTGAAAGTCATACCCCACTCTCCACTCAAGTGTGGAGAATGTTCTGTCCATTGGCTAATTTATTCAGATTACATCCTGATTGTTATCCCCTCACTTATATCTTCCCATTCCCCTCTCCCTCCCCCCTTCACTCTACTCCCCTCCCCTAGGCCTGTGACAGAAGAGGACCTCCTCCCCCACCATATGATCACAGCCTATCAGGTCTCATCCTGGTAGACTGCTTCCCCTTCCTCTGAGTGCCACCAGGCCTCCCCACCAAGGGAAGTAGTCAAATAGGGGGCACCAGAATTCATGTCTGAGTCAGTCCTTGCTCTCCACGCAACTGTGGAGAGTGTGCTGTCCATGGGTTAGATCTGGATAGGGGCTCTAGGTTTATTGCATGCATTGTCCTTAGTTGGTACAGTAGTTTGTGCAGGCTCCCTGGGTCCAGATCCACCAGCCTTGACGGTCTTCTTACGCAGTTCCTGGATCCTCTGGGTCTTACTATTTCCCCATTATCCCATAACTCTCTCACCTGGAGTCCCAGTAGGAAGTTCCAGCATCTGTCCCAACTCCCCACTGAGTGAAGACTCTCAAAGGACATCCCTGTTGGGCTAGTATCCAATTATAAGTAAGTATATACCATGTGTATCTTTGTGGGTCTGGGTTAACTCACTCAGGATGATCATTTCTGGTTCCATCCAGTTGCCTGCAGAAGAAAAAGAACAGAGTTTGTCAGAATGGGGAACCACACAGCACAGAAATTAAATGTGGGTCCCAGGGAAGCAAAGAGAGAGCACACCAGTGGATCTAACTTACATGATATCAAGTTCACTTTGTAGGAGACTGAACCATTTTGAACAGTATAAATTCCAAAACTAAATTGCACAAATGATATAAACTTCATGTTCATATCCTAAAATATCCTACCATGAATTACAATCTCATGAGTGAGTTAAAAGCTTTGCAAACATTCAGCAACATGGAGGACACAGAAGCTTCTAGGAAGTGCATGTGGGAAACAAGAAACCTATGCTTTCTGGAGGAATGTTAAAGAAAGTTCTGGAGAAATGTTTTGTTGTTGTTTTTTTTTGTTTTTGGTTTTGGTTTTGGTTTTGGTTTTGGTTTGGTTTAGTTTTGCTGTTGCTCTTCTTCTTCTTCTTCTTCTTCTTCTTCTTCTTCTTCTTCTTCTTCTTCTTCTTCTTCTTCTTCTGTTTTATTTTGTTCTTAAGAGTTCATTAAAAGGAGCCATTCTAAGCAAGCATTTTCTTAAGTTATCTTTTCTTTCCTGGCCTCTTTCCTAAGCAGAGGAACAGTATCTTCACTCTACAGGTGTAAGGCCCCCTCTCTCAACCAGCCTGGGAACGTGACCCAGACAAGCTTGGGAAAATGACCCAAAAAGAATTGAATGCCAGCTCAGCTTCATTTTCTGAGATCAAGGTGGCCAACCGAGATAAACAATTTCAACTAAGGTAAACAATTACCATCTGGAAATTCTCTGGAAACTCCCCAACAGTCCTCCCTGCAATAGCCAATAATAATTAGACAAGCACCCTTAGCGACCACCAGAGCCAATCCTAACATAGGGCATGCAGCCCCTCCTAACCTTTGTGGTTTTAGCCTTTAAAAAATCTGTAACAGTGACTCAGGGTGCGCCTCCTCCCTCCCTCCGGAGTGAGTGTTGAGGCCCCCTGACGTGCGTCAGCAGTAAACCTTGTGTCTTTGCATCAACATTGTGGTTCTCGAGTGGTCTCTCGCGACGACCCCCCCACCTGGGTGGACTCTAGGGTCCAACATAGGCTGCAGAAAACATTCTTCCATTTGCAGCCAGAAGGAAGATGCTGCGTCTTCATGCAGTCTATTTTCCCACCATTGTCTGCCCTAGGATTCTCCAGGCTTCCCCGGCTTCACTCATGGGAGCTTTCATGGTTACCTACACCAGCTCCATTGCTTTGCACTAAGGAAGACAGAGACAGAGAGACTCACCTAGCTGCTGTATGGCACTCTCTCTTCCTCCAGTCATTGTCTCTGAGTGTTGTCCTCTCCTAGCATGAGCTCTGTTTTTTTTGGTTTTTTGTTTGTTTGTTTGTTTTGTTTTGTTTGTATTTTGAAACAGGAAGATGAGGTAATGTCCAAGACTCAATACTAACCAATCACTGTGTAACTATTAGGCCAATGGTACCTAAGCTTCCATACACACTAAAGAGCCAAAGAACACATGAGGTTATAACACAGAAATGAGATGCGCTGAACCACTGCCAGATGTGTGCAAAAATACTTGTTATACCCCTAAGAAACATAGATCTCAAGTCATCCTAAAAAGAAAACAAAGTGACAGAACAATATTTGGAAGTTTGTTTCTTATTTAAGTTGAATTTCCAGAACTAGACCTGGGTGAAAAATCGATTTGGAGAGTCTATTTTCACCACCCTTAAAGAGTAGTTGAGAATAACTGTGATCTGCAGTGATGTCTAAAGTGATGCTGAACATATAAAAGGGAGACTTCTTCAGACGTTCTCACCTCTATCCCACCCAACAAAATTAAGCAGAAAAGGACAAGACAAAGTGGAAAACAGCCAGCCAGAGCCATTTCCCCACTCTTGCTATGGGAGGGAGTGCTTGGGAAACATGCAAATGAACGTAAGGCCCACAGAACATAGATAAAGATGAATACACATGAACCAGCATTAGATAGCCCAGCACCAAACCACCTTCCTCCATGCTGCAGACAGAATTTCTTGCCCCTATGAGATGAAAGCAGAGTGGAGGCTGAGTGATGGGTGGGGCCTGCTCGGTCCTCCGGAGCTCTGAACATCTGGGCTCTGGCTTCATGGAGAACAACGTAATCTTCATATTCTTTTGGCCCAGAAGACTCTCATCCCCATTCTCAGCCTGACAGGGTGCTTATCTATTTTGAACACCCAGTCTTTCTTTGAAGAAAGATTTTCCAAGACTAATCTAACCCTTCTTCCAAATTGCCAAACAGAGCCTGGCTTCTGTGTCACCCAGCTGAAATCCTAGTGTACACTCATCCATCTGGCTGACTGCTTTGTTCACCCACTAACTTAGAAGCCACTTTATTAAAAAAGAAATCAAACTTTTGATTTGCTTTATTGGTCATGAGCTTTCAGGCTTTTTATGAGTTTTCACAAAAAATATTAAAAATGTGTGGCTGTACATATGAGACCTGGTCCTTCAGGACAGGAGGTGGCTTTGTAAACTCAGGACAGATGCTGTTTCTAGATTTTGAATCACAGAGGCTTGTGGGAGACAAATGGTAAAACAGGAGATGATAGTCATTGAAAGGGTCAAAAAACAAAGTTGACTTAATCTCTCTTGTGATTGTAACCCATATAAGAAGCAGACCGATACACTTGCTCTCAAGCCAGGGGGCAGTCAACCATATCACTTTGACCCAAAAACTTTTCAGATATTAACTCAATTTTTCTTGTAATTTCCAAAAATGGTTAAAAGAAAATCCTCCTCATTATCTATAATTTCTTCTCCACCGGTTTCATATTGGCAGAATTACCTGACTTCCTTGTCATGAGATAAAGTTCTTTAGTTAGTTACATGCACACACACACACACACACACACACACACACACACACACACACACACTGAAGGTACAAAGGGAATTCATGTAAATTATTTCAATGGCTAGCTCAGTGAACACGCATTGAACAGCAGGTATGTATTTCATTACACCACCCTACCCCACTCTACTCTGCCTATGGTTTTGTTGCTTTTCAGTGCTAGGATTAAACCTAGGGATGCAGTTGCACAGCCTGGGCAAGCGCTCTACCACTAAATCACATCACTGGCCCTTACCCTTCACTGTTGTAGGCTTAGAGACTACAAAGCCAAAGCACACAGCCAAGCAGAGTTGTACACTGCATGACTCTATGTGAGTTCAAGGCCAGCCTAGAGTGCCTGGAGAGATCTTATCCCTTTCCTGTCAAAAGTGGGGAAAAGAAACAAAGCAGAGGCCCTTACTGTTGATGATGAAACAGCAAAGCAGTAACGTAGCCATTTCTTTTTTTGTAAGATAAAATCTACACTCCAGAATTATGCAGGTTAATACCACACCTCAAATGTTGGTGAGTAGAAGTAGAAAACTAAGTTACATGAACATTAAAAAAAAAAAAAAAATCTCCCAAACAATTGTTAACCCAGGAAGGAACTTTGTCCCTTAAACTTTGATGCTGTAACATGGAACCCAGGGGTGATTTTCCACCTAATGTAATACTGATAGCATATAAACTCTACGTAGGGCTATCTGGGTTTGGAGCATTACTTCTAATCGTGTATTGTGTTGCTTTGAATAAGAATGGCCCCCATAGGCTCATATATTTGAATGGCAAGGAGTGACATTATTTGAAAGGATGAGGAGGTGTGGCCTTGTTGGTGTAGGTGTGGCACTGTTGGAAGAAGCATAACGCTGAGGGTGGGTTTTAAGGATTCAAAAGCCCAAGCCAGAACCAGTCTCCGCCCCTCCCCCCTCTGCCCGCAGACCAGAGTGTACATCCCAGGTACTATTCCAATGCCATCTGTCATGTGTACCACCATGTTCCCTGCCTTGATGATAATGGACTAAGACCTTGAAACTGTAAAGCAAGCCCTAACTAAATGCTTTCCCTTATAAGAGTTGCCTTGGTCGTGGTGTCTTTTCACAGCAATAGAACAGTAAGACATATGTCTAAGAGAACTAGGGAGGGGTGTTGCTGATTGAAACATGTAAATTACTTGGCACAAAAATAATCTGCAAAAATTTTGGTTTCCCTCAAGTGATCTGCCTGCAGGTACACCTGCATGCCAGAAGAGGGCACCAGATCTCATTATAGATGGTTTTGAACCACCATGTGGTTGCTGGGAATTGAACTCAGGACCTTTAGAAGAGCAGACAGTGAGTGCTCTTAAACTCTGAGGCAATTTTTGAACTGGCATAAAATAATAGTTATAGACAATGGGGGTTTTAAAAATCCCCCTACAAGATACTTTCTTCAGTCAAGCCTCTGTGGCAGTGCTGTCCAATAGAACTTTGAGCAAAGAGAGAAACTTTCTATGCTGCCCTGTATGGTAGTCACTAGACACAGGAAACTACTGAGTCCTTGTAGGAGGGTATCTGTAAATACAGCACAGCACAGCACTGTGTTAGGCTTACTTAAAACACCACAAGAAGATCTTGCAATGTGAGTGCAACCTGACGTAACACAGGAGATAGCCAGGGATTACATCTTCCTGGACAGGAGTCTTTCTCTTTATAGACAGTAGAGATGTCTGTCAGATATGTAGCCTGTTTTAGTGTTTTACCAGAGTAGTAGTAGATACGTGGGGGAAACACAGGTGGTCCTAGGCAGGTATTTAGAAGATGCAGACTCCACAGAACTGCTCTGTTGGTTCTTCTGCAGTGGAGAAAGCAGCTGCATGTGGGACAATGGGAAAGTAAACATGTGCTTCAAGTACCTTGTTTCTTAATGAAAAGAGTGCCTTTTTTTTTTTTTTATAAATCTTAGTCATTTTATTGAATATTAATAAGCTCTGTAGTCTAAAGTGAACTGGTTGAATGTGAGATGAGGGGAAATATTTGTCTTTCTTCTTTTTCTCTTAATAAGACACAAGCAAACAAAACTTCAGACTTTGTTTGGACACACATACACCCACCTACTCACCCCACACACACACAAAATTGGAAACCATAAGGCAAAAAGATAGTAAAATAATAAAATGCACAAACAAAACAATATAAGACAAAAAAATCTACAAAAACACCATTGAGCCTGTTTTGTGTTAACCATCTACTGCTGGGCATGGGGCCTGTCCTTGGGTGTGGCTAATATACCAAAGACTCCACTGGGGAAAAGTAAATTTTCCTGTGTAAGCAGATATCAATTGGAGATAGATCCTTGGTGAAGGGATGGGAACCCATGTATACTCCCTCCTCTCAGCACGGGGACCCTTGACCAGCTTGAACCTGTGCAGGCCATGGGCACTCAGCCACAGTTTCTGTGAGTGTATCAGTCCTGGAAGTCTGGAAGACACTGCTTCCTTGGAGTCACCCATCCCTACTGGCTCTGCCTCCCCTTTGGCATAGTTCCCTGGTCCCCAAGGAGAGGAGTTTGATGGAGGCATCCCATTTAGGCCTGAATGTTCCAAAGTCTCTCATTTGGTGCACATTGTCTATCTGTGGGACTCTGTGCTAGTTTTCATCTACTGCAAGAGGCTTCTCTGATAATGGCTGAATGAGGCATTGGTCTATAGGTATAGTAGAATGTCATCAGGAGTCATTTTATTGCTATGTTCCTTTACCAGAACAATAGAATTTAGTTTTCCCCTCAGCCCATGGTGGAACCTTCCAGGTCAGTAATTGGTTACATCCAGTTGAGTTGTTGGACAAAGGGTCCTCATGGAAACCAACAGATACCTTAGTACCCTATTGGTATTATTTGGTACTATTGCCAAAGTTATAGGTTGCTCTCCACAAACTGATATTAAGACTTTATTGCTGAAGACAACACTTATATATCTTATTGAACACAGAGAAGTCAAGCTAGTACTAACTAGAGCCTTCACCCTCTAGTGACTAGTATTCATGGTAATGAGACTAGTAAACACCAACACAACTATCAGCCCTGTGGTCCACAATGGTGACCTTCTGGCATGATATACTGGTGCAATGGTTTGGGGAGTAACCAAACACTCTTGATTGGATGTAAGACTCACTCCATGAGATGGAACCCATGCTGGACACTGCTCAGTGGTCAAGATTCATAAGATTCTTTATAAAGATATTTTATACTAGTTCAAGAAACTTTCCTTGTTATATCCACTAACAAAATCATTATAGGCTCTCTAACCACTGAACAACTTCCTGGCACCCAGACAAAGATAGGAATAAAGCCATCCTGGAGACTGAGAAGTATCTGCTTTGGTCCTAGACCCTATGAGTCTGTGCCTGTCTAGGAAGCCCTGTCCCCATAGCTGATTCACAACACTGAACAAACAGGGCAGTCTCTGACATGAGCTTTAATAATGAGGCAAAGGGAAGATCTGCACTATTGCAGTCACATCGTGAGGCTGTTTCTTGGGCCCCACCTAGCTGTGGAACACCAAGGAGGGCCCAGTTCATGGGGCTGATGGCAGAGGTCCACCTTCCATATGAGGACACCTCTTGAGACTGATGTATTTTCAACACACACCATTTTTCTAGTGTACAATCTTCTTGGTCATATTTTATACTGATTTTTCTACAGCCATTCAGCTGGCACAGCTATGTTGCCATCCGAAGATTGTTAAGGCCCCATAAAAAATGTAATGACATACAAGCTTTGGTCTGGTCTATTTGGAATATGAGTGTCCCAACTCTAAAAGTGTGTAAGGACTTCAGACTCACTGGTGGAAGGCTACTACATAATCTAAACATTCTGTGCCATTCCATGAGCTACTAGGCAGGCATTAAAATGTGCCACTCCTGTTATTCCCTCTCAGGTTCACCCCTTCTACAAGCTCACTGCCCTCCACCCTGTCTAAGGGGGTGTGGGGACATCTTCCTTTTATAGTGGAAAACAGAAGTCTAGGAGAAAAGTGAGACTCACCCATAGTGACAATGGATTGGGACTTGAAGTGGGAATTCCTGGTTCATTGAATTTTCAGGACAGTGCAACAGTCTGCATTAGACACAGTCTATGTTCCACCTACCTGCCCACATACAAGGTGAACTGAAGACTGATTTTACTGTTTGTTTGTTTTTTAATGTATCAATTTTATATTTGATTCTGGGGTGCCATAACATAAATTCTGTGGTGTGAGGTAACAAAAAAAAAAAAAAAAAAAAAAAAAAAAAACATTATTTCATCATTTTGAAAGGCATAATTTGAAACTAAAACATGAGCCCTGTTGGTTCCTTCTAGAAGTCCTGGGGGAATCAATGCCAGGCATCTGGCCTAGTAGGAGGGAGCAGCCATTGGAGCATCATTTGAAGCCCAGCATCTGACTCCCTCTTTGGGTTATTGAATGTGGGAACTCAAGGATAATATAGGATAACCTCAGAACCTAAACCCAATCGTATCTAAGACTCTTTTCCAAAAGAAGTTCAGACCTTGAGCATTGGGGGAGGGGAGGACACTGCTCACTACACCAGGGGTCTCCTCTGGATTTATTTGTTTTGGTTTAGATTTGCTACATGCTAGAGTTAAGCAAACGATAGAGTTAATCACAAATCTAAGAAAAATATGAATTTCTACCATAAAACAGGAATCTAGCTAGGAGCCAGTGATATCAAAACAGATGAGCTATAACACTGTTTCCCACTCTAATAACTGGCTCATATGCAAGTGACCAAAGACACCAGCGCAGCAGCAGACTTTATGCTGTCATACTGTTGGACACTCGAATATTTAGTACATCTGAGTAATTATAAAATCAACCAAAAGTCTCTCCTCAAATCTCACAGCTAAAGGAAATGCCAACATTTCCTTTGCCTTTGGTGTGAACCCAGAGTATGGAAGATGACAGTACAGGAAGTTGACAAGAGTTAAGTCGTGCCAACCCTGACTCTTTGAAATGATCCCACGTGGTATATTAGCAGAGCTTTGGCTGGCTCGGTCTCTCTTTGATTCCTGTGGCCAGACACTGGTAAGTGAATGTGGAACTCAAAACAAGCCTTTCGCTGTAGCAAGCAATCAGCGTTCCAAGGCTTCCCAAGAGGCAGCAAAGGAGATCAAAGATGGGAAAAGTGTTGAGTGAGCAAACACACACTGTTCCCACCCCAGAGATACTGGCAAGTTCCCTGAGAGCACCACCGTCTAACTTAAAGAGGACAAAGCTTTGCCTACTTTTTCTGCCAATATGGATTCTTTTGATAATTTACTAAGACAAGTCTTCTAAACCACCCAGATTCACAAAAAAAATCAAAGTTACCAAATGAATTGTGCCAAAAAGGAGGGATTTAAAAAAATGTTTCAAGTCCCCTCACTCAAGCCAGGCTGCGTTCTTTGTCCCCAAATGTTGCACCTGTGCCCTTTTTTCCCTATTTTTCTGAACCTTCAGTTGCCATTTTATGAACAGATGCTGTCCAGTGCAGGCTCATTGCTGTGGCCTTTGAAAGCCAATGGGTGGACAAAAAAAGGAAAAGAAACATGGTTTATAAGAAAAGTTTCCGCATTCATGATCCTCAATTTTGAAAAAAAACAAAAACAAAAAACAAAACAAAACAAAAAAAAACCTAGGAAAGATTTACTGACAATGTTTGCAGAACAGTAAAGCTTGAAGGGAGGCTTAAGAGAAATAGGGTTGTGCTCGCTTCGGCAGCACATATACTAAAATTGGAATGATACAGAGGAGATTAGCATGGCCCCTGCGCAAGGATGACATGCAAATTCGTGAAGCAGTCCATATTTTTTCAAATGGTATATACTCACTTATATCTGGACACTAGCCTAAGGGGCATGTCCCATGAAAGTCTTCACTTACCAGGAAAGTGGGACAGAGGGGAGGACATCCTATTGGCACTCTAGGTGAGAGAAGCATGGGAGAATGGGGAAATAGAAGGATCCAGAGGGTCCTAGAAACCTACAAAAAGAACATTATGATGGGCAGATCTGGGCCCAGGGGTCCTGCCCAAACTATGGCACCAGCCAAGGACAATACGTGCAGTAAACTTCGAACTCCTACTCAGATCTACCCAATGGACAGGATGTTCTTCACAGTTGAGTGGAGAGTGGGGTCTGACTTTCACATGAACTCTGGTGTCCCATATTTGACCACACCCCCTGGAGGGGGAGGCCTAGTGGCACTCAGAGGAAGGATAGCAGGCTACCAAGAAGAGACTTGATACCCTATGAGCATATACAGGGGGAGGAGGCCCCCCTTAGTCACAGTCATAGGGGAGAGGATTAAGGGGAAAATGGGAGGGAGAGAGGAATGGGAGGATACATGGGATGGGATAACAATTGGGGTGTAATATAAATAAAGTAATAAAATATATTTAAAAAATAAAAATAAAGATGTGAACTAAAAAAATAAAATAAAATTTTTATAATTTAAAAGAGGGGGGTGGGGGGAAACAGGATTGTAGTACTGTGCGGCTGGCACAGACCAAAAATAAGATTAAGGCCAAGAGCTTGTTGTTTGAGAATTCTCAGTAGGAAAAGGAACAGAAGAGAAAGGAAAGAGGAGGGAAGGGAAATAAATTGAGAACTTGAGAGCCCTATTGTGTGGTGTCTGGCCCGATGCAAGGCCCAACTTGCAGCTGAAGCCAAGGCCACGTTTCAGAGATCAGAGTAAGGGTGGAGGTACCAACAAGGTAAGGCCAGTTTACAGATTTGGTTCAGATTCTGACTTAAACTTGCATGCCAGGCTGAAAGAAGATGCCCTCTTGATTGCTTCTCCTATGGCTTGCTGTCAAGGCCAAAATTCACCAGGTACTTCCTGACTTAATTTGTAGGCTGCATTTAATCTCTAGGTCACAGGTTCTGCCAGCTAAGGCTACCCTTTCATATGAAGGCCAGCTTCCATGGGAATTACACCAGATGGGAAGCTACTATCGTGGTAATTACTTCTGAAACAACGTTGTTCCACTCTAAAGTAGGCTTTTTAAGTCTTTCTTAGTCTCAATTATTCTTCTTTGGGCTTCTTTCACACTACAGAGAGCTTCCAAGGTACCACCTGGAGATCTCATTACTTAGGATTGTTTTTCTCCAAGGTCACAAAACCATGAGCAACTTATCCAGATCAGAATCACATTTCTCCTGAAACTGTAACAGTATTCCTTGTGTGTATGACATGTAGTATTGACGTTTGCTTAATAAAAATTGGCAACATATTTTCAAGTGCTGAGTAGTCTCAAGACGCTCTGTATATTTATTTTCCCTTGGATTTAGTAATGCCACCAGCAATAGATCTGAGTAGAGTAGGGACTTTACACTCAATCTCTTTAATTTTAGAGAAAACCGTGTGCTGCAGGGGAAAATGGGCCTTCCCCATTGCCCTTCTTCATGGCACTAGGAATCACCCAACAAAACAGTAGAATATGATTGCCACTACTTCATTACCTAGGGCACATTGAAGGCTAAACCAGCACAAGCAGAATAAAATTATTTGAGGTAACCTATAAAATGTAAAACTGGTGGAATAATGGAGAATGGTAGACATTGGCAGAGTGAAAATTAGGGGTAGAATTGGATCTTCAGAAGGTAGCATGGTCATGTATGCCCACCTGGCATCACTTGTTTCACATCCCCTGAGGCCAGCCTTTTCATCCCAGAAAGTCTGACTCAAACCATAAGTTTTGTATCGTGCAGAGAAGTGCATTCTTAGCTAACCTTCAGATGTAACCACCACAGAGTCATCATCGCTTAAGAATCACCCGGAAAAAGTCTGGTATAGGATGATTCTGACTTGGGTTCATATATGAAGAAGGTAAGAATGAGGAAAACAGCTCAGAACTGGGGCCAGGTGGAAATATGGTGGAGATTGTGAGTTTTGACCTTAAGCCTGATTTCCCTGTTTTTGCCGCCCCCCTTTCTCCCTGAACTTTCTTAGACTTTGTTGTTATAGTACTTGTAGTACAGGGCTCTCCAGCTGCTGTTTTACTGAACAGTGTTTGACCTCCGTAACTAAGAACTCTTCTTTTCAGCCATTTCCTTCCTCTGGGGAATTTATAGCAACACCCCTAACTAATCTTATACATCCAGCTGTTTGACAGTTAATTTTAAACCATAATCTCAGGCAGATTAAAGAACACCGATAGAATTGGCAATGTGTTTCATGGGGGAAGGGATCTATGGGTGTGTTTCCAAAGGATGGTGGTGTGTAGGTCAGTAGCCAGGGTGGAAAGATATTTCAGTGTGCGTCTATAGAGCAAAGAAGCGCTCTCGCTCTCTCTCTCTCTCTCTCTCTCTCTCTCTCTCTCTCTCTCTCTCTCTCTCTCTCTCTCTCTCACACACACACACACACACACACACACACACACACACATCCTAGAGCTGTGATATACTCTTCTTCTGTCATTTGTCATCAGATTATAAGAGCTGTCAATTAAGCAAGAGGTCTCTAGTTGTCATCATGGCAGCTATGGCCATTTAACGCCCCGTGGCTACCCAAGGGGCCCACCATTTAACATTAGAAATTGCCATAGGAATCACCATAAATATCAGAGCCACTGTTCTAAGATTTGAGTTTGCTTTGGGTGACTTTGTTTCCATCATGGCCACTGGAGATGCCTTGTGATAGCTCTGGGTACAGTTTCAGAAAGATCCCACATTACCATGGCTATAACTACATCAGATGACCCTACCCACTGCTTCCTTAGAACACCCACTGCCTATAGGTGCTGTCAATGTAGTGAGAAAGGAATTCCTCCTCTGCTCATGATCACTGGGGCAGTGAACCTAGTGTACCTGCACCCAGCATGACTAAGTAGAAAGTGAATGGCCAGCAAGAGAGGCTATGTGCATGTGTGACTGTTTATAGTCAGCCCTCCTCTCACTTCCCTAGGGTCACTCCTGTAGACCTCCCTCCTGCACACTACACCCTATGTCTCAATAATGTCACATCTGAATGACTCCGTTGCCTACTGTATTCTTTATTGCTACTAGAGCAGATTGAGCTGGTAGCAGGAAAAGCAATCCAAGTACAACCAGCAATAGGTAGAAGATGGCTGAGGAGCAGAGACTGTGCAAACCTGAAATTAAGGCTCATAAGTGTTAATACAGACTACAGTTTAGGATGCAGAAAGTGAAAAGCTACTAAGAGCTGAGATGGTAGAAATGCTGCAAGGCCTGGGAGAATAACACAAAGCCACCACAGTTGCTAGCTCTGGCATCCACGGAACTATAATCCTAAGAGCTGAGGGTCATGACACTCTAAATCCAGAGCTGTAATACAAACAGATGGATTCTAGGAGACTGGCACTTAAAGGCCAAGCTGGAATGCTAGGGACAAAGGGTATCTACATCTGAAGTTCTCAGTTCCTGGCAGGAAAGGAACTACAGCTTGCCTATTCATGGTTGACATCCAACTAGGGCTAATGAACACACATCCCATGGGCAACACATGTATCTAGAGTCCTAATGGTTTGAGAGGAATTTTAGGAGTTAGTAGAATCTTGTGACAAGAACCTGACTGTTTGAGTCAAAGAGATCTGGTTTCAGTACAATTCTACGTGTGATCATGTACTAAGCCCTTAAATTTTATAATATGCTTAACTAATGGAAATTGAAGGCCAAATCTAATCACTTTTACATCTTAGGATCGCTGGGAGAATCTTACTGCTGCTTTTCATACAGCTCGCAGGGCTGGGGACTCAGTGTTTATCTTTGATGATATTTAAGACTTGCTTAGTTTTCACTGTTATGGCCTGAGTGAGTTTCAGCTCCTGAATCTCTCATTTTGCTCTCCCACTCAGACTTCTGACTCTTCTTGTTGCAGCTTTAGCCTTTTCTTCACAGACCTCTACGAGCCTCTACCATTCCTATAGTTCCCCACCCTCCATGTTGTAAAGGGGCAATTCATCATACCCATGTCTCCAAGCCCTACCTCTTTGCTCTTGAAGTCAGCAAAGAATTAACATTAAAAGGTTCCCCACACACACTGCCCAAAAGGCTTTATTCACAAAGCAGCCAAATGTGAGGACTAGGGAGATCCAAGCCAGAGGAAATGGCTTGAGAGGCTTAACGGAAATAAATCCTGGTGATCTGAGGTTGAGGAGAGGTGACTAGAGCAGTCTCTGCTGAAACAATCAAATCTCAGTGTCCTTTATATGGCTTTTTATATGACAACTAAAAGCACAGTTACTGTGTTCTGTGGATAAAGTCTGGACCCTTGGATTCACTGGACGCTTATAGAACCTAGATGAAGGGTGAAGGGTTTCAACTGGTTTTAAATCTGAAGAAGTTGTTTAAAAACTTACAGCTGACAGTAGTGGTGCACACCTTTAATCCCAGGACTTAGAAGTCAGGGACAAGTGGATATCTGAGTTTGAGGCCAACCTGGTCGGCAGAGTGAGTTCCAAGACAGCCAAGGCCACACAGACAACCCATATCTCAAGAGAGAGAGAGAGAGAGAGAGAGAGAGAGAGAGAGAGAGAGAGAGA
>OU015745.1:97673571-97690961 GCA_907169655.1 Acomys percivali | reverse complement strand
AGAGAGAGAGAGAGAGAGAGAGAGAGAGAGAGAGAGAGAGAGAGAGAGAGAGAGAAGAACAGAAAATAAAAGAAGGAAAAACTTAAGCAATTTCAATATCTACAACAAAAACAAAGCTAATGATAATATATTGCTTAGCTAGGGGATCTAGCAAGTTGATGATGAAGCAATTAAGCAAAAGCAATTTAGGGTTCTTTGGGCTTTCCATTGGTTTTGGTACAGGTGGATACCATTTCACAAACTTTAAAATAACTTCAAGGCAAAATATTTCCTTATATAATTATTCAGAAGTGTTTTAAAATCACAGTATGTGACTATGAGCACTGATTGATCTTCTAGAGAATGTGGGTTTGGTTCCCAACATCCACTTGGCATCAAACAATTGTCTGTAACTCTAGTTCCAGGGCATCTAATGCCATCTTCTTACCTCCCCTGACACCAGGCATGCACATGTGGTTCACATGCATGCATACATGTAGAAAACATTCATACACATGAAAATAAATAAAGCCCGATTCTTTTTTTTTTTTTTTTTTTACGGAAAAGGAAGGGAGAGGGGGAGGGGAGGGGGAAGAGGAAAGCGAGGGAGGCGAAAACAACTGTAGTATGGCATGAGTTGTCTGTGCGCCACAACCAAATTATTATCTTACTTGAATGTGGAGGTTTAAGAGTTTGGGATCGTTAGGTGATGATTATATAGTTAGAGCAAGCATCTCATAAATAGAATTAGTTGTTTTTAAAAGGAGACTAAGGGAGGCTGGAGAGATGGCTCAGCCATTAAAGGTTAGGCTTACATCCAAAAAGCAAACAAACAAACAAACAAACAAACAAAAAGATAAAGGGTTTCAAGTGAGACAAAGAAGAAGGTCCCCTCTCTGAAGAACAAACTCTCACCAGACAATCTTTAAAATGACATGGTATAATGTGTTTTGCTTTATCTGCCTGGGAAGGATGAGAATTTGGACCCAAGGCAAGAGCTAAATGGCACTTGAGGTTTCAAGGAGGGAAGAGTAGGATAGAGATGGGCAAGATGGCTGATTGGTGAAAAAAGGCAGATTATTTCTTGTCAGAATTCTGCCAAACTTGCACATACACCACCCTCACCCCAACCATACACTATATACACGTTTGCCTCTCACTTTCCCAATTGCTGCCTCTGGTCTAATTGCCATGGACTGTTTCTTTCCTTGTTCCTAAAAAACCTCCATGGAAAACATCAGTTCCAATAGTTGTCCTCAGCAAACTCTAGAGCAAGCTAAGATTTCAGTTTCTTTCTTGTACTTAAATAGTTAATGAGAAGGTGACTAATAACACAACTTTCTATTTTTAGAGGTTCTGCTGTGGATATTTAAATTAATGAAGCTTTCTTACATAGATAAAACCTCCAGTTTCAAGTTATATAAACAGTTATTAAAACATGAAAAAATAGAAGTTTTAGCTTTGGTACTACCCACAAAACATTAATTACAAACATTGTAACAACTTTTCCTAAAGCAAGGTCTATTTTCCCTGCCAGACATGTAGGGGGTGGGGAAGAGAGAGAGAGAGAGAGAGAGAGAGAGAGAGAGAGAGAGAGAGAGAGAGAGAGAGAGAGAGAGAGAGAGAGATTTTAGAACACACAGTTCTAGTAGGAATGTCTCCATCAAATCCCTTCCTGTGGAGGGAAGGGAGCTCAGGGAACCCCGTGGAAGAGGAGACAGAAAGAGTTTAAGATCTAGCAGGGATGGAGGCCATAAGTTCTCTCTGAGCCAACTAAACAAGGCGCATATGAACTCATAAAGACCGAAGAAGCAAGCAGAGGGCCTACCCAGGTCTGCACCAGGTCCTTTGCATATATATTATAGTTTTAATTTAGGATTTTTGGGGGGCTCATGAGTGTATGAACAAATGGGTCTTTGATTCTTATGCCTGCTCTTGGGGTTTGTTTGTTTATTTTATTACATTTTATTTTGTCATGTTTGGTTATTAATTCTAGAAGCCTGCTTTTGTTTTTTTTTGGGGGGGGGATTTTTCTTCCTAATGAGAGACAGAAAGGAAGTGAATCCAGAGGGGAAGAGAGGTGGGGAGGAACTGGGAGGAGTAGGGGGAGCAGAAACCATAATTAGAATATATTGTATGAGAAAAGATCTATTTTCAATAAAAGGGAAAACGTGAAAAAAAATTAAAAAAGAAGGATCTATTTCAACCACATCCAGTTCTCAGTTCTCTTGAAATCAAGCAAGGAACAAGTGTGAGGTTCCTTTGCTTTTCTTGTTCTCAGCCAGGTGGGAGTTTGGCAACTAAGCTAAAGCCACAGAAGCCTCCTCTAACGCCCTTCATCTGGGCCACTTGCTATGCTCTCATGTCTCAAAACCATGGTGACCTCATGGACTGTAGGGGAGAGAGCTCAATACTGTATGTGGGGGCCACTTGGAGGATCATGCCGTGAGATACCACTGACAGCTCAGAAGCAGTTTTGGTAAAATGTAGCAACAGTCTTAGGGAGCTCTTCTGATGATGGGTCTCCCCATCCATCCTCAAGTTCCTTTCGGCATGCCCCCTCCTATGGTGCTAATGGCAAATTCCACCTTCTTTGAGCCACCTTCCTACTCTCTAGATGCCCACGCCCAGCCATAATACTGCCCTACTTATCTTTATGTATCAGCTCACCTAAGAGTCCCTCCCAAGGAGACTTCTTCCATTACCCCTGAAAACGTTATTTCTGCAGCTATTAACTGTAGTATGGGTCTACCTTGTAGCATACTTAGTTGCTAGCATGAAAGAGGCTTCTATGATGCAAATAATCTATTTCTTGTTCTGGAAGATAATTCATAGGATTATTCTCTTTGTGAGAGTACATTTAGATGAATATTTAGGATTTCTGTTGTGCCGTATTTCAATAAAAAAGACTTTAAATACTCCCACTCCTTGCACACAGTTTTTTCCTTAAAGACTATTTGTTTTGGTTTGGTTTTGGTTTCAGTTTCTTTTTTCTGAGACAGGGTTTCTCTGTGTCATCCTGGCTGTCTTGAACTCACTTTTGTAGACCAGGCTGGCCTCGAATTCACAGTGATCCACCTGTCTCTGCCTCCCAAGTGCTGGGATTAAAGGCATGCGCCACCGCGCCTGGCTCTGAAGACTATTTTTTCAATCTACTCAAAAACTAGGGGCAAAAAAATGGCTGGTACCTAAAAAATTATCACAGGGCATTGATGCCAATATTAATGAGTCTTTGTGTAGGAATGGGAAAGCCCATTAGCAAGGGAAGAACTACAAATTTCTAGGGTCAAATTCTGGTCATGGTTTTGCTGTCCTAAACGGCTGATTAAATGTTGACAAGTCTTTGGCTCCTTAGATTCACTTTATGAGACTATAAAATAGACTTCCTTACACTTGCCTTGCTGACATCACAGGGATTCTTTTGGGGAAACTGTAATGTGCAAGTCAACTGTGAAATGGATTTTACAAGGACCTCCTTTTCTCCATCCATGAGCTGGACTTCAGGAAGCCACGGGTCAGATCTGTGTGTCTCCCTTTGAGCAGTAGGAATAGAAGCACTTTATATATTATCACAAGGCATTTTAAAAATTTTGCTTTTCTTTCTCAGCCTGGATCACTACATAGTTTCAGAGAGCCCTCCTCATGTTCTCTGTGAGCCCATCAGGTACGAGGTTTGATTTATGAGATCACTTCTCAATCCTGCTCATGGCCACACAGGGGATCAGTCACTCACTGTGTACTGTGCAGCATATAGAGTCATAACCAGTGGGAAGGAGCAACACTGGTCATGAGGAGGAATGGGAATTGGTCTGCTTGAGGTAGCAAAGATCTCTCAAAGAAAAAAGTCCAACCAGAGCCCATTATGATACAAGCTACAAGGGAGACATTCTCTTTGAATGCAAGCTTTTGAACTTCTTGCTTGGAAGCTGACCAGTCAACCAAGAAACAGTAGTGGATAGCCTTCCTGTCTTACATAGGCATGGGGCTCCCACCATGGCCCAAAAGCTATTGTAAAGGCTTGAAGCTTCTCTATGACATGAATTTTCAGGGAACCAAACTCTAATTTGAATCTTCATTGTGAGGCTTTGTGGCTGCATGGCATTGGCCACTTTGAATGTCACCTGTTTGTCTAAAAATGAGCTGGTAGATTTCTGATGAGATTTTCATGAGCTTAATGAGAGCAGACACAGGAAGCATTTATTTCTGAGGTTGGTACGTGGTAAGCACACATGTATGTAATTGGTACAGGGTAAATAATACTCCTTACCACTATTGTTAAATTAAATTTACAAGAGGCCACTGTGATTTTAATGTCCTCATTCAGAAATTTCATCTGCATTATGAGATAGGGCAGATAGAATCCAGTTCATTAGAATGTTCATTAAGCTATGAGGGCTCTGCTCTTGTGAATGGTTGAGTCCATTCATGAATTTATACGTTTTCTTGAGACTGAATCTCAAGGTTTGTATGTCCTTTCTCATCTGTTCAGATGATGTCCCATGACCCCTCTGCAGTCTGCAACAGCAAGAAAAGACCTTAACAAATATTGTTTCCTGATACCAAACAACTTAACTTTCGGGCTCATGAGCTGGCAAACCTTTTTATTCTGTTATGTGGTATTTGGTTCCAGCAACAGGAAACTAAGGCAGATATCATGGATTTGGACTGAGCTCTTTATGCCCCAATGGATCAACTCAAAACAGAGCATCTAATATGCTGATAGCACAGTGGAATCTGACATTTGTTTAGAAGATCTATGAGCAGTTAGAAGATAGGCCACTGCTGAGTCCCTAAACAAGCCAGCATGAGGAGGCCCCCTTTGCTTTAATTCTTACAAGGGAAGTTACCTCGAGCAAATGGATGTTAACCAATCCACTGTTGTTTAATGTCCCTACTCAAGTTCCCCTACAAAACCCAACTGTCCTGCCAGAACATCAGAGAGCCTTTGTGTTTTATAGATATGGGGCTGTTCAGTTCATGACTCAATAGCAGAATCCCATTCTGTTATTATACTGAATTTTTAAGTTTAAATAAAAACTGGTATTTTTTTTTACTTTTGGTGTGTATTACTTGACTCTATTAGTTATGAAGATGATTGGTACCTGGTGTAAGGTCTGGGCTGCCCATCATAAAGAAGTCAATAGTCTGGAGTTGCGTCTTGGTAGGAAAGCATCAAGTTTATTGAAAGAGAAACTCCTGGGAAGATGGGACGGGTGTCCTGCCTTAGGAGCTCCATCTCTGGGTGGGTCCCAAGCACAAAGGGACTATAAAGGAAAGGAGAAGAGAGGAGAGGGTAAGGGATAAGAGGAGAAGGGAGGGAAGAGAAGGGGGAAGTGAGATAACTTCATGAAGTCATTGAACATTTGCCATAAAACAAGAATCTCCTACTGAATTATTCCTTGGAACCTGTGTAGCCACAGCACTAATTATAGATGAAGTCTACTCCTACACGGGGAACAACAATATGCAGGTGTGTGAACAATATCTATATTTGATCAATGTTAACCTATTTAGATTTACAGGCAAAAACAGATTAAGAGGTATTCATTTATGGCTAAGCACATTGTGCAAAAGTGTAAACAATGCTAAGTGCCAGGGTTAGTTGCCCCTAGAAATTCAAAGCATGAAAATAAATAATGCTTGCAATGATACCCTATTCCCAAACAATTCTAGAAGATGTTATTTTCATCCTTGCTTGGATGTCTCATCCTACACTGTTAGAATAGTGCCTCATTTTCTGTGAAACTGGTAGCTATTTCTACAGACTGTTAGAACAGTGTCTCGGTTTCTGGGAAACTAGTAGCTATTTCTACAGACAAAACCCGTCGCTGCCTAGATCATTAATGTGCTGTTCTGTAAGGCACAGGGCTGACCCTCTGATCTCCTAGTAATATGAACATTGTTTTCCTTCTGAATTTCTTTTCTTTTCACCTAAGAAATGGAACAAAATAACTTATACTATAAAGGAAAGCACAGGGGAGAATTTTCATAGATAAAAGACTGCTCACCAGACAGAGCCCCAAGGAAGAGAGTGGGAGTGAATGTGTCTCCCCTGACCCTCCGTAAAGGCTAGATGAAGCTTTTGGTTCTAATTTTATGAAGAGAATTATGTAGGGAGGGGGACGTGATGTCAGAAGAAGTGAGCAGAACTAAGCACTGACTTAATTCAAAGTGCTCAATTATCTCCCTTCTAAGCAAGACACCCTCTTGGTTTATTTCTTTGTGCTTTATGTGTTTTTGCCATACTTGGCTCTCACTTGTGACAGTTTATGAGCACCCCTCATTAATATGTTGTGTGTCTCTATATAGCAATACATTAAAATTTTATGATGCTGTATTCTCTATGAATATCCTCTCTCTCTCTCTCTCTCTCTCTCTCTCTCTCTCTCTCTCTCTCTGTCTCTCTCTCTCTGTGTGTGTGTGTGTGTGTGTGTGTGTGTGTGTGGTGTGCATGCTAGAGGATAGAACTAATTTCTTTAGCCTTCTTTCACTCCACAATGTGCTTTTGGGACTTGCACTTGTATTGATGCACACTATTCCAGGGATAGTAACAGAGGCGGCATGAAGTGCAATGATTGCAAGTGCATCCTCACATCTGGATTGCCTGTCATCGCAACCCACTCTCCAGCTGTGTGAGCTCAGCCTGTGAACTCAACACTGTGAATCATCAGGTCTCTTTCTAAAACAATGTTCACAAAGATGTGTAAAATACTTAAAACATAAATATCTAGCAGGTTATAGAAAGCCTAAGTGCTGTCATCATGACTACTATGCCCTTGTCTGAGCTGTACTGACAAATCTTGTAAATGTACCTTTATGGATTCCTCCTGAGTTTCTCTGGGGTGTAGACTACAGAGAGGACTAGCTAGGTCACAGGGTGTAGGCTCTCATGATTTCACCATGTGCTGCCAATGTTCTCTACAGAATGACTACGTGGTCAAAGTTCACACCATCAGTTCCTGGGGGTTCTATGAAATATTTTGTCAGTCACTGAGAGCACAGATTTTTAATGAGTCTTGCCTCAAGTTCCAATGACATCATCTGTCTGGAGGACTCTTGTCCAAGTTGGGTGGAGAAACAGCTCTGACACACTGCCATCATAGCAGCCTATGTACCCTAGAGCCCCAAGTCTTTCAAAGTTCATCGAAAGGGACTCAAAATCTCCCTGAGATGGGCACATGGCCCAGAGTGCTTTCTTGGGTATTCTATAGGAGGCTCTGACCCTCTTATCCCTATCCTGGGCAAGAATCCCTACTTCTGGCAGCCACTTCTACTGCTGGATGATGTCAGCTCGGGATACCAGGCAGAGATATTGCAAGAAAAACAGTTCTGTAGACAGGCAAGGCTGTGAAGGACTGAGAAACTGTTGATGTGACATAGTGGAACAGGTGACATGGGGCATTCTCTTTCCAAAATTTTCTTGTTACCAACAATCTCACCATGGTTTAAAGAATAAAAGAACAATATAAATGAGAGTGTTTGTGTTAGGCCTCGAGCTAGTAACATCTTCCCTGGAAGATAGTACACCACCACTTCCTGTGGAGGGCTCTAGGCTCAATGCCTATTAGTGTTAGAGGAGGTAAGCATCTAAGCAATAGACAGCAAAGGACTTGGGCATATGATACATGGTTGGTGTTCAAAGGGTGATGGATGTTTGATGAGGTTGGAGGATGTATCTTGGGCTTCCAGGGACAGTTCCAGAGACGTATAGACATATAGATCCAGTGGAGACTCTTGGCCCTCTAATGTGCCATTTATATCCAGCCTAACACTTATGTCATATTAAGATGCTCTTGAAATGGTGCCATATTATAATATGAATATCATATTATGATATTCAAGAATATTCTCTTCTTAGTTAAAATGTTGTGAGACACACATATATGATATATCACACATATATTCAGAGATGTTTTTCTTAGGCAAATCTAAATCCAACCAAGTTGACAATGAAGATCAACCATCTGACTTCCTAATGGATTTCTCAGTTTAAATACTACCATGCTTTCTTGTTTCTCTTTTCTTTTGAGATGGGGCTCTGTGTTAATTACTCAAGCTGACCACAAACTTAAACCCTCCCTCCTCAGACTCCTCAGTAGGTAGAGTTATAGATGTGTGTCACCACAACTGCCTTCTTGTTACCTTTTCTTCTGGTAGTTTTGATATGGACTAACACAGTTACACCTAGGAGGTTCTCAGAGCACATCTGTTGGTGAGTGGGTAGTTATGGGAGAAGAGAGATTTTTCTTCTTTAACTCTTCTCAGATTTCACCAGTGCTGAAACTTCCTTCATTTCCCTAGATAATCTCTTTATTTTATAAGGTATATATCAGCTAAAATGAGAGGTGTGCTGAAATCTGAGTTTATCTTAGCTGGAGGCTCTAGATCCTTTGGTGGCAAAACTAGTCTTAACCATGGCATCCTGGCATATGGAGAGCCTGAAGCCAAACTAATAGATGCCTCAAGAGACTAGGGAGAAGTAAAAGGCACTGGGACTGCTATTAGGAAGTGGGACAGCCTGAGGAACATGGATGCTTACATTGCAATTTTGGGAAGCAAGGAAAGATGCTGCTTAGAAAGAATGAATTTAACAGGGAGCATCAGTAGAGTGGCAAGGTAGAAAGTAATGGTAGAGGTTAGGGTTTGGGGTGGAATCAAGTATACAAGGTTGGAAGGCATTACAATTGGTGAAATAGGAAGAAGTTGAGGTTTCTGATCTGATTCTAGGGTCCAATATGGAAGTTTCTGGTATGGTTTTTCCCTATGGCCTCCCCCGTTTTATCCAGTTCCATCTCATGCTACTCAAGAGAGGCAGTTCTGATATTTGGCCCTCCTACTTAAGCACCAAGTTGGTTACAGTGAGTGTGTCTCTCTGGATCATCTGATAAACCACCACAGTCCTCAATCCCCAGCCAATGTATCTCCATGCTTCAGAAGATACAGGAACAAGGAGACAATTTTAAGCCAGTTTATAATCCATCAGTTCTGAACACCAAGTCTCAGTCAACTCAAAAGCTTTGATGGACTTCCGTTATGAAACTGAAAATGAAGTTTGAAAAAAAAATATGGCGTTGGCTCTGGGTTCATAAGAGGTGAGAGCCAATAAAGGGCAGCTAGTACATAGACAGTTTGAGTAAGAAAGCAGATGCTGGCATGGGGAAATGGAAGCATGTAAGAGGGCAACTAACTGAAACTGGGGTAGGAAAGTGGGTGAGACAGGAAGGACTGTTGGGGGAAGTGAGAGTAAGCCCTGATGCAGAGGACAAGCAGGAGTAAACTGAGTAGAGGTCTGTGGTGTACGTGGAGTGGTGATGTTGTTGGGAAGGAGCAGAACTTCAAGCCACAGAGATGAAAGAAGACAGGACACACTCAAGGCTCTAGACACAATATAGCTGGAGCCACAGAAGGTTTTCCATTTAATTTCCTGTGAATTTGAACACTCGACTTGTTTGACACCTATATCTGCTTGACTTCTTTGGCATATGCATCACTTGGCAAAGGAGAAAAGGTGTTACTTTATAGAGTTTTAAGGGGTAGATGAGGTGAACACAGAGACAACAGCTCAGTACCTGTCTTGTGGTAAATGTTCAACAGGCTGTATATTCATCTACCCTCTTCATACTCAGTCATGCTTCCTCTAACTGTTTCTCGTGTTTTCGGGTAGGAACTTCGCTTTGGATTACTTTGTGCTTTCCAGCTGTAGCTCTTTCCATTAAGCGGAGCAGTGGTTGATCCATAACTCATCTAATCTACTCAATTAGGCTCAGAGGACTTGAGTCCAAAGTTATCAGCTAAATCTGATAGAACTCTGGCTGCCTGTGGAGGGTAGGGACATGAAGGTGAGTTGCATACTGATATTAGAAGCTGGTGCCGTGCCAGGTTTCTATGAGCCTACCAGACGCTGTGTGGCACCTTAGCAAATCCAGCCCCGGGGTGCAGAGTCCAGCATTTTTACCTGGAGTTCCCTTCGCTTTAGGTCATCTTTGCCACGGCATTACCAATTGATGGGTAGGCATCACTATTAATTTGGAAGTGCTATACCTGCCAAAGAGAATTCCTATTGCTGTAGCATCCTGGTCACTCTCATGTCCCTCACAGTAGAAAACAATTCATGTTACAATTTCCTTGCTTCAGTGGACATTGATAGTTTATGAATATGTGTCTACCAGACCCTGTTTCTTGATTTGGGACTAACTTGTGACAGCAGGGGAGTGGTGCTGAGAGATGTGGCTTGTAAGGAAACCTCACTAAAAATCTTCTCTTTGTTTCTGATGATTCTAATTTTACCCCAGGGGTTCCCAGGAGTTGGAATGATGATGAAGGAAACAATTTTAAAAAGTCAAACTGGTAAGAGGACTAATCACATATTCATTCAAGGTCCCTTTATCCTCCATTCCATTGTTTGCTTGCCTATCCCTGGAGACAGGTGCAACATATCAAATTAAAGGAAGCAGCCATCATGTCAGACATCTTCCTCACTGGGAGCCTGGCCCAGGCCTTCCCATTGCTGCCTTGTCTCTTTTTTTACAGAGCATCAGTAGGCCTCTCTCCCACAGACTTCTGAGCTGGTGTTAATCTTATTTCAGAGCCAGAAGTACACCATGTTTATTTTGTTTTCATTCACCTTCGTTGACAGGAAACTGGCAAGTCCCTCTCAGAAGAAGCTATTTTCTGTCTCAAGTCTTCCTGGTTCCTTTTGTCATCTAAGAAGTGTCTGATATGTATCTAGGGACATATAAGCTGTGCATTCGTTGTATACAATGCCTCCATTGTATGCGATGATTTTGCTCAATCTTTTACAATCCCCCTGCTTCCAGAAAACCAGAACCACAAAATTTAACGGGATTTTTACGTTGTTCCTGAGGAAATATAATATATTGCTACTTCCTCTGGAGTCCTTGGTTGCTTACTTAAGGATTGTTTGTCACACAGCTGAATTGTATACAGTGCCCTGCTCCCTGCTTGCTCTGATGTCTATAACATTTACTCTCTAATGAACTAGGTTCACAGGGACTGTGGAGCCAAGAATCAGTTAAGGTTCAAGAAGAGAGCTTGTGCCATTTCTCTACCTACAGAGTGCAGAACTAGCAGGCCTGTCTTACATTTCCAGTGTCTAACCTTTGTCCTATCCTGAATATACAGCTTTGTCCTTTCTGGGTTTCATCAGACAGAAGCCAGTCATAGGAACTAAGTGAGTCTCTCTCATATGTCATAGGGCATACACCCCAGCATGCGGTGTGTGGTCCCACCAGTGTGAGTCACAGAGGATACTGTTCCCTATTCCAGACCTACTTTAGAAACATAGTCTCTGGTGCAGAGGCTACGGAAATGACTTAAAAACGGCCTTGCTTCAAATGGGCTTAGAGCACCAAGTCCACAAGATGGAAACCTGTCTTGTTTATTGCTGTTTCCCAATATCTAGTGTAGGACTCAGAACTTAGTGTCAAACAGTAATAGTAGTAGATACATGAATAATAAGACAATCTAAGAGAATTTAAAAATTGAAGAAAAGAATGGAAGCTAAAGTAGAAGTGATAAAGTGATTTGGATCCTTCTGTCTAAAAAACAAAAAAGTAAAACTATTAAAATGAACTTACCAGACTTTGAATTTAAAACATTGCAAAGACTTGATAACAGATAGAATGTATCATATTTACATTTATACTTCTGTGATGAGACACCATGGCCAAGGTGACTTATAGAAGGAAAGGTTTATTAGGACTTATGACCTAAGAGTGTGAGTCCATGACCTTCATAGTGGGGAGCATAGTAGCAGGCTCCCCATATCAAGTCTTTATCTGCCATTGCAACCTCTCCTCCGAAATAACACACACATACACACACACACACACACACCACCACCACCACCACCACCACCACCACCACCACCATCACTACCACCACCACCACCAACAACAACAACAACAGAAAATAAAGCATAGAAAACAGATGAATGGTCAGCTCTCCTATATGTATGCCTTGGGCCAACTCACCCACACCCTACCATTAGGGCCAGTTCCACTCTGCTGCCTGGGAAAGGCACTGGGATCACTCTTCCAAGTGCTGCCAGTGGTGAGAAATGGGCGCAGCTCACAAGAGCCCCTCATCTGGTGAGGGGCAGAGCCAGTTCTGCACAGTCCCTGTACATACGTTATGGCTTTTACCTGCGGGCCTATCTCAGAACCTGTGGCGAATAGTGGGAATAATCAGAACAAAATAGAAGATGTAATGTGGCTGAGTCGAGTGGAAAGCCAACGGAGCAGGAGAGGTAAGGGACAGATATCCAGGCACAAAGTCGGCAGGGTGCTCTTTAAACTAGATGCTATCCTCGTATGGAACAACCTTTTGAAAGAAGAATAAACTGTGTAGAGTTCAGCAGAACAGATTTTAAAGTCTAAAATTAGTATGACGTCAGTGGGTTAAAAAGTCTTCAGCAATGTGTCTATTTCACCTTAGCATATCTATTTTAAGAATTGTTAATAATTTTTTAAAGCCTGAAGAAACTACACATTCATGTAAATAATGATATAAGCAATTTAATTCTTCTCTAAATGATTTACCTCTTATTAACAGTCTGTAACAAAGTAAACATACAAATTCTGTCTTTAAAGACAGAATTATTGGTCCTTCAAAGATAAGGAAGCTTTAAATTTAATAGACTGTTTGGATTTGACAGGATCAATGGAAAAGTGGGGAAGTGGAATAGTACCTTGCTATGAGGAAGTCTAGCCTGACTTTTTATAGAAGGACTCGAACTGAGTCTGTAGACTGATCACTGTATGTAAAATCATGACTCCTCCATCCCTTTGGAAGCTCTTAATTCTATCTACTTTGCTCTTCTTGTTTATCCATAGCACTCACCTTTTCCCAACAGACTAATTATTTTCTATTGTCTGTCTGTCTTACCCAGCACTTCAGCACCATGAAGGGTGTAACGCTGCTGGCAGTTTTGTTTACTTGCTTTTCTCCACTTTCTAGAGCAGTGCCTGGTGGCTTGAGTTTAAAGCATATGCAGACCCAGACCCATGGGCACACAAACATTGGTGAGTAGGCACACAGTTGGGGCATCCCTTCTCTGTAGCTTCTATCTGGAATATAGACACACTGCTGGGCCGGAACAAATGCCACAGAAAATGCCCAGCTTCTCATGTCTTTGTTTTGAAGATATCACTCCAGTTTGGATGTTTAATGTCCCTCAAAGGATCTCATGACAAAAGCTAAGGCCCTGCTCATGGCACCTTTGGGAGGCATTAGAAACTTAAGACAAAGAGTCTCGCAATAAAAAGTTAGGTCTTTGGGGGATATGCTTGAAAGGAGATGGTGAGATGTCAGTCTCTTCCTCATTTTACTTTCCAGCCAGCACTGTATGACACACAGACCGAAAGCTGGATTGGTTGGATCACACACTGATGGAGATACACCGGCCCAAATGGAAACCTGAAGCGTTTTTTTTATACATTTGAATTGAGGCAGGTTTATTGTTCACAGCTGGACAAGGAAGCAGGTTTAGGTAATCTCAGTACAAAGTTTGTATAGGGAACTTGAGTGGTTGGAAGCATCCAGGAAGAGGAAGCTGTGCTTGGGACTCTGTACACACTGTCAACATCCACGCTCAGGCCAGGGAAAGGCTCTGCATTCCCATGAGTCTGTGGCATTGGGCTCCTTGGTACAGTCATGCTCAAGTCATTAATACACATACGTTCAGGGCTTCACCTGCTCCCCACATTCACCACAGGTCCAAAAACAGTGAACCAACCAACCAACCAACCAACCAACCAACCAACCAACCAACAACGGACTCGAAACTCAAATACTGTGATTTTCTCAGATATTTTGTTACAGTAGCTGAGAGCTATCTTAAACAGACACTAAAATATCTATAAGTGTGTCTACCTCATTAAATAGGAAAAAAGAATTTCTTTATATACTCTGGGTTCTCCCCTGGCCTAGCAGACCCAAACATGGGTGCTCTGCAGCCCACAGTTCAGTGTGAGACACAGAGTCCGAGATGTAGCGCACAGATACGGCTCTCAGGCAGATATGCTTCCAGACTCTGGGGACTGGGCACAAGCCCTCAGGGGGCTAGGGACTCCTCTGTAGACCAGCTGGATGGGCTGAGGCCAAACCCACCCTGTTCAGATCTAGCCAATGGACATCTCATTCTGCATGATTATAAGGAGGGCAGGGACTGCCTCCGAGAAGAACTCTGATGCCCCCAATTTGATCATTTCCCCTTGGTGGGGAGATGTGGCCACAAATAGAGGAAGGGGAAGTAGGCTATGTGGATGAAACCTGATAGGATATGGTCATATGGTGGGGGAGGAGGTCCCCTTCTGTCACAGGTCTAGGGGAGGGGAATAGGACGGAAGAGGGAGGGATTATGGGAACAGGAAGATACAAGTGAGGGGATAACAATCTGTAACCTGAATAAATTATAATAAAAATGATACTTTAAATTTTTCTTTATATAATCTAAGGGTCTGGTCACTTATCTATTCATTCCCCAATTTTATATTGCACTCTTGCATGTAAATATTGTTTGCAAATTCTGTGGGCCAGTGGCTTTAGCTTGATGTAACCATCAGAGAGAGCCAAGAAAGGAGAAGTTAGAGGAATCTCGCCCATTTCCTTTTCTTTTCCTTCGGGCTGTAACTCAGAATTGGCATTGTCTTTTTTGTGATTCCCAGATAAGTGCCCACATGCCTTCTTCCATGGTCCAGCTTTCATCCAGCACTGATCTCATAAAATCCTGTCCGTCCTTCCACACTATGTAGGCATAGAGAGGTAAATATGACCCCCTGCGTGGACTGTTATTTGCCTCTTGGCATAACGTTAAGTCAGGTGGAATCTAAACCCGTAACCAAACCATGAAAGTCCCATGTTTTGTCACTTCATACAGGTTGCCATGGAAAATCTATTACCTCCTTCCTGACTGATATGCCATCTACAAACACCTAATGTTCAGAGGTATGGGAATGGAGAAAACTTCAATTATTTCAGAAATAGAGACAGGTCTAATCAACTTTAAAGTGCACTCACGTATTTCCCCCTGGTTTCCTTGTGAATAAGTTCACTTTCATGTTATGCGAAAACACTTTGTAGACATTTTCAGAATCTCATATCTAATTATGGCTAAGCCAACAAGGGAATTGCAGCTTTATCAGAAGTTTACTTTGTAAGGTTGACACATAGTTCTGCCAAACACAGCATCCATTCCCCTCACAGTGTGCTGAAGCCAAAGATCCCATTAAATAAGGTTCAAGTCCTCAGTTATGCAGAAATATAAACAGCCTGCTCACTGTCACTTGGAATTATATTATCTTTAGGAAGAAAGTAACATCCGACTATTAAACAGTGCTGACCTCTGCATACAGAAATTTGAACATGATAGAAGATGAAATCCTGCACTTTCTTCATTAGAAGATAAAACACTGTATTTTCACACAACATAATACACCCATATTTTGCCATTAAATATGGAGCCTACTTATAATTAAATAATACACAAAGAATGCTTCTGTGGGTACCCAATGAGACATTTGACTACCCTTCGTAGCAGGAAGCAGAATATGCAAACAGAAAGATTTATTGTGCAATTCTCTCGGTGGAGTGAGTTCATCCTCAACTGTGGACATGGTATTTGTGATTTTCTCAGATGGTTTGAGAAAGACAACTAATGACAGGAAAGCATATCTAATGAAAACTTCCACAGATTAAAAATCTAATATTGTCTCTGTCCACAGGAGAAAAGACTAGTAGAATAGATAACCCATGTTCACATAGCTCTTCTGACTCCCCTAGCCAAAACAAAATTAGTCTTATTTCTTTTTTTATAGCAACCTTTTTCTTTTTTATTTTATTATATATATTTTTATTAATTTATTCATATTACATCTAAATTGTTATCCCATCCCTTATATCCTCCCATTCCTCCCTTCTTCCCACTTTTCCCATACTCCTCTCCCCTATGACTGTGACTGAGGGGGACTTCCTCCTCCTGTATATGCTCATAGGGTATCAAGTCTCTTCTTGGTAGCCTGCTATCCTTCCTCTGAGTGCCACCAGGCCTCCCCATCCAGGGGATGTGGTCAAATATGGAGCACCAGAGTTTGTGTGAAAGTCAGTCCCCACTCTCCACTCAACTGTGAAGAATGTCCTGCCCATTGGCTAGGTCTGGATAGAGGTTCTAAGTTTTCTGTATGTATTGTTTACTTTATAAAATTGCAGTCTTAAAGAAAATGTTCTGTATGTAATCAGGCATCTCTGCATTGTCTTTCTATTGGCACCCTTACAAATCCAAGTCACGTCTCCCCAGTACAACGCCTTTGGAGCAATGATTGATAATTTGGTAGGAGATGCTACCAAAAGAAGAGCTTGTGGCATTGACTCTTCTGAAAGAGTATGAAAAAAACCTCTTTCCATGGGGAATTTTTATTTACTCACAGAGTGGTTGTGTATGCAACGTGATCAACCATTTCCACACTTGCTTTGCCCTTTACACTCACCAAGATGTGGCCTCATTGTACGCTCAGTTATATTGTGACTCAGGCTGTCTCAGAATATAAGAAAATAAAAAGTTTCTGTTCACCCTCATGGCAAGACCAGGTTCTCTGAAGCATTTTACCCTTGAAATTTCCAACATCCTGGTATTAAGAATCAGCAAATGACACTGATATTTAGATGGATTCATATGTACTCAGCCAGGGAAAAATATATTGACCAACATTTTTCAATGATACTGTCCAATTACATGGGGAAAATGTACTTTAATCAGCTATATAGTGAAGACAAAGGACAAAGTTGAGAGTAGGTTAGAGCAAAATATTTAAACAATTTTCAAATGGTAATAGTTATTTCCTGAACATACCTCTAAAGCAGCAGGTCTCAGTCTTCCTAATGCTGCGACCCTTTAATACAGCTCTTCATGTGGTGACCCCCCCAACCAGAAAATCATTTTGTTTCTACTTCATAACTACAATTCTTCAGCTGTTATGAATCAAAATGTAAATATCTGCTATGTGACCCCCAAAGGGGTCATGACCCACACATTGAGAACTGCTGTTAGAGGAAAGAGAGTCCCAGACATTGTAGACCTTTTGCCATGTTGAAGATTTAGGGCCTTGAATGTTTAGGAAAAACACCGAATTTCTCAGCAAAATAGAGGAAACCAAACCATACCTGAGAACCATAGAATGGAGAACACTCTTCTGCTGAATAGCTAAAATGAGACCTTGGGGAGGAGAGGTGAAAAGATGCTGTGGGAAATGCTATACCTTGTTGTCCTACCAGAGTTTCAGTAGACAAAATGTTGCTTAATAGTTAGCTTGTTGCTAGCAGTTTAGGGAAATGCAGACATATTAGGGTGAAGAAGAAGAAGAAGAAGAAGAAGAAGAAGAAGAAGAAGAAGAAGA
>OU015745.1:97646878-97668379 GCA_907169655.1 Acomys percivali | reverse complement strand
AGAGAGAGAGAGAGAGAGAGAGAGAGAGAGAGAGAGAGAGAGAGAGAACACAACTTCTCCCCTTCCACCAGTCATTCCAAGAGCTAGAACTCAGGCCCTCAGGTTTGGTAGCAATCATCTTTACCCATGCAGCCATCTCCTGCCCTGCCTGTGATTCTTATTTTTTCATTATTAATTTACTTATTCATTCACTTTACATCCCAGTCATATCCCCTTCCCTCTTCTCTTCCCAGTCCCACCCTTCTTCTCTGTTCTCCCTCCCCTCCACCCCAGCTCATCAAGTTCCATCAGAACTGAGTTCATTCTCTTCTGCTGGGGCCTAGCAAGGCAGTCCCATGAGAAGGAAGTGATCCAAAGGAGGCAACAGAGTCCATGTGAGAGACAGCCCCCACTCCCCTTACTAGGGGACCACAGGAGGATTAAGCTGCCCATCAGCTACATCTAGGTAGAGAACCTCGGTCCAGTCCTTGCATGGCCCTTGGTTGGTACTTCAGTCTCCACAAGCCCCTCTGGGCCCTGGTTAGTTGGCTCTGTTGGTCTTCTTGTGGAGCTCCTGTCACCTCTAGGTCCTTTTCTCCTCCCCCCAGCTTTACCAGTAGACTATGTATGCTTCGCCCAATGTTTGACTGTGAGTGTCAGCATCTGTTTCAAACTGCTTCTGTGTGGAGCCTTGTGTAAAATATCTTTTCCCATCTGTTTTTAGGTGACACTGTGTGTCATGAACATTCATATTCTGCTTTTTTTTTTTTACGTTGTTAAAAGTAGCAACTATTTTTATGCTTCTGTTTTTGTGTTTTCCCAAATTGTTAACTTCTGATGGAAAGGATAGTGTTGTTAGCATATTCCAGGGGAAGAGTTATAGCCAGGCTGTGGAATTAGAATCTGCTCTATGCAGAGACAACGTGAAGCAGAATGATACGCATGGTTAAGGTAATTATCTGCCTCTGGAGAAGTGTCAGCTCCTGCTCTGACCTTGTGCTTTTAAGTTTAATGAGATGGGAGAATTCTGCCACCATTGAAATCCTAGAGCTGCCTTCACTGGAACAGAATCTGAGTCACAATTCCTTGAGACATCAGGGAATCTCAAGGTCAAGTGGTTTTCTTCCTTGTTGGGTAAATCAAATGATAAGGCTCAGGAAAGCCAGAGTTCTTCAAGGGTTCAGATCAATCATCTGGGTGATAGTCTAGTGCACGGGGTATGCACAGAGCTTAAATAACATAGATCGGACAAAAATAACTCAGGTTTTAGCTTCATTGAAGACTATATATTTGAGGTAATTTGCCTTATGATCTTCAATTTTTAAAAAACAAGCAAACAAAACCTAAACAATCACATGTTTTAAAATTTTTTTTTATTATTTTTATATGGGGGTATGTGTAAGACACAGAGAGAGAGAAAGAGAGAGAGAGAGAGAGAGAGAGAGAGAGAGAGAGAGAGAGAGAGACAGAGACAGAGACAGAGAGACAGAGACAGAGAGACAGAGACAGAGAGACAGAGACAGAGACAGACAGACAGACAGACAGATAGACAGACAGACAGATAGATATCTGTGAGAGAATATACATGCCATGGTTCTTGTGTAGAGGTCAGACAACTTTTCAGAATGGGTTCTCTCCTTCTTCTGCCATGTTGCATACTCCAGGCTAGGTGACTTATGAACCTCTGTGCAATTTCCCTATCTTTTTTTCCATCTTGCTATGTTTGCTGAGGTTACAGATGTGCACTGCCGTACACAGCTTTTTACAAGGGTTCTGGGGCTCAAACTTGGGTGACCAAGCATTCATGGCAAGTGTGTCACCCATACAGCCATCTCACTGGTCCTGTGAATTCAGTCTTATTAAAAAATTTAAAAAGCTTAAGTTATCTTCATCTCCTCTCCCCTTCTCAAAGGTGACTACTGTTATCAGTTAACTGTGAGCCTTCCAGAATGTTTTCCTCCAATATACATATTATGAGAGATGCCCATTTTACTATGTAGTCAAACATAAATACCTAAGTGATCCTATAACTCTTCCCACTATCATATTTTTGGAAACAGTTACACATCAGTTTTCAGATATCCACCTTTCCTAATTTTTAACTGTTGCCTTCTGCCCTATAGCTTGAATGTACTGATTGTTTTTTCATCAGGTCTTCAGTCATTAATTTTCTATTGATATGAGAAAATACCTAAGAAAAATCATGTGAGAAAGCCCTGCTTATAAAGCTTTCTGTTCGTGTTGGGCTGTGGTGGGCAGTATATCAAGGTGGCAGGATGATAAGATAGAGCGAGATGTTTACTCATGGAAGCTGGGGAACAAAGAACAGAGGGAAGACAAGATCCCAATATCCACTTCCAGGGCACATACCAGTGGCCTAAATTCATACTATAGTATCCTCCACTCCTGCTTCCTAAACATTTCCACCACCTTGTGATTACCCCACAGACCAGTAACCAAATCTTTAGCCTGATGCCTTTGCTGGTCATTTAAGACCACCCCTACCACACACAAACACAAAGAGCTTCACTATTGTCTAAAAGTGACTCATTTCAAATATTTTGCTCTTATAAGTGTGAATACAATTTATATACTTCCCATCATTCTGTATGTATAGGCATTTTAAACTTAATTACAGATCACGGGATATATACATTTCAACCTATAGCACCATCAGATTATATGATGCATGTACCAGCTTGTACTTTCAACACTCCCCTGGCACTCCTTCCTCTATTGCTTCACAAACACTTGATAACACATATTTCAGCTTTTGCATTGAGTAAAATCTCCATGCTGCTTTTGCTTATATTTCTTTGCGCTGTGGTGATGCTGAGCACCATTTAATGGTGGCATTGCTTGTTTGCATCTTCTCTTTCATAGGATCCCATTAACATGTAGTAAGTCCCTTCTCAACTTCATTGGCTTAATTTATTTTCATATTCCTACATAGGAGCTATTGTTTATTTAATTAAATCTTTTGAATATATTAAGATCTTGGGAAAGGGGGCTCTTGTCCACTTTTATTTTTATTTAATGAACAAATAACAATGTAAGTATTTTACAACAACTTGTAATATCACAGAAGATTGCCAAGAAGTAGCTAACCTCCTACTACTAGTGTAGTTAAATCACAGATACTGCTCTCTACTAGTTAGAGCTGATGAAATGGAGCTCTACAGTGATGAGGTTGGGTTTTTTGCTTTGTTTAGGAGATAGGGTCTCCCTGTGTAGTCACTGTCCTGCTTCACTGTGCAGAGGTTATAGGAATATAGTGCCATCCCCAGCTAGGAAAATCAAATCTAAAACCCACTATCTTTGGGTTCAGATTTTCTTTCTAGGTGAATATTGGTAATTTTACTCAGGTTGCATGGGACCCTAGGACCTCAGAGAAGAAGTGACTTGGGTAAGAATTATCTAGTCTAAATCCTGTGATTAAAGCATTTTTTTTACAACCTGGTTTTCTGCACACAGAGCACTGGATTTCAATAGTCATCTTGTTGTGTTCACCAGCACCTGCTTAGCCAGCGCAAGGGACCAAATGGTTTACCTGTATCCTAAATTTCAACAAACAAGACTCATAGGTACTCTCAGGGGTACAGAGATGGTACAGAAATGGATACAAAGCCTTGGCTTTGATGTCTTCAAAATTTTGAACCTAAAATGAAGGCGGAGTGGTGGTGGATGGCAGAAGCTAAATGTTCTAACAAGACTTGGCAGCTTGGTCTTGGTTCCTCTGTGGATAAGTTACATAGCAAAAAGTGTCCTCTGAGGAGTCATGAGCTACACACCCTCATTGAATAAATCCTAGTTATTCTTGGGTCTGCAGTTTGGTCACCTCACAGGCTATGTTCAGTTGCAGTTCTTAGACAAATTCTTTTAGGTTTTGATTTTTTCCATTTCAGTTTGTTAGGAATATTAAGCCCAACCATATGTCTCGAGTAGCCTAAGATGTGACACATATGCTCACAATGAGACCACAGAGGTAGGCCCGCCGAGCCAATGCCAATTTCTATTTTTAGCAGAGACTTTAGATGCCTGTTCAACACGTTTACTTAAAAAGTAATTGTTGTCCATACTGTATGTCAAGCTGTCACAAGATATACTAAAGAAGAAGGCCACGTGATGCTATCCCTCAGTGTCCTTCCTTCATGCCAGCAGAGTACTGTTGTGAAGAATTAGAGGTTTCTAAGTTGTCATAGGAATAAAAAGAGTTAAAAGAAAATCACTTTCTCCCTCCAGTCAGTGTCAAACTGAAGAAGAATCATCAGTTTCCTTTGGACCCTGCTATAATACTGTAAGGTAGCTATATAACCTGTCAACTATATATGATGGTTCATAAAAATGTTCCTTTGTTTTCTACAAGATTGCAATTCAGACCCCATTATTTCATGTCAGACATTCTGAGACTATGAAAACTAGTCAATAAGGAGGAAGATTCCAGCTTAGTCCCAGCTAGTTTCTCTGTATTGTGCACCCAAAATGTGCTGTGTCTTCAGCAATAGTCTTATAATTTACAAACTTTCTTTCTTTCTTTATTGGTTGTGAAGTCAGTTTCCTGTACCTTCTGAAGATTTCTGATTCCTGAAAAATTCTACTTCCTCCTTCTCATTTCTTTCCCAGTTCTTTTGAAGAAGAAAATCTAGAAGGTAACAGTATTGTGGGGGGACTCTGTGGCACAGTCCGTATTCTATCACTTCTGTTGGGACTTCAGTGGTTTTGGTTATAAAATAGATGAAAACATTAATGTAACATCTGGCCTCCTTATATTAATGAGATGATTAAGGAAAATGAAATGGGTGTCTCCAGGAGTATTGACTTCTGTCTCCTTTTCCTAATTAATGCTTAGGGTTGTGAATCATCTAATTCTGGTCTATGATCACATTTTATACTTTGGAAAAATTTCCTTTGCTCGGATGTCTAACTGGATCAGTTCTTTCTGTTCTGAGAACATTGTCTTCAATGTTGGCCTAACCAGCTCTGTCTCAGGAGAAAGCTCAGATTTCCCCATCACTACCATTACCACGTGGCTACCGTGAACTCTATACCACTGTAGACTGTTTACAGGAGTCCCATCATGAAAGGCCCAGGTCTCACATGATGTGTTGATTATCTGCCTCTTTTATTGAGATAGATGGATAGAGAGCTCTGCTGTCAATATGACATAATTATTGCCACTATGTCCTACTTTCAGTTATCAATTATTTAATAATAAGCCCAAGACTTACCTAAATACTTAATAATAAAGTCCACAAGCTGACAAGAGTACTTTGCACCATGTGGCTGATGCAAGTTCCAGCTAAGCCATCCTTCTCTTGGTTCAAAAAGGTCTCCATGTACTCTATAACCACCAGGAAACTTCACAGGACACCCTAGTATACCCTGTTTTCAGCATTAGGGACACTCCTAGTTTATAACTGATTTGCAGTGTTGAAATGTTTGGAAAAACATTGGTCTCAACTTCCCTTCACCTTGTTGGGCTAGAAAACAAGTGTGCCTTCCATTGCAACTGGTGTCCATTGTCTATGCCAATGAAAAGCTGGGATTGGGGAACATTCTCTCTCTTTTTTTTTTAAATTTCCTTCCTTCTTTCTTCCCATATCAGATGCAACATTACTTATTTAAACTGAAACAGATTTGTTTGTTGGGGACTGTGTTGTCCCCAAATTCATATGTTGAAATTTTAACTCCAAAAGGTGATAGTCCCAGGAGGATGGTATGAAGAAATTGATTAAGTCATATTGGTGAAGCCTCTTGGAGAGAGAGGAAGAGAAAGACAGAGACAGATGAAGGCAGACATACATATGGAGATTGAGAGAGAGACAGAGAGAGAGAGAGAGAGAGAGAGAGAGAGAGAGAGAGAGAGAGACAGAGACAGAGACAGAGACAGAGACAGGGAGAGACAGAGAGAGACAGAGACACAGAAAGAGACAGAGAGAACACCTCCTTCTTAGCCACCACAATTGTAAAAATGAACTTTTTTCATGTGTAATAACTAGGGCTACTCTGTGACAGCAACCTAAATGGACTAAGTAGGAGAAAATTGACCCAAATTTTTAAAATTCTCCTTTGATTTTATGTCAGCAATAGAATCAATAGTGACCCAGCCAAACTCAATGGAGTTGCATTAAGAAAAAAGATGAAGATGCATCAGAGAACATGAAAACCAATGGTCTTTGCCTTTTGTTTGCTCCTCAAACTGCATGACTCCTTTTAATTCTGGGCAAAAAAAAAGAGTCTAGGCTTTTAAAAGTTTACTGGTCTTCCAAAAACTGCTACAAATCTTCTTATTTTTTAATTTTTCATTTCATTATGACAACTCTCAAAGAGTCATGAAAAATCATCTTTCAATGAAGAAATTCCAAATTGGCTTCAGTTGTTTCCTTAATCTACTTGATATACTGTGAATTTCTGGGCCTTGCTTAATTATTCAAACTTAACATATTCAACAAGCCTTTTTGGCCTCAAATGACTACTTCATCGTACGTGAGTCTACATATCTCAAAGACATATGGCTGGAGGATCGATTTGCTTCTCACTATTGTGAAATATTACATTTCACTCTATTAAATATTATAGTATAATTCACTATTATGAAATCAAACCCAAGTTTATATCCAGCATAAATCCCAGTATAGATGTTCCAATGCAGTCCAGTCCAGCACTGACAAGTACTAAGCTGTATTTGTTCTGCTCACCACAGGATCACTAAATGCTACCATGCCTGAAAGCACTGAGGCCTGTGAAAAAAGGACACATGAGGGGGGCAGAGTTCACTGCCAATCAGGAGGTGAGTGAGCCATCTTCAGAGCTGGTCCTGAAACCCACTTTATACCTTCATCTGACTGTGCCTGATGGCTTAAGGGAGATCAGAACTATAAGGAAATACTGAATTCCTGAACCTGTGTGAAGTAATACCACTATTTTTGTCTTGAATTACTAAATTTAGGGCTACTTTGTTTTTCAACAATAGAAAACTAATATGCTCAGGTAAGAAAACTAAAATCAATATTTAGAGAGCTGATTTTGACAAGACTTTAAGAATCATGGGCTCAAAAATATGGTCCTTTAGTCTATATGACAGACATAATTGGGATTTTCAGAATTCTTGACCTTTGAACACTCCCTCCCTGTTTATGAGTAGGGGAGCTAATTGGTTCTGGTAAGAGGTAGGTCCAGGACAGGCAAGACACCTAATTATTTTGCATATTTCTCTGACCTCTGGGGTTTGAACTAGTGAACCAAGGAAAGGTGTGCAATACACAATGGCACTATGCAACACTGTGATCTATGGCATTCCCTGTGGTCCAGGACTTGTAGTATTAGTGCCTTTCCTCAGTAGGTTATTCCTTTCCTCCTCACTTCCTGAGACTGAGTTTTCAGCCACAGTGATCTGAGGAGCTATCCAATATTCCTCAACAAACATCTTTGTTGCTTAAATAAGCTATTGCTCTATACGCAGTGTGTCATCGCAAGTGCAACAAAAGTCACATGAAAAGAATCAGAGACATCAAAATACATGATGCCAACAGGAAGTGTCTCATTCTGGCTGACTGGAACTGTCTTCTAAAGCACAACTTAATGAGCAAGTAAAAGTTGAGTTGTGATAGGGAAAGATTAGGATTAAAAGGCAGAGATTCTAACCCATTTAGGTAAGAGCATCAATGGTTACCAGCTGCTCGGGTTTACAAACGTTAGTAATTTACAAATTAAATGTTTCTCAGTCCACATGCTTCCTTTTCAGTAGCTTTGTACCAAAATGTTTATTATCATACTAAAAATAATTTAAAATCTTTCCTGAACTTCAAGAAACACAAGCATCTAGAAAAGAAACATTAATTTTAAAGCCTCATCAGTTAAGGAGGGAGCAGGAACAACATAGAATGAATTTGCACACAGTATAATGATCTTAGAGTCAAAACTAGATATAAAAGTTTATGAGATAGACATAAATATCAGATTTTATAATTTTCCAAAATAAGCAAGGAGACATACCCAGGACAGATCTTGGGTGTAATACTTTATTCTTCTTCTTATATGCCCTTAGTTAATTCTTAAGTTACAAATTTTCATAAGTTCTGGTATTGTTAGGCTGCTAAGTAAATCTGTAGGCAGGCCAGAAAATGACCTACATGGAGAAAAAAATGAAGTAAGATTGTGGCTTCTTGAAGTAAGATTGTAAGTAAGGTCATATTGGGCAATAACATCAGCCATATTTCAGTGTTTCTTTGGCAGCTACTAGCACAAGAATGCTCAGCCTGGAGGCTGAATGACCCACAAGTTCACAGGGGTCATCTAAGACCATGGGAAATTATAGATAGTTTCATTAGAATTCATAAGAGTAGGAAAATTACAGTTATGAGGAAGTAACAAAAATAATTTTATGGTCACTTCATAACATTGTAGACGTCTATAAAATGGCACTGATGATACTGAGATCAACTCGTGCTGCTCCCCTGTTTACTGTTATAAGTAATGCTGCAGCACTTCCCTCTAGTGCAAGTGAATGGTTGTGTTCTGTGCATCAGTACATACTGAAGGTGGGACTGATAGCCCATAATTGCAAACCACTCTCTCTTGTCTGAGCCTGCGTTTTCACCAGACACTGCTTGTCCCCTTCCTTCTCTCACCATGGATTCCAACCAAATTATTAGTAGTTTAATTTGATTTATAAAAATCATATCTTTAAATTTGCCACCACTTTGATCATTAATGTGTATGCTGAATATTATTTCAGGTGTGTTGGGTATTTATGCTTCCTATCTTGTGAAATTGTGTCATTACAGCTTTTGCTGATTTTTTTTTAATAGAAAAGATTGGGCCACTTTGGCCTGCATCTGCGAGCACCATCGCAGACAGGCAGGTGGACTGTACTGGATTTGAGGTCCTAGTTGTAAGAGAACAGTGGAAAGGTTACCAACAACTGACCTCCTTCACCCCTGCTGCCATGGCTGCCTTCCCCTGCATATTTTATGTTCTGTGGGGGAAAATGACAAAAGAAAGATGCTTCTTGCTGGACTGGAGACTGCTTAAACCATTCCTTCCAGTCCTGAGACATTTACTGTAGCTATTCAGAGCTGAGATCATGGGCTGCTGCTTGGTTTTCACTGTAAGTCACATTGCAGTTTTCCATTCCATGGAACCGGCAGGGTGGCGGGAGAGTTTCTTAAAAGATGTTATGCTACAAATGATATCCTCAGGCTAAAATTTGTACAACTGGCAATGAAAGAATTTAGGATTTGTAAATGAACCATGAGCTCTTGCAGGAAAAATAAAAATATATAACCTAGCCTGGCTCCTGGGTTCCACACAGTATCACTCGGGTCTATGGACGTTCTCATGTCCCTTGAAAGGCTTGACAGTGGCATCCTCTTCCTCTTCCTAATAAGTTCTGTGGCTGCCCCTGATCCTCAGGATGCTGCAGGGTAGACTAGATGCCATTCAGAGTGATGGTAAATCTCATCTTAACCACAGACCACTCTCCTCAGGAGCCCTCTCCATGTACTCAAGATGCATTTTTATCATGTTATTTGGCAAGAGTATATAACCAGTCTCTTGTATATAACTCTGTCTCCCAGTCAGGATCCGTTTTTACTGATACGTAAATCATTCCAGCAATTTGGAATGTAATTTTTCTCTTTCTCTAAAAGCACCAATATTTCGCTGAACTTCCCTACTCATCCTGTTCTGACGTATTGTGTTCCGTGTGCTGTTTGTGGGCGTGAGCTGTTTGTGGGTGCTTCCTCGTTCGTTCTGTCTGGATAGAGTTGTAAATATTCTAGATTCACTGCAGAGCTTCCTGCTGCAGTGCTGGGTGCTTGTATCTCCTCTCTTTCACAATGACTAAATCTCTGGGGCTTCAGAGTGGAAGGATATTTTGGGGATGGGATCCTGTCTGTGTTTGTCCATGTGTGACTTCTCTGAGTCTTACATAGGAGGAGGAAGAGGAGGAAGGGGAAGAGGGGGAGGAGGGAGTCACGAGAGAGGAAGCACTGAAATGTTTTGTGTGTATATGCTTGTGCAGACATGAGGACTCTTTGGAAGCTGATAGGCTGGGATGAAAGATAAGATTTTCTGTTTCTGTAGCATCCTTTGGAGGGACATTAATAACCAGATAAAGGTTATCTTCAAACCCTCTCTTGAACTGGCCTAATAGTAAGAACTGTATTCCGATTTCATAGAGGGAAATCAGAACCGGGAGAAGTACTTGATCAATACTAAAGTCATCAGCTCAGAGAGGAAGTCCCGCCCTCTCTTTCTGCCTCATCTATCAGACCCACTCCTTGTCTCAGACCTGTTTTGGTTCTCCAGTACCTAGGAGCCAGTGTTCTTGGCTCCTCATTTGATCTGCAAATCAAAGTTGGATAAATCAGTCTGAAGCTTTGAACATTCTGTTCAGAGAACTTCATAAATTCATCAAGATTAGCTGGGTCTGCAGAACCTTGCCTTTATTCTTATTAGCTGTTGTCTGTTCCCAAATGAATTAATGAAGTGAAAGACGTGTGTGGAGAAACAACACAGCTTCTCTCACACTGATGGAGACCCAACCTAACCCAGAAAGCCCATCCTCTCTTCCTGCTATGCCTCTTCCCTGAGCTTGCCCACTCTCAGATTCTTATGCATCTTCTGTTGTTGTTCTTTTAAAAAAAAAAACTTTTTTTATTCAGATTACAACCCAATTGTTATCCCCTCACTTGTATCTCCCCATCCCCCCCTTTTGCCCTATTCCCCTCCCTTAGACCTTTGAAAGAAGGGGACCAGTTTCATAGTCACCCCCTTCATCAACAAGGCTTCACACATATTCTGTCTTTTTCACAGAGCACCAGGGCTCCACAGGTTCCTCTCATAAAGACCTGTGACTATTAGAAGACAGAGCTTAAGCCCAGCTCCACCCGCCCAGCAAGGTCTGATCAGTATAAATATCTTCACCTCTACTTTTCTAGGGATTAGATAAAGAGCTATCACATCAGACAAGAAAGATGAGGCAGCTGGGGGCTTTGGGGTCTCGCGAGTAAGATGTGGTCCAAGGTAGAGATGAGCAAACTTCTTCCCTTGAGAGTGCCATTGTTTTATGTGGCCTTAGAAAATAGCTGTCTTCTCTTGGTGAGAGGTAAAACAGGGCATCTGACTTCTCAGTGACACCCATGACCATTGAATCTGAGAGTCTCAGTTTCCTCTTTTAGAAAATGGAGAAGCTGACCTAATTTATCTGTAGCTTCCTTCCAGCATTAGAATACCATGTGTGCCTCTAGATATGATGGGGGAAGGCCTCAAAAGTGGAAAAAGAAAGCTAAGTTTATCTGAAGCTATTGATACTAACAAGCGGATTTTGTCCATCTGAAGAAATGAGCATTAATCTTGGTTTCACTATGGAGACAATTTACCTATCCTCCTTCCCTCAAGTGTGAATGTCTCCTCCCAACTCATTTGGTAAGCAAAATGTTTCTACTTAAAATTGAGTGAAAATAGCAGTACACATTTAGGAACTGAAAAGATGATGGCTTTCTCCTTAAGTAGAAGTTTAGCCCCACCTCCTTTTGCAGCTATTCCAAACACCACCCAAGAAAAGCTAAAGAGGAAATAAGATGTAGGCTTGCTAAATTGGAAAGAAAGAAAGAAAAGCAGGATTACTTTGCCTAAGGCTCAACTGATTTTAGTTTGCTTCAAAATGTTCAAAAGGATGAAGCCAAAGCACCATCTAGTGGTTTTCAGCTGTGTCCCGCTCCCACATTCCCTCGTTTTGAGACCATACTGATTTTTGTGTGTCACTATAGTGTTGTGATCAGACTACCCTACTTACTGCCAAAAGTAAGAGCAGCACCACCATACACATTTATCAAAGCCAATTGGGACTGTACGAGTATATTAAAGTCACATCAGGAAATCCAGGGCTGAGGATTTGTTGAATGAAATAGACGGTGGAAAGACTAAAACATCCCCACCTGGACCACATAAGGAGGTGGACCCTTGACACATGGCACTGCGACAGCAGCAGCCTCACCAACCTGTCATCTGACCACCCTGTGTGTGAGATGAGGAACCAACAAGCAGAGAGTTTATGATTGTGCCAGGGGCGTCAGTTTGGCTTGTTCCTCACTGCTGGTGTGATCTACTCTAACTGCCATCAGTCCACCTACACGGTCAATGTCTGGACCATTTGTCTCTACTGCCTTCCTGGCCTGTACCTTGCTTGTATGCTCAACTCAGGCAGCTAAACTCTGTCCCTAAAACTTGACCCCACAGCAGCAACAGCAGCATTTCCAATCGGTGTTCAATGGTAACTGGACCCCTCCTCTCCCTGAAAACTCTTCTAGTATCCCCATCAGTTTCTGTTTATGCTTCTCAGCTAGACCTTTTTGGAACTTCTTAAAGACTGCTGCAGATTTTTTATTCTTTTTAATACACATTCTTTAAGCTACATGGGCAGATAATAGGAGATAGGTAGATAGAGGGCAACAGACAGAGATAGATGATAGATATGCAGGCATACAAATATAAATAAACATATAAATACAGATATATTTTCTGTGTGTTATGTAAAGTATGATTTGAGAGTGAATATAAGCATTTAAGATTGGAACAAAAGAAACTGGGTTGCCTCAGCCAGCTCTCAAGAAAATTGGTACTACCTGGCAAACAGTCGCCAATGGAACAGCATACTTTATAAATTTATTGTTATTTAGTAAAATCTAGCATTGTGGAAAGACATAAACATGTTCATCTAGTTTCTGGTATGGGGGCATCACAATATATAAACATGCATTAGTGTGTACACATATATACACAAATATGTGTGTATGCACATGTGTTTTAAAAAGGGAACTTTTTCACATCAATGGAGAGATAGGAAGACGTGGGGTTGGACAAGGCAGCTGTGCAGATTTTTATTCTTTCAGTTTAACACCCCAGCAAAATCGGTGGCAGTGGGAGTTGAGCAGAGAAGTCACATTTGTCATTTTGTCAAGTAATGGAGTCTAGTTGGTTTCAATTCCTTTGTCCCTCCTACTCACATCCTCCCTAGGAGTCTATGCTAGTCAGTGTTTATTCTCCCTAATTCAGATACCCAGACATGGCTTCAAAACAGTAGGGATCATTTAACTACAGATTCATCTTTTCACATCCTCAGATTCCAAGTGCTTTCCCAGAACAAGCTTTGCTTAACCAGACATAAGCAACAGCTCTCCTAAACTTGTCCTGGAGATGACCCTTTAATCCAGTATTCCTATCTCCTAAAGTTGTTTACCTTTAAGGAAAAAACAAAAATAATCCATAACATGCACATGAGTAGAACACAACCAATTTTTATGATAGTTAATGTTCCAACTGACCAACTAAGTATTTGTTTTAGTTAGAATTAAACTCAGCTATGTACAAAGTAAAACCCATAATGACAGAGGTGTGAAAAGCCATAGTTTTTTCTCTATCACATTAAGACAACAAATAGATGGTGGAGCAACTCCATGGTCATCAGGCCCAAGTCCTTGCATTGATCTGTTTTTCCAACCAATCCAATTACTATCTTCCATCTTCAGTGCTATCTATGGCCCAAGTTAGCTCTGAGGCCTCCAGGTATCACACCAGTACTGCAGGTCCACAGATAAGTTAGAAACCACGAGAAAATCCTTCCTTTTCTATAAAGAGTTGTCCTAAAAAAAAATCAGACATCTCATTTGACAGAGCTAATGATCAGAGTCAGATGCAAGGGAAACTGAAATAGGCTACCAACTATGTCTATCTATACAACTTTGGAGTTATGTTATTGGTCAATATATGAGTTACTTGCAAAATTGGAGTTATGTTATTGGGAAATGTATGAGTTACTTAATACACAAATGTGCTACATGATAAGCAACCACAGGAACAGAATGGCAATGACAGCTCATTTGTTGAGGATCAGCACAGGCTCATGGCTGATGATCTTGAGTGAGCTTGTCTGGGTGTCTAAGTGAAAGGTGACTCCTGGATCCTTCAGCTGCTCCCCACAGAGAGACAGAAGTTTGTACTGACGTGGATCAGCTGAGTTCTATTCTAATTGTCCAGCAGGCTCTGCCTTCTGTATTTCCATAGAATGCAAAGTAGAAACACTCAGGACATCTTAAGACCCAAGCTCAAGACTGGCACACCACCATTTATGTATCTTTTTACTGTTCCCCCCCCAACAAAAACAAACAAACAAACAAACAAAAAACACAAGAAATCCTATTTGAAGTATATAAAGGTAAATATGAACTCTTTGTGGAAGAACTTTGAGGTATACTAAAAAAACACTAGAGAGGTGGGATGAAGATTTAGTCATGAAGAGAATTCTCTTCCACAAGAACAGGGAAGATGGACAACGAATCAAGCAAACATAAAATGTTGCAATAAAAGAGGAGGTGAAAAAGAGTTCATATGTGTTGAGTGGCAATTACCAAGTACTTACTGCTTGACACACAAAGATTTTCTAGTATTAAAATAGGCATTAATTGTGGTATCAGCACTGTTACTTCTCTTTATTACGTGCAAGACTTGCTAAGTATACACTAACCCTCATTCTTCAAGACAACCAGCCCACATTGTCCAGGCTTCCTACCAGCTAGTGTGGTCTATGGCTAAGTACTAGTAAGTTGAAACTGAGCAGATGAATATGTTACTCTAGGCCAGACCCACAATTATCCCATAATCCTCTCCTCCCCTAGTCACCTGCTGAATAGAAACTCCTCTGAGAACAGAGCCATAGAGTACAACAGTAGCTTAGAGCAGCACCTCCTTATCCTCTGTCCTGGCCACATCAACTACATTAGAGTGTAGCATGGGCTGAATTAAACTTTCAAAGTACCATCTGAGGCTAGCATCTGGCTATTCTCAGTACTGTGCACTCATCTTACTAAAATAAGAAGGCCCAAATCACCTGCCGCTTTACCTAAGATGTAATTCTTTTAAATAACAACATTTTATTATAGGATTACATCTGTATCAAGTGAAGGCAAGGTATTGCTTTTCATTATTGAGGTTGACCAGTGTCTTACCCTTACCCTCACTGATCCATCCCATCCCCTGCAAGTCAGAATGCACGCGGCAAAGGAAACCGAGACACCAGGGCTCTATACAGAAAGGGGATTTCCAGTGTCACCTCCAAGCCACTGGCAGGGCCTTCTCTGGGATCAACCTTTATTTTCTACTAAAGTGAGGAGATACTGCTAACAAACAAACAAACAAAAAGGATCCTAGTTTCGTATTGTGAGATTAATACAAAAGGAAACTGTCAGGCTACTTGGTAGGAAGCAAGCCAGGAGAGACGGTCAGCTACTGGCTGACTTGAAGGGGTTGTTTGTCACAGCTTCAGACACATAAAATGAAACTAGGAAGAAGTTGACGGAAGCAACAAGAAGTTGCTAAGCCATCTTCTTCTTGGCCTGAGAAATGGGGAAGGGAGAGAGTAGCCGGGGATTCATAGCACATATGATGATAAGCCGCAAGCATTCGCCTGTATATTCATACTGCTTTACTGCCACCTGTGGAATGAATTCTAACAATCCTGAATACAGAAGGAGCAGGTAAGCTGGATTTCAAAGAGAAACTTGATTGCAGATGGCTGTTCTCTTGTATTGATCATCAGACTAATGGGTTTTCCAGAAATCTAGGTTTTCATTTTCCAGGAAATAAAAACAAACAACATAAGGTACAATTAATCAGAATGAACATAAGCTCACAGAAATCTAGAAACTTGTAAACAAACTCTTATAAGTTTCCAGTCACTTCATTTCTGGTGCTGAATCCTCAAAGAGGGAGCCAGGATAGGACTCTCCTTGTAAGAACTGCAGCAAGACAGAAGCTCCTGCCAGAGCTGTGTGCACCTCTGCCTGGGCTCCATTGCTCAAACTAGCCTGATGCTGACGTTCTGAGGGAACAGCCACTTCGGGGCCACATAACATACTTTCCCAGTCCACTCTGAACTTGAACGTAGGACAATGTTTTCTTACTAGTGAGTCTATATTTCAGTTTTCTGTTCCCACCTGAATTCATTTCGCTTCTGGAAGAACACAAATCCTACAGTGAGCAGAGTAATTCCCAAGAGGCCAAGTTGCACATAGAGAATGGTCAGCAAGGACTGCAGGGAGCTGGGGGTGCCTAGAAATACAGGCAAGAGAAGAAAGTCGGGTCAGTTTGACAATAGTTCTAAATAAGACATTATAGACAAACAGCTTGAAAATCATTAACATACTCCACAGGTTTTAGAGAACATCAAATCAGAAAACCTCATCAATTATAGTTCATATCATTATTTCAGGATCAAGTTTGGAATTCAAGTCTAGCTTTTGTGCTTGACAGGCATTATCAAATATTTTTAATTAAGAAATATCAAATATGGTCAATACCTCCTAGTTATATAAAGGTTTCCCATGGACATTTTACTTTCACGAAAATATGATTGCCTCACCTCCATCCAGTCCCCTTCCTTCCTCCAACCACCCCAGGTGCCCAAGTCCCAATGCTCCCTCTCAAATCCCTAGCCTCTTCTTTTTATATTGGTACCTTTACATCTCTATACATAACATGCGGATATGATCTGCTGAGTCCATTCAGTTACTTATCACATACATGACTTCAGGATGACCTCTTGATATTTTATAACCAGTTAGGGGACAATCCCTGAGGGAAGACTACTTCTCCGACTCTCAGCACCCCTTAGTTAACTGTAGTTCTTTTCTAGGGGTGAGGCCCCAGGAGATTCCCCACTTCCATGTTTACAGATCTATTGTTCAAGTCTTCTTTGGGAAGCCATATTACTGAGGTTCCATGAAGCCCCCTGTCATTTCTAGGAGACACAATCTTACTATGGATTCCCTGGTTCACTGGCTCTTATACTGGTTTGTCCCCCTCTTCTGCCATGATTCTTGAGCATTAAATGTAGGAATGTTGTAGATGTATTCCTGGGGACTAAACATCCCATGATCAGTTTTCTCTATACTTTGCCCATTTGTGGCTTTTTGTGATCATTTCTATTACAAAGCTTCTTTGGTAAGGGTGAAGAGCCATACTTACTGGTGGGTATGAGGGTATTTAGAATTTAAATTTGCACCATGCTTGTTTAGTGAAGGGCTGTGGGAGGTTCCTCTCTAACATCAATGACCTCACTAATTTTGAGTAGTTAGCTAGGTTTCCTATACAAGCCATGATTTTTCTCCTCGAGTGGGCCCTACATACAACTGCATAGTTACTGGTTGCTTCCAAGATATGACTGCCATTATTGCACATTAGTAACAAGCCTTGTTGGTCATTGCTGTGGTTCATGAGCTTCACGGGTGATATTACCAGTTGCCTCTCATTTTGGGCAGCATGCACTGCACCTTCAGTTACTATGAAAGTTAGTGCTCTGGGAAGAGGCTTTTAGGTCAAATCAAGATTAGATCCTCTGAGTCCTCTCTCTGAAGTACATGTCATGGAATTTTAGTATTTTAAAAGGCATTATTCATTTTCATTTTAAAATGAGAATTTTATACAATGTATTTTGATTATATTAATTTCCAACTCTTTCTTCTAATCTTGCCATATCTTTACCCCCACTTTGTTATCCTACCAACTATGTGTCTTTTTGATTCTGAACAATCAATTGGCCTCAGTTTATGTTGCTCATATACTCCTGGATTGAGGTTTACAAGGAGCAATGCCATTAAAGATAACTGACTCTCTATCCTCAAGAAACCATTAACTGTCCATAGATCCTCAGTGAGAAGGACAGAGACTCATAAGTCCTTTTCTACTTCATACCAAAACAATATTATCTGGATTGATCTTGTGCAGGACCTGTGCAGACAAGTACATTGCTGTGACTGTGTGGGTTTAAAGACCCTGTCATATCCAGAGGCTGTTTTTCTCTAATTTTCCCTGATCTATACATTTCGTAATCTTTCTGATTTTTTTCCCTTGACCATTTGAGAATTTCTACTTTAACCAGTATTCACTTAAAAGGGAAACTTATTAATAAGGCAGCTATGAACATGGTTGAGCAAATGTCCCTGTTGTATGGTAGTGCATCTTCTGGGTATATTCCAAGGAGTGGAATAGCTGGGTCTTGAGGAAGCCCTATTCCCATTTTTCTGAGAAAGCGCCAGATAGATTTCCAAAGTGGTTGTACTAGTTTGCATTCCCACCAGAATGAAGGAGTGTTCCTCTTTCTCCACATCCTCACCAGCATGTGGTGTCAGTTGAGTTATTGATTTTAGCCATTCTGATGGGTTTAAGATGGAATCTCAGTGTCATTTTGATTTGCATTTCTCTGATGACTAAGGAGGTCGAACATTTCTTTAAGCGTTTCTCCGCCATTTGATATTCCTCTGTTGAGAATTCTCTGTTTAGCACTGAGCCCCATTTCTCTATTGGGTTATTTGGTTTGGTGGTGTTTAATTTCTTGAGTTCTTTATATATTTTGGATATTAGACCTTTGTCAGATGAAGGGTTGGTGAAGATCTTTTCCCAGTCTGTAGGCTGTCACTTTGTTCTCTTGACAGTGTCACGTGCCTTACAGAAGCTTCTCAGCTTCATGAGGTCCCATTTTTTAATTGTTGATGTTAAGGCCTGGGCTGTTGGAGTTCTGTTCAGGAAGTTGTCTCCTGTGCCTATGTGTTCCAGACTCTTCCCCACTTTTTCCTCTAATTGGGTTAATGTCTCTGGTTTTAGGTTGAGGTCTTTAATCCACTTAGACTTGAGTTTTGTGCATGGTGACAAATAGGGGTCTAATTGCATTTTTATACATGTAGACATCCAGTTAGACCAGCACCATTTGTTGAAGATGCTGTCGTTTTTCCATTGAATGGATTTGGCTTCTTTGTCAAAAATCAAGTGACCAAATGTGTGTAGATTCATCTCTGGGTCTTCAGTTCGATTCCATTGATCAACTAGCCTATTGCTGTGCCAGTACCATGCTGTTTTAATTACTGTTGCTCTATAGTACAACTTGAGATCAGGTATGGAGATTCCTCCAGAGGGTCTTTTATTGTATAGCTGCCTTATTCATAATAGTCAGAACATGGAAACAGCCTACGTGTCCCTCAGTAGAAGAATGGATAAAGAAACTGTGGTACATCTACACTATGGAATACTACTTAGCTATTAAAAACAAGGAATTTCCAAAATGTGTGGACAAATGGATTGAACTAGAAATTATCATAATGAGTGAGTTCACACAGAAGCAAAAAGAGTCAAATGGTATATACTCATTTATATCGAGACACTAGTCCAAAGGGTACGTCCCTATGAAAAACTTTACCTACCAGGAAAGTGGATCAGAGGGGAGGACATCCTACTGAGACTTTAGTGTGAGAAGCCTGGGAGAATGAGGAAATAGAAGGATCCAGTGGGTCCTGGAAAACTACAGGCGGGTCTGGGCCCTGGGGTCCTCTTCACACTATGGCACCAGCCATGGAAAATATAAGCAGTAAACTTCGAACCCCTACCCAGACTAGCCGATGGACAGGACACTCTCCATCATTAAGTGGAGAAGGAGATCTGACTTTCACACAAACTCTGGTGCTCCATATTTGACCATGTCCCTTGGATGGGGACACCTGGTGGCACTCAGAGGAAGGATAATAGGTCACCAAGAAGAGACTTGATACCCTAGGAGCATATACAGGGGGAGGAGGTCCCCCTCAGTCACAGACATAGGGGAAGGGAGTAGCGGGGGAAGCGGGAGGGAGGAATGGGAGGATACAAGGGATGGGCTAACAACTTAAATGTAATATGAATAAATTAATAAAAAAATAAAATTTTCTTAAAAAAAAAAAGGAAACTTATCTGAAGAGGCATGAGAGTTGCCCTAATCCATGGGTAAATAATGAATATTTAGAGGGTAGTTTTATTCTGTGTCCATTTTGCAGAATAATAGATTTAAGGTCGCCATCCACAGGCTCTTGGCCACACGTAATTAACCAGGTATGTGTTTTCTCCTATGACTTTAAATCCAATCAGAATGAATTAGCAACATGTACAATATTTAAGCTATTCACTGCATCCATGGGCCTTATCCACTCATCAGTTAGTGAACAACTAAGCTGTGTCCATGTCCTAGCTCTTAGGACTAGGCCATATGTGAATATGAATGAGCATATTATCTCTGTAGTCACAGTACTCTGGTGTATTCCCAGGAGTGGAAGAGAATATACTACATCTATTTCTAGTTTTCTGAGGAACATCCAGCCACATTCCTCTCCACAATGCCTGCATCCATTGTACTCCCACTAAAAGTGCATGGTGTTTCCCCTCTCCCCACATCCATTGACTATTATTTTCTTTATACCAGCCTTTCTGACTGAATCATGATAAAAATCTCAAGGAAGTTTGAATTTACTTTATCCTAATGGTTAAGGGTGGTAAACAGTTTTTTAAAAACATTTCCTAGCCACTTGTACGTCTTCAGAACGCTCTCTATTCAGTTCCTTACCTCGTTTTTCAACATGGTTGTTTGTTTTCCTAGTGTTTATGCCTTGCATATTTTAAGTGATGATCCTCTGCCAGGTAAGCTGTTTTCTCCACTCTGTAAATTGCCTCTTCAGTAAGATAACAAAACCTTTTTAATCTCACGAAGTCCTGTGTAGCTTTCTTTCCCCTCTATTTTGTGGGTTCTTCTCCCACCTGTCTCCTAACAGTATCTTCACTGGCTCAGCTTGGCCTCTTCTGGCTCCTATCTCCATTCTGCTCACTCTTTTTTTCTGTACCAACTGTCTTCTCTAGCCCTACTCTCTGACCCTACTCTCCTGCCACCTTCATCCTATAACCATCTCTCAGCCTCAGCTGGCTTATTATATCCTCTCCTATTCTCAGAAATCCAAGAAACAACTGACACAGAAGGTCATAGGGTCAAGCCTTTCTAAGCATTCCCAAAGGAGCAATGTGACTTTAAAGGGACAGGCACACAAAATGAATCACACCGTAGTCTCACATGCTGAGTGTTTATCTTATTCCCTGAGCATCCACAGTCCTATTCAGAAAATTCTTACCTGAGCCTCTATCCTGAGTGTACTCAGTGTACATACTGCTCTTTCTTATGGGAGCTTTGGAGTTATAGGCCTAACACTGAAATCTTTGATCCAATTGTAATTTATTTGTTAGCAAGTGGAAAAAATCAAGTTTCATTCTTCTACATGTAGATATCCAATTCTCCCTACACCACCTATTACAAATGCTATCTTTTCTTCACTGAATGTTTTTAGAATCATTGTGAAAATTTTGGAGGCTACCAATGCATGCATGTATATGTGGGTACTCAATTCAAGGCCAGTCTTGGCTACAAATAGAGACTTTATATCAGAAAGAAAAAGATAAAGAGTAAAACAAAAAAGAAACGCAAACAACAAAAAAGGTAAATGTGCCTGAGGATAGCTCACCAGGTAAAAGCATGTGCTGCAAACATGACAACCAGAGTTCTAGCAGCACTCACAGTAGAAGGACACATTGGTCTCTTTCCTTTATGTACTTACTATGGCACATGGAGAGAGAGAGAGAGAGAGAGAGAGAGAGAGAGAGAGAGAGAGAGAGAGAGAG
>OU015745.1:97600373-97623039 GCA_907169655.1 Acomys percivali | reverse complement strand
CACACACACACACACACACACACACACACACACACACACACACACACTAAATGCATACATACATAGTTCTTAAAAAGAGAGAGGGAATGTTAAATTAATTTCCCATAAAGACTCCTCATTTCGGTGGTGGCTCCGATGCCATGTGTTCTAATGTTAATGATTTTGCTCCCCAAGGTCGGCTTGATGTCTTTAATCAGCAGAATATCATATACCTAAAACAACACTTGTAAACCTTGCTTCAAATTATCACTAATTACATAATAAAAATGCCTACTCCTCGTTGGGCAGAAGAGAAGAGAGGTAGGAAGGTCTAAGGTTTTAAGGCTTGGAAGACGGAGGATGGAAGAGGGTCAGAGAGACAGGAGGAAAGGAAGGAGGAGAAAAGCGGGATCATCACAGATTAACATAAACTAGAACCACATGGCCAGGAGGATTTTGCTCTGAGGATCCGCAGTATGGAGGAAGCAGCCCAGATGAAAAGCATAAGCAAGTATTTATAGAATTGATGGAAGGGGAGTGGCCCAGATAGAAATAATAAAGGCAAATGGCATGGGATGCAGGGCTGGGAGGTAACAAGTTAGCTTAAAGGGATACTTTCTTCCCAGTTCCAGTCTATCGGCATACTAAAAATCTAACAGGTGTCTATGTTTTTGTTTACATGATAGTGGGTTAAATAATAACCACTATAATATCACATGCTATTACTTCTAAGTATAAATAGCCCCTTTTCTAAAATATCTCAAGCTTTCTTAATGGTTGAAAACGGGTTGTTAATGGTGTGTTTGAACTCATAACTTTTATCTTACACATTTTGAAGTAGAAGGATATAAACTGGTATTTTGTATTTGAAGAAAGATCAGTTGGCTTTCACGTGGATCAGTCTGCTTGGGAACTATGGTTCTGGTGAAACAGCACTAAGGATGAGAGTTCTACCACTTCAGCAGGCTCACCTGCTCCATCTTTGTAGCGGTTATTTCACTGACTCTGCTCCTTATCTTGCCCCCTCCTTCCACTAGGAACTTCCAACACTGTTACCTCAGATGTTTTAAGAAAGACCCTGTAATCTACGGTACCAATTCACAAACTGAGCTGCATCCAGACCACGTAATCCCTCTGTCCCTTAGAGTGGAGGACTGCCCCTTCCTAGCTAAGTTGATAAACAGAATAATCTCTTTGTTGAAATATTTGTTTAAAAAAACTCATTTATCAAGAATAATCAGCTTTAAAGTACACTGGAGAGATGTTAAAGCATCCTGCTAAAGTGTATGCATGGAATTCCAGGAGGCTGAGGCAGAGGATGATCATAGTCCAAAGTTAGCTTGAAAAAAAAGTTCCGTCTCCTTAAAAACCTCAGAATGTCAGACTTACCAGACACCAAAATAGTGATGGAGATCAGTAACCACAAAGCCAGAGTCCTCTTCAAAGCACACATCTGGAGGGGAACACAGTTAAAGAGAAATTATCATAAAGCCCTGCATGGGCCCAGTGATTCTATCTCTTTAGGTCAAACTTGTTTATCAGGTCATCAGATTGAGGAGTGACTTTTCTTCCTCGTTTTGCCTATCTTTATCTTCATCTCCATTCCATCTGCTGTTAAATGACGAAGCCTAGGAAAATCAACTGTGAAGCCAAAGCGTAACTCATTCATTCCAGCCCAGTATAAAGCATTAAGATACAGGTCATGCCATGTCCCCTGAATGGGGAGACCTGGTGGCACTCAGAGGAAGAATAGCAAGTTACCAAATAGAGACTTGATACTCTATGAGCATATACAGGGGGAGGAAATCCCCCTCAGGAACAGTCATAGGGGAATGGACTAAGGGGAAAATGGGAGGGAGGGAATAATGGGAGGATACAAGGGATAGGATAACCATAGAGATGTAACAAGAATTAGTAAAAAATTTAAAAAAAAAAGATACAGGTCATGGCAATTTCCTTTTTTAAAGCATTAGTTTTAACAGGATAAAATCATACACTGGGAAATGAGCACATGTTATGTGCACAGCTGATGAATCTGAACTTCCATGTGAACGCAGACAAGCAACTCCAAAGTTTCCAACCAAGGTGCTGACATTCTGTTACTCAAAGCTCCTTCCTTGGCGTCCTTCTCCAGAAGCAAACACAGCTCCAACATCTGTCACCATTCGCTCATTTTGTTGGTCAGTGAGCTTCACATAAATGAAATGCCTTACTGAGTTCATCCCTGTATGCTGATTGGACGTACCAAAGAATATATGTAAATTTCTGTTCAGTGTCTCTGTGAATTTGAATTTCTCTTTTTGGTGATTAACATATATAAAGTTGTGATGAGCATTCTTGATTTGCACATACCTTTTGGTCTCTATGTCCACCCATTTTTTTTTTTTTTGGATATACACCTATAAATAAAAGTGATGGATCATAGGAGAGTGTGTGGCTTTAAATAATTACTTCCTGCCATGAGTTAACTTGCCTAACTGCCCACTCCGTTTTATCTTAAAACTCTGTCTCAACACCTGAGAATGTAGCCTTAAAAAAAAAAATTAGTCATTTTATCTGTAGTTAGTTAAAATGAAAGTATATAGGGGTGGAAAGGCTCACATGAAGACAAAAGCTAAGACAGTGGTGTGTTTCTTCCACAAGTTATGAAACAACAAAGATTTTCAGAAGCTAGAAAATAAGCAAGGACAGGCTTCTTCCTTCCTGTCTTAAAAAAGTTTAGAAACACTTGCAAATGGCAAACCACAGCAGAATGACACTTGGAGAGCTGCAAGGCAGAACATTGTAGAGGCCAAACCAATGCCGTTTTATCTTCAGGGCCTGAGCACCTGACTCCCCCACCCCAACCCAGGAGTTTCCAGGGAGAGCCACAAGCATGCAGGTAGCAACTGTTCCTAGAAGCTTGCATGTTGTAGCCAGCCAATCAGAGCTACAGGTTACAGTGACCAGAGCAAAAAAATCCCCCCCACCCCCACCCCGCAGTCTGGCCCTGGTCCCCTTGCTTAGCCCTAGTTCCCCAGCCAATCAGCTTAAAGGACACCTTTCCTGTATCCCTCTAACCTATCATGTAGCAGCAAGGCTTAGAAAGGACTTGGAAACACCCCCTCCTCGCCTCCCCCTCCCCCACCTGCCATTTCTTCCTTTAAAAACCCTCTTCTCATTAAACACCACCAAACCAAATAACCCAATTGAGAAATGGGGCTTGGAACTAAACAGAGAATTCTCAACAGAGGAATATCAAATGGCTGAGAAACACTTAAAGAAATGCTCAACCTCCTTAGTCATCAGGGACATGCAAATCAAAACAACTCTGAGATTCCATCTTACACCCATCAGAATGGCTAAGATCAAAATCCAAGCAACACCACATGCTGGCGAGGATGTGGAGAGAGAGGAACACTCCTTCATTGCTGGTGAGAATGCAAAGTAGTATAGCCACTTTGGAAATCTATCTAGTGCTATCTCAGAAAACTGGGAATAGGGCTTCCTCAAGACCCAGCTATTCCACTCCTTGGGATATACCCAGAAGATGCCCCAGCACACAACAAGAAAATTTGCTCAACCATGTTCACAGCAGCCTTATTCATAATAGCCAGAACATGGAAACAGCCTAAGTGTCCCTCAGTAGAAGAATGGATAAAGAAACTGTGTATATTTACACCATGGAATACTACTCAGCTATTAAAAACAAGGAATTCCTGAAATTTGTGGACAAATTGATTGAGCTAGAAATATTCATAGTGAGTGAGTTAACCCAGAAGCAGAAAGAGTCAAATGGTATATATTCACTTATATCTGCATACTAGCCCAAGGGGCATGTCCCACGAAAGCCTTCACTTATCAGGAAACTGGGACAGAGGGGAGGACATCCCATTGGGATTCTAGATGAGAGAAGTATGGGAGAATAGCAAAGTAGAAGGATCCAGAGGGTCCTAGAAACCTACAAGTAGAACATTATGATAGGCAGATTTGGGTCCAGGGGTCCCACTCAAACTAAAGCACCAGCCAAGGACAATACAGGCAGTAAACTTTAAACCCCTACCCAGATCTAGCCAATGGACAGAACATTCTCCACAGTTGAGTGGAGAGTGGGGTATGACTTTCACATGAACTCCGGTGCCTCATATTTGACCATGTCCCCTGGAGGGGGAGACCTAGTGGCACTCAGAGGAAGGACAGAAGGTTACCAAGAAGAGACTTGATACCGTATGAGCATATACAGGGGGAGGAAATCCCCCTCAGGAACAGTCATAGGGGAGGGGAGGGGAATAAGGGGAAAATGAGAGGGAGGGAAGAATGGGAGGATACAAGGGATGGGATAACCATTGAGATGTATCAAGAATAAATTAATAAAAAAAAATTTAAAAACCCTCTTCTCCTAGCACTAGGAGCTGCCATCTTCCCTCCTTATGAGGAGGCTGGCAGTCCAAGCTCTGGCTGATTCCTGGTGGTCTTTGGGGGTTCCACAACTTGAGCATTACAACTTCACTAACAGCTCAAAGAAAGAGAAAGCTGCTATGCAGGGTCCTGCTGCCTTGCACCCAGCATCAGGGAACCAGCAGGCTGGAGCTTTAGGGGACAGCTGATGCCTGCAAACCAAGGCAGGCAGGTAGGCCTCCAGGGTTGTCTAGTTTGAAAAGCTTCACAAGATACTGGGCATTGTTATCTGTAGGATATTATTTCCTCCCTTTCATTAAAAACAGACTATTTGCCAGATGCTGGTAATACATGCCTTTAATTCCTACACTCAGGAGAAAGAAGCAGTGAGTGTCTCAGTTTGGGGCCAGCCTGGTCTACAGAGCTAGTTCCATGACAACTAAGCAATACAAAGAAGCAGCTCCCATGAACACTGGTGGAGCATGGCTGGATAATGGAGCTGGATGTCTTTGGAGTCATGGGCATGGTGAACAGGGGTGGAATTGTGACCTGAATATGGAGATCAGGGAACAACACACCGTTCAGGATATCTGAGCATGTAACGGGAGGCCCAGCAGGGCAAGGTGTTTCTGTGGGGTGGGGGTGTCCAGCCTAGATGTCCCTGGAGTATGAGGTGAAGTGGTGGCAGACAATGGACATCCTCTAAATTAATTTTTAAAGTTTATAATCCTCATTACTTGTGCTTGCTGACATCCCTGTTAACTTGCTAATCTGCTACCGGTTTGACATGACTTCCTTAGCCAACCACATCTCAAAGAATGCATGTTCCATTCCACCTTTGTACTGGGAGAGGGTGGGCAGTGTGTACCCCTTAGGGAGTTCACACAACTTCCTGACATTTCACTTCCTGCTTGTCTGAACGTAAATCAAATGGGGGGAACCCAGGGTCTTCTCAGCTCTATTCTGAGCATGTGTCCAGGCCTGGATATATAGACTTTCAGATCCCCAGCGACTGTGGGGGAGGGGCTTCAGAGTCCAAAGCCACCCTGCAGCCACCTGTATCTCAGCTCCCAGCCTCCTCCTTTCCTTGGATTTGTTCTCTCTCCTGCTTATCCTAGACTTCTAATCCCTCACCCAGATAGCTGCCTGTAAGTATCTTTTTACAAGCACCACTCAGGAGGCTACTTCAACCCTGGGATGGTCTTAAAGTACCTGAAGTTTGGCTGTGAGTCTCAGCATCTGTTTGGGTCTCCTGGTGGGTGGAGTCTTTCAACGACCTCTATCTAGGCTCCCATCCTGTTCCTTCTTGTCAACTGCTACCATGTCTATTCTATTTGTCCTTCTAAAGGAGATTTAAGCACTCTCCCTAGGGTCCTCCTTGTTTAGCTTCTTTAGGTCTGTGTATTGTAGTGTTGTTCTCCTGTATTATTTGGCTAATATCATTTATGAGTGAATATATACCATGTGTGTCTTTCTGGATACGGATTACCTCACTCAGGATGATCATTTATAGTTCCATCCATTTGCCTACAAATTTCCAGATGTCCAAGTTTTTAATAGCTGATTAATATTCTATTGTATAAATGTACCACAGTTTCTTTATCCATTCTTTGGGTGGATCCCGGAGAATCTTATAAAAGAATTGGAGAATAGAAGGACTTGGGGGTCAGGAGCTCCACAAGGAGACCAATGGAGCCAATTAATGGAAGGAGAGGAGTTGCCATGATGCAGAGACTGAGGTACCAACCAAGGACCATGAATGGTGTATACATAGACTCTCTGCTCAGATGTAGTAGATAGGCAGCACAGTCTCCTTGTGGGCCCCATAATATGGGAGGTTGGGACTAATTCTGACATGGACTCTGGCCCCCACATGTTGATCATCTCCCCTGGCATGGCAGCCTTGCCAAACCACAGAGGAAGAGGATACAGGCAGTCCTGATGAGACATGATAGCCTGAGATCAGATGTTAGGAGACATGATAGCCTGAGATCAGATGTTAGGGGAGGGAGATCCCCTTTCTAAGGACCAGGGGAGGGAGGGAGAGGGTAGGAGGGAAGGAGGATGGGATCTGGAGGTGATGAGGGAGGAGGCTACAAGCAGGATGTAAAATGAACAACAATAACAAACAAACAAACAAAAAAAAGGCAAGTCCCTGAACCCAACTCCTTAGAAAGCTACCAGACAAGGCAAATACACAAATTCAATTGTTTTGGGGTTTTTTTTTGTTTTGTTTTGTTTTTTGTTAGCTTATAAAGACTTGTGTATCATTCTGGCTCCATTCAAACAGAACATGTTTCCCTCCCCACATCCCTCTAGCTCACCCTCCTTTTACCATCCCATTCCCAGTAAGTAGCCTTCATTCTTCTTCCATGTCATTTATGACACCCTACACATGACCTCAATATTTTTCCCTTCTCATGGTCTCCTCCTTCTGCAGACTCACTCTCACACCTTCTTATGTACATGCATATGAATATTAACAGTTAAGTCTAACAGGGTGATATGGTTGGTGTACTTCCATATTGATTTCCATAGTAACCACACCAGTTTACACTCTCACCTGTAGAGAATAAAGATTCTTCTTCCCCACATTCACCTCAGCATTTGCAATTTGTTTACTTGATCACAGCCATTCTGGCTGAGATGAGAGGGAGTCTCAACATGGTTTGCATTTGCATTTCTCTGATGGCTAACTTAAAAAAAAAAAAAAAAGACAGTTCTTCCAGGAAAAGCTGTTGATCCAGCTTCCAGTTCAGTGGTCACTAGCCAGCTAGGAAGGAACTGGGAGGCAAGTAAGCTAAGATGCCATCCCCTCTCTTTCTGAAGTTCAGCAGCTTTCCTCTCCTTGTTCATACTGAGTCTCATAGTTCTGAAAATGTGCACAGGGGCGGCTTAGATTTTGCTTGGAAGAAGGGCAGGATTCCAGACCTTCTGACTCTACCATTTTTTCTGATGTCACTCAGTAGATTTGCTCTAAAATGGTTTAGAGCCATTTCTCTACCACAGTTTCTGACAACTATTTTTCCAGATCCATGCTACCCTGCTGACCTTAGAACCTGAACTCCACTTATTTATATTGAAGATTGTTATAAAGTCCTGGGTCCTTTAAAAGCTCAAGCCTATTTAGGATAATTAAGTAATACAAGCTATTTGTTAGTGTAACAAATCATAGTCATGTCAAATACTAGTCTAATATTATCACAAGAATATATATCCTAACTTGATATCCTAGCATCATAGTCAAGGGGAGGAGGTCCTCCTCAGTCACAGTCATAGGGAAGGGGAATGGGGTGAAAGCGAGAGGGAGGGAGGGAGGAATGGAAGGATGCACAGGTGGGATAGCAATTGAGACGTAATATGAATGATTTTATTTTTCAATAAAAAACATTTTAAAAAATAATATATGGGGCTGGAGAGATGGCTCAGAGGTTAAGAACAGTGGCTTTTCTGCCAAAGGTCCTGAGTTCAATTCCCAGCAACCACATGGTGGCTTATAACTATCTATAATGAGATCTGATGCCCTCTTCTGTAAAGCACTCATATGCAATAAATAATTTTTTTTTAAAGCTAGACCTATAAAAAAGAATATATATCCTAGAACTATCAGGTAAATATGATTCTATAGATATATAAGGTAAAATAGTTTAATATGGTCTTCGAATGCCTCAGAGACCTACAGAATATGGCATTAAAAGATGTTTTTTATTATTCTAAAGATTGTTTGACAACAAGACAAGTTAACTCCTCGCAACACCCAGCCTGCCTCAAAAAAGATGATGAGCATCAAAGAACCTTCTTATGGAGTTGGTTTCAAATGTGGCAAACCAGCCACTGGACAAAATGTCCTTGTTTCTGCAACAGACAGAATTCTGCCTAAAAATGGGCACATTTATTAGATGCAGGCAGAGTCGACAGCCAAACTCTGCCAAGACAGGGTAAGCAAGTCCTCAATAGTTCCTGCCTTGCAAATATGTCTGTCAAATATTTTGGGCTAGAAAGTTGAAGATGATGCTCCAAAGTTATAGAGAATGTTGGGTAACTGTTCAGGCAATAAACTGTCTCAGTCATTCCCTCATTATGGATGCTGCTAGCCTGAACTCCCGGTTCACTCAGGAAATTAAGTTTCATTCCTCATCTCAAGTCTCTGCTGAGGTTAAAGACCAGATAGTTTACTCTTACAATTAAGATTAGTTGGTTAGTAGTTAAGATGTTTTTAGATCAAGGTGATGTTTTAAGTTAATAGAGGTGAGATATGATAGATACTGATTTTCATTCAGAAATTTAGATCCAACAAGATAGGAAAGATGTTTACTTCAAGTTTGCCAAATACAAATAGCCAAATCACTATGGATACAACATTTATATAATTCCTGATTGTCTAGTAGTTCTTCTTGATGTATGTAGTTTATTTTATTCTTTGTAATAATATAAATGTATATGTTAAAAATGAAACATAATTTTAAAAAACTAAAGTTATGTTATATAAACATAACTTGTTCTTGTTGTTGTTGCTATTTGTTTTCATCCCAAGTGTGGAATATGGAGGCTGATCCAGCTTGTCCACAGCTGGTAACAGCCTCCTGAGATCTTTGGCAACAGGAAACTGCTTCATGCAGAGGCATGGTCTTTGCGAATTGGAAAAAAAAATATGAGCGCCCACAGAGAGAAAGGAAGAATGCTGGGAGGAGATGGTCGGAGGCAGAAGAGGAGACTGCTGCTGCATTTGCTGTTGCTGTCTGAATATCCTGAGGATAGAGATTGGTATTGCCCCAAAGAACCAGATGACCCTAAACAGCAAATAGTAGCCAAAGAGAGCAACACCTTTTCCCCCATTAACCTTCGTGCTCTCCTACCTGGTGTTGGGGTGTTGGAAGGAATTGGAGTGGAGAAGGGAGAAAGATATAAGAAACCAAAATAAGATAGAGAAACTACATTCTACATAGAAAATGTGTTCATTTTCAAGGTGACAGCCTTTCACCACATGTGCCTGTGCCATCTTCTTCTTGAACATCGCAGGTTCTCTGGTCTCTGCCTTCCTTCACAGCCAACCTGTATCACCATCCCCCACTGCTCTGGACAGTCCTCTGGCCCTTCCTCACCTGACTCTCTACAAAGCCCATTCAACACTTAAATAGTTTCCCACTTAGATTTCCTGTTTGGGCTGATGTTATCACTGGTATTTTCGCCACAAAATAAAGCATTTCGTGTAATACCACTGACCTGCAGGAGCAAAAATATCAAAAATACGAGTAAAGCAAATAATCGGTTAGCACTGTGGGATCTCTTGAGCATTTTGTTCATTTCTCATCTGAGCCACATGAAAATGTGCTCAAATGCTCCTAAGTTCTATGTCTTCCAAAACTTTGACAAAAATAATAGTTAACCTATTGAGACCTCAAAGCACTTTTGATAATATAAAAGTTCTCAACAAACTCGGGTTGTGGATGCTTTATCCCTAACTGGTGACACTGTTTGGGGGTCTAAGAGCTTTTATAAGGAAAAGCATAGTTGGCAGAATGAGCTCAGGAGGGGCAGGCCTTGAACAGTGTGACCAGACCCATGCTCTGGTTCCCTCTCTCCTTCCTGCTCTGCCATGATGTCAAGATTCTCCGCAACACCACCCCACCATCATAAGTGACACCATGTTTCTCTGCCAATATGGGCTCACGTTTTCTGAAAGAGTGAGGCAAAATGGACCTCGATTTTCTTAAATTGTTCTGTGAGGGATTCTGTCACAGGGACAAAAGAAGTAATTATTATAGGGAGGATTTGGTTTTGCATCATTTTTTCAGAGAATGAAGCACAACAGGGCAAAAAGGATGGCGCCCAGTGGGACAATTCAGGTCACAGTGTGTCAGGAGGTGGAGAAAGGGGCAAATGCCAGCATGCTACTTGATTTCTCCTGTCTCTTTGATTCAGCCAACGCTGCAGTGCCCCCTGTAATCAGTCAGTATGAGTCTTTCCTATCATTGGCCTTCTGAAAAAGCACTCACAGATACCTCAGTCTGAGGGATGATACTAAATTGAGCCAAGATGAAAATGAAAGTATCTTAAAATTCAATATGAAAAGAGAAAGAAAATCTATGAAAAAATTGGAACCCTCAAAGGACAAAAAAAAAGTTTAAAATTTTATAAGCTAAACTAATATGTAGAATAGATAGAAAAACCCAAGTGCTCAATGAAGGCTAAAAGCAGCGTCTTTATATAAAAAACAATGGACCCATGATGTCATTTGTGAGAGCACTCACTGCTAAAGCTCCTCAGCCTCCCTGCTCTACTCATATCGACTTCTGCTGTAGTTCTTCTGCTGTTCATACACAACTTCATAATTCTATGTCTTTTCATATGTAGGCAACTTCATTTACAATGTCCTCTCCTTATTATATTATATTTAAACTTTTAAATTCATGACAAATTTCTGAAAGCATTCTCTATGTCCTCCCCACACACAACACTTCCATTCCCCACATATCAATTGCTTATATAGTCTACAATTCTACTATCTTAGTTCACAAAAGATATATCAAAACAATAATTAAAAGTAACAGAAGAAGGGAAAAATCCTCCCTAAAATAACACATGATCATAATGATTAAATTAAAAGAAACAGAAGAACTGATTTCTTAGAAATATAGTCATCAAAGTTAATTTTTATGATAAATTAACAACAGGATGGAGACAACTGAAAAGAAATCCATGAGCTTAGCATTAAATAGAAATACATTTGTGTGCCTATGGTTATTTTTAAATAAATGCAAAGTCAGAAGAAGATGGGGTTGTCATTTTTTAAACGGATAAATTTCATTCCTATCAAAAGGCCTAAGCCACTCATGGCATTCACTGCACTGTACATTGCCCTCTGATTCTTTAGTGAATCTAATTAAACTAATAGGAGAGAAAGCAGGAGGGGTATAAATCTGAGGCCAATCTCAGAGCAACATCTGGAGAATAAAAGCATGGAAGAAATTTAGAGAAGAATGAAAATAATCCAATCTAAGTCAATTTGGATTTTGGAAAAGATAATTCAGTGAGTGAAGAAGTTTTGATAGGTGGATTCATAAACGCCAGTCTACTTACTGTTCATCAGACTCTTGCCCCAAAAGACCAGCAGAGCAGGTCAGCCTGGTTGCATGTGCTGTTTGCAGTTACATTCTGTGACTTTGCGATTTGCTTTTGTGGTCTAGAGCTACACAGTTGGCTTCCATACACTGTTCACATATTCACATATACTGCACTGCTGTCCATCCCTGAGAAAGGTGTGCACTCAAGGGATGTCATAAACAAGGACAGAGAATTTCTTCCACCCTAAGTTTTTATAAAGCAGGGTGTGGGGAGGGGGAGTAATGCATGGTAACTGAGGAAAATTAGTGAGCCTGAGTAACAGGGCTGAGACTCTGGAGTAAGACCTCTGGCTTCAACCTCTACCACAGTTGTTTCCTTAAAAATTGTTTCCTATGATGCTGTTGATTTTGAACATATTGACTGTATAGAGGAGGAATTGAAAAAAAAAAACCTTGCCAATTACTCGTGACTTAATATTTCTCATGTGCTAGACTAGTTTGTTTGTCTGTCTAGATCCAATCCCCAAATTTTTTGCCTCTTTTCTGTGACCCTGAAGGGGATCCATTAGCAACACTGGCAGATAAGTGACAATAAATGTAGGCAGGAGAATAAGGAGAAAGTGAGGTCGTAATATTATTCCTGTTTAAAAATCGCTTTGCATGTCATTACTGTTATCAACTTAGCCTGGCCATGGTGCAGGGGTGCAGAGAACAGAGATAGGAAGATCCCCCACGGTTTCTGATCAGCCAACCCAGTATAAACATCAAACCCTTGTTTCAGTGAAATGGAACATGGAATGGAATGGAAAATGGAAAATAGACAGCATCTTCAACAAAAGGAGCTGGTCTAACTGGATGTCTACATGTTGAAGACTGCAAATAGATCCATATAACCCTGCACAATACTGACACCCAGGTGGATCAAACACCCCAACATAAAACCAGATACATTAAGTCTAATAGAAAAGAAAGTGGGGAATAGCCTTGAACCTATTGGCACAGGAGAAAATTCCTGAACAGAACACTAAGAGCTCAGGTACTGAAATCAACAATTAATAAACGGAACTTCATGGAACTAAAAAGCTTCTATAAGGCAAAGTTTCTATACTTTCAATAAGACAAAACAGCAGCCTACAGCATATAAAAAGATCTTCCCCAACCCGACATCTGACTGAGGGCTACTATACAAATTGTATAAAGAACTCAAAAAATTAATCATCAGCAAATGAAATGACCCAATTGAAAAATAAAGTACCATGCTAAACAGAATTCTCAACAGAGGAATATAGAATGGCCAATAAGCATGTAAAGAAACGTTCAATGTCCTCAGTCATCAAGGAAAGGCAAATCAAATGACTCTGAGATTTCATTTTACACCTGTCAGAATGGCTAAGATAAAAAATTCAAGTGACAGCACATGCTGGTAAGGAAGTGGAGCAGGGGTAACACTCCTTCATTGCTGGTGGGAGTGAAAACTTGCACAACCAATGTGAAAATCAATATGGTGGTTTCTTGAAAATTGGAAATAGTTCTACCTCAAGACTCAACAATAATACTCCTGGGTATATGCCCAAAAAATGCTCCACCATACCACCAGAAAACTAGCTCAACTATGTAGCTTTATTCATAATAGCAGGAAATTGTAAAAAACCAGATGTTCCTCACCCAAAGAATTTATAAAGAAGATTGTTGTAGATTTACACAATGGAATACTACTTAGCTATTAAAAACAAGGGCATAATGAAATTTTCAGGAAAATGTGTGGAACTGAAAAATATCATCCCTAGTGAGGTAACCCAAACCCAAAAATACACACATGTTATGTACTCGCATGGATATTAACCATAAAGTACAGGATAATCATGTTACACTCTACAGACCCAAAGAAGGAGGGCCCAAGGGATGATACTTGAATCTTACGCAGAAGGGAAAATAAAATAGGCATTGAAGGTGGAGGGAAGGAGGGAACTGGGTAGGAGAGAATATGGGGAGAGGAACAGTGGTGGGGATTAGGAGTAGGGAGAGCAGAGCACAGAGCACCAGGTGAAAGAGAAATGAGATGGGTAGACATCTCTGGGACTTGCAGGAGACCTGGGATAGGAAAGGCCGTAGAAACTCTCGGTCACCCTAGCTGAGACACCTAGAAGTGGGGGATATGGAGCCTGAAGCAGCCATCTCCTGTAGCTAGGCAGGACTTCCAGTGGAGGGATAAGGACAATAACTCACCCACAAAACCTTCCACCCAAAATTTGTCCTGCCTACAAGATGTGCAAGGACAAAGATGGAGCAAAGACTGAGGGAATGGCCAACCAAGCCTGGGCCTATTTGAGACTCAATCCCTGGCACTATTAATGTTACTCTGCTATGCTATAGACAGGAGCTTAGCATAACTCCTCTGAGAGGCTTCGCCCAACAGCTGATTCAAACAGATGCAAAGACCCACAGCCAAACATTAGACAGAGATCGGGGAGTCTTATAGAAGAGTTGGGGTAATGATTACGGGAGCCGGAGTGGTCAAGGACACAAGAAAACCTGGAGAGTCAAATAACCTGGGCACATGGAGGCTTACAAAGATGGACCCACCAACCAAGTAGCATGCATTGTCTGGTTTTAGGCACCCTACACGTATGTTACAAATGTGCAGCTTGGTGTTCATGTGGCTCCCCAACAACAGGGGAAGGGGCCGTTGCTGACTCTGATGCCTCCCTTGGATCCCATTCCCCTGACTGAGCTGCCTTGTCTGGCCTCAGTGGGAGAGGATGCACCTAGTCGTGTAGTGACTTAATGTGCCAAGGCAGGTTGGTTGGTACCCATGGAACTTTCTCCCTTATCTGAGAAGGAAAGAAGAGATTTTGGGGAGGGGGTTTACAGACTGGGGGGACTAGGAGGAGAGCTGCAGTTGAAATCATGGTATAAAGTGAAGAAATAAAATTTGTAAAAATAATGAAAAGCAGTGGAGGAAGATGTTAATGCCTGGCTGTTGCTCTGAGGAGGTCCAGGGTACCGTATCTGTGGCTGGATGCTGATGCCCTTCCAGTTCACTTCATCTCTTGGGTGGCCAGAGCTGATGGCTCAGGCACTGATCAGGATGGAAAGAAGGAAGAGTAAAGGGAGCCCAGGGATTTTTCTGTATGGACTGGCTGTACTGCAGCCAAGGAGGAAAACTTAAAGTGACCACAATTTTCCTATAGCTGAGGCTGTAAAAGCGGCTTCTGGCTAGAAACTGCAGGGGATCGTAAATGGACGCTCTTTGATCTGTAGATAGGCCTCTTTGCAGAGATCTCCAGTAAGCTGATGTAAACCTAAAGGCTGATGGTAAAGCCCTAAGTCTGCTAACTTATTTGTGAATCTACAGGGAAATAAGCAAGAGATAGAAAATAAACCACTCACACATGCATTCAAGAGAGAAGGTGGATGAAGTTAGGCATCTTAACTTTAAGCTTCCCAATTTCAACACCGTTTATTGTTGGTCACCGTACTTATACTTCTGAGAAAGGGGAACTACCTCATAGTCAAAGAAGGGCAATTAATCATGAAAACAGATGAATTCTAAAATACAACAAGCTGCATTTTTAAAGCTAAACATTTCTTATCTAAGTAACTATTACATAAGTTCACAGTGAGTTCAGAGTGACAGAGGTCTAGCTATCTCTTAGATCATAATGAGTTCAGGACAATAATTTTATCTATCTTTCACTCCAAATTTAAAATGACAGCATATGATGCCACAAAGTGACAAGGTATAAAGAATTAGAAGATTTTATGTATTTAGACATTAAGGTTTGTATTTAATTCAGACATTTCTAGGTAGTCCAATTATATCTTAGGTTCATGGAAAGTTTAAACCAACTTGACTATATTTATGGTGAATACCAGGATTCCTGGTGCCATCTGGAGTGGAGGCTTATCTGAGGCCACAAATCAGCTTCAAGGCTATCCCTAGTGAGGCATCTGGAGGTACGCAAAAATATTTATTGCAGCCATAAACTTTCTAATTGTTTTAGAATATCTAAAACAACTTATCTTATTGAACTATTTGAATCAAATCAGGATTCCATAATCAGGGATTAATTCATCTGAACAACAAACAGTACATCCTCAACAAGATCCTATATGAAGTTTGCTCAATCAGAGATGGTCAATACCCAGAATGTAACAATTCACACCAATGCCAGATGTTTTTTCTTTTTGGTTTTTTTTTTTTTTTTTTTTTTTTTGAGGCATGATTTTTTATGGGTGCATCATGGTAAAGACCTTGCAAACACTGGATCACCTCCTAGACAGCCCACGTGCATAGTGAGCTCCTTTAACAGGGTGGCTCTTGACAGGAAAATATTGTAAATCTGTGGCCTTCACATGTACAGACATGAAAGCATATCTGCACACACATACATGTACCACATATATACACACTCATATGATATATTATATCACACATATTATATATATATATATCAAAAATAAACGTTTTAAAAAGAAAATATTGCTCCTTCCCATAGCATCCATTAGCTATTCTTATAAAGGTGTGGGACTTTAGATTCCCTAACCCTTCCATTACACTGTGTTTATGCTCACAATCCTGTGTAGGTCTTGTCCAAGTAATCATGGCTGCTACCTTACTTAGGGTTTCATTGCTGTGAAGAAACACAATGACCACAGCAACTCTTAGAAAGGAAAACTCAGCTATGTACAAAGTAAAACCCATAATGACAGAGGTGTGAAAACCACAGTTTATTCTCTATCACATTAAGTCAAGTAGATGGTCTAGGAGTGGTGAGGCAACTCTATGGTCATCAGGCCCAAGTGCTTCCATTCTTTCAATTTTACTCCACTTCAACTAGGAGCTTCCATCCTTGGTGTTATCAATGGCTCAGATTAGCTCTGGGACCTCCAGCCATCACACCAGTACTGTAGGTCCACAGATAAGTTAGAAAGCGCTAGAAAATCCTTCTTTTTTAAAATATAGAGTTGTCCTAAAAAATATCAGACATCTCATTTGACAGAGCTAATGATCAGAGTCAGATGCAAGGGAAACTGAAATAGGCTACTGGATATGTCTATCCTTACAACATTGGGGTTATGCTGTTTAGCAATGTATGAGTTACTTGAAATTTTTGAGTTATGTTGTTGGGAAATGTATGAGTTACTTAATACCACAAGTATACTACATGATAAGCAACCACAGGAACAGTATGGCAGTGACAGCTCACTTGTCTAGGATCAGCACAGGCTCATGTCTGATTATTTTGATTGATCTTGTTTGACTATCTGATGGAAAGCTGACTTTTGAGTCCTTCAGCTGGCCTCAGTAGAAAGAGAAAAGTCTGTACTGGGATGGATCAGCTATGTTCTATTCTCATTGTCTAGTCTTCTGAAGATCCATATGATGGAAAGTTGCAAGATTCAGGACCTCCTCAGTCTCAAAATTGGCACACTCTCATTTATTTATCTGTTTATTTGCCAAGGAAAACTATTTGGAGTGGATAAGCAGGGCCCATACATTCTTTTTTAAATAACTTTGAGATCTACTAAGAGAAAAGTGACTAGAGAGTTGGAGTTAATATTTAGTCATGAAGAGAATTCTCTTCCACAAGTAGAACAGGGAAGATAGATGATGAATTAAACAACTCGAAATTTTTGTCCCAGTTTTTTAGTCTCTTACAGAATTATATTGCTAGATCTCTTCCCTTTTCATATCCTGACCCAAACATGAGGTGTTGCAATAAAAAAAGAGCAAAAAATAGCTCATACCTTATTTGTGTTTGAGTGACAATTACTAATTACTTACTGCTTGGTGCATACTGATTTCCTACTGCTAAAGTAGACATTAATTGTGATATTGACACTGGTGCATCTCTTTACCATGTGCAGAGATCTGCTCAGTGTGCACCAACCCTCATTCTTTTTCTTCAAGACAATCAGCCTACGTTGTCTAGGCTTCCTACCCACTAGTGTGGTCTATGACATAGTACCAGTCAGTTGAATCTGAGCAGATGTGTTTTCTACTCCATAATTTATCCTACAATCCTTTCCTGCCCCTTGTCACCTGCTGAATAGAAACTCCTCTGAGAACAGAGCCATAGAGCACAAGCTTAGAGCAGCACCTCCTTATCCTCTGCCCTGGCCTCTTCAACTACATTAGACTGTAACATGGGAAGCAACTTTCAAAGTAGCACCTGAGGCTAGCATCTGGCAGTCCTCTAGTATTGGGCTCTCGTGTTACTAAAATAGCACAAATCATCTGCCACTTTGCCTAAGATGCAATTCTTTTAACTAATAACATTTTATTATAGGATTACTGTCTGTATCAAGTGAAAGCAAAGGATTACTTTTGGTTATTGAGGCTGACCAGTGTCTTACCCTTACCCTCATTGATCCATCCCAACCCCTATAAGTCAGAGTATAGACAGCAAAGGAAGCTGAGACACCAGGGCTCTACACAGGAAGGGGATTTCCAATGTCACCTCCATGACACTGGCAGGGCTTTCTCTGGGACCAGCCTTTACCTTCTACTAAAGTGAGGAGATATTGCTAAAAATCAATCAAACTAAAACGATCCTAGTCATGTATTGTGTGATTTATACAAAAGGAAACTGTCATGCTACTAGGTAGGAAGCAAGCAAGGAGAGAAGGTCAGCTAGTGGCTGATTTGAAGGTGTTGTTTGTCACGCCTTCAGATACATAAAATGAACCTAGGATCAAGAAGTTGATGGAAGCCATTCTTGGAAGGCTTGAGTGATGACAAATAACCCAACACTGCTGTTCGCCTTTTGCTAGCCATCATCTTCTTTGCCTGAGAAGTGGGGAAAGGAGAGAGTAGCCGGGGATTCACAGCACATATCATGATGAGTCCCAAGCTTTCGCCTGTATATTCAGACTGCATTACTGCCACCTGTGGAATGAATTCTAACAATCCTGAAGACAGAAGGAGAAGGAGCAGGTAAGCTGAATTTCAATGAGAAACTTGATTGCAGACAGCTGTTCTCTTGTATTGATCTTCAGACTAATGGATTTCCGGAAATCTAGGTTTTCATTTTCTAGAAATAAACAAAAACAAACAACATACAGTACAATTAAAAGGAGTGAACAGAAGAAGCTCACAGAAATCTAAAAACTTGTAAACAAACTCTTATAAAGTTCCAGCCACTTCATTTCTGGCACTGAATCCTCAAAGAGGGAGCCAGGATAGGACCCTCCTTGGTCAAAACTGCCGCAAGACAGAAGCTCCTGCCAGAGCTGTGTGCACCGATGCCTGGGCTCCATTGCTCAAACTAGCCTGAGGCTGACAACTTTCTGAGGGAACAGCCATGTTGGAGCCACAAAGCATACTTTCCCAGTCCACTGTGAATTTGAATGTAGGACAATGTTTTCTCACTGGTGAGTCTTTACATTTCAGTTTTCAGTTCCTACCTGAATTCATTTCACTTCTGGAAGAACACAAATCCTACAGTTAGCAGAGTAATTCCCAAGAAGCCAAGTTTCATATAGAGAATGGTCAGCAAGGACTTCTGGGAGCTGGGGGTGCCTAGAAATACAGGCAAGGGAAGAAAGTCAGGTCAGTTTGATAATAGTTCTAAATAAGACGTTATAGACAAACAGCTTGAAAATCATTAAACACAGTCCTAAAGTTTTAGAGACGGTCAAATCAGTAAATCTTATCAATTATAGTTCAAATACAGTTCATATCATCATTTTGGGATCGAGTTTGGAATTCAAGTCTAGCCTTTGTGCTTGACAGGCATTGGCAAATATTTTTAAATGAATAAATGCACATTAAATATTGTCAATACCTCCTAGTTATATAAAGGTTTCCCATGGGCATTTTACTTTCACAAAAATATGATTGCATCAGTTCCATCCAGTCCCCTTCCTTCTTCCAACCACCCCAGGTGCCCTACATCCCAATACTCCCTCTCAAATTCCTAGCCTCTTCTTTTTATATTGTTATCTTTACATAATATACATAATATGCAAATATGATCTGCTGAATCCATTCTGTTTCCTATCATGTACATGATGTCAGGCTGGCCTCTTGATATTTTATAGCCAGTTAGAGGGCAATCCCTGAGGGAGGACAACTTCTCCCACTCTCAGCACCCCTTAGTTAACAGTAGCTCCTTTCTAGGGGTGAGGACCCATAAGATTCCCCACTTCCATGTTTGTAAATCTATTGTTCAGGTCTTGTTTGGGAAGCCATATTATTGAGGTTCCATGGGTGAAGCTCCCTGTCATTTCTAGGAGACACAATCTTACTGTAGATTTTCTGGTTCTCTGGCTCTTATACTGTTTTGTCCCCCCTCTTCTGCCATGTTCCCTGAGCATTAGATGTAGAAATTGTGTTGTAGATGTATTCATGGGGGCTAAACATCCCATGATCAGTGTTCTCTACATTTTGACCATTTGTGGCTTTTTGTGGTGGTTTCTATTGCAAAGAAAAGCATCTTTGGTAAGGGTTAAGAGCCATACTTACTGGTGGGTTTGAAGGTATTTAGAATTTAGACAGCACAATACCTGCTTAGTGAAGGGCTGTGATCGGTTTTTCTCTAACATCAATGTCCACACTAACTTTGAGCAGTTAGCTAGGTTTCTAGTACCAGCCATAATTTTCCTCCTATTGTGTGGACCTTAAGTATAATTAGACAGCTATTGGTTGCTGCCGAGATATGCCTGCCATTGCTGCACCTTAGCAACCAGCCTTGCTGTTGCTCATGAGCTTCACAGGTGGTAATACCAGTTGCCTTTCCTTTCAGACAGCTTGCACTGCAACTTAGGCTACCAGGAAAGTTAGACCTTGGGAGGAGGTTTTCATGTCCAATCCTGCTTAGATCTTCTGAGCCCTCTGACATGCATCCCATGAAAACTTTAGTGTTTTCAATGGCATTGTTCTTTTTTCATTTTTAAAATAAAAATTATGAGAATTTTATACAATGTATGTAGATCATACTCAATTCAAACACTTCTTTCTAACTCCTGTCAGATCCATACCCCCACTTTTTTATTCTACTAAATTTGTGTCTTTTTTTTTTTAATAATCCACTCATTGGCCTCAGTCTTTGTTGCCCATATGCTCCTGGGTTGGGACCTACAAGGAGCAATGTCCTTAAAGATAACTGACTCTTCCTCCTCAAGAAACCATTAACTGTCATAGATCCTCAGTTGGATGGTCAGGGCCTCATGCGCCCCTTTCTGCTTCATGCTAGACTGTTGGCTGCCTTGCTCTTGTGCAGTTCCTGCACAGACAACTCCGCTGCTGTAAGTCTGTGGGTTCAGAGACCCTGTCGTGTCCATACACTGTTTTCCTCTGATCTTCCCTGGCCTCTGCACTTTACAATCCTTCTGATTTTTCTTCCTTGACCAGTTGAGAGTTTCTGCTTTAGACATTATTCACTGAAAAGGGAAACTTCTCTGAAGAGGCATGAGAGCTGCACTAATCTGTGGGTAAATGATGAATATTTAGAGGGTAGTTTTGTTCTACTTCAGTTTAGCAGAGCATTCAGCTCCCCGTCCATGCTCTCTTGGCCACACTAAAAATACAAAATGAGTGTTACCTCCTGTGGCCTCAAATACAAACAGAAGCAATTAGCAGCCTCTACAATATTCATGCCATTATTGCAGGCATGGGTGTTATCCATTCATCAGTTGATTGGCATCTAAGCTGTGTCCATATACTAGCTCTTAGGACTAGACCATATGTGAATATGAATGAGCATATTATCTCTGTAGTCACAGTACTCTGGTGTCTTCCCAAGAGTGGAAGAATTTGGTCATGTAGTAATCCATTTCTAGTTTTCTGAGCAACAGCCAGCCACATTACTCTTCACAGTGGCTACAGGAAGGTGCCCCTTCATGCACAACTGCATGGAGGCTCCACACTCCCCACATGCAGTGACATTTGTTTGCTTAATATTAGGGCATTCTGATTGGGTTATGATAAGAATCTCAAAGAAGTTTGAATTTCCATTACCCTGATGGCTAAGGATGGTAAACAGTTTTTAAGATAGTTCTTAGCCATTTCTATTTCTTCTTCTGAGATGTGTCAATTCCATTCCTTAGCTCATTTTTTTAATTTAGTTATTTTGCTTTCCTAGTGTTTAGGTTTTTATAATGTCTTGCCACTTTTAGATATCAGTCCTCTTTCAGGTCTGTAGATGGCAAAGTATTCTTTTCCCACTCTGTAGGCTGCCTCTGCAGTCAGTTAACAGAAAATTTAACTCTCAGGAAGTTCCATGTAGCTTTCTCTTTTTCCCCTACTACCTTTTGGATTCTTCATGGGTTCTTCTCCCACCTGTCTCCTAACAACATCTTCTCTGGCTCAGCTCAGCTTCTTCTGGCTCCTATCTTCACTCTGCTCAGTCTCTTTTCCGAACCAACGGTCTTCTCTAGCCCTACTCTATGACCCTACTCTCCTGCCACCGGCATCCTACGCCCATCTCTCAGCCTCTGCTGCCTTTTTATATCCTCTCCTGTTTCAGAAATCCAAAAAGTAGCTGACACTGAAAGTCACTGGGTCAAGCAGTTCTAAGTATTCCCAAAGGACAGTTGACTAGCCATTGGGGATCCTTTAAAGGGCCAGGCACACAAAATGAATCACACCACAGTCTCACTTGCTGAGTGTTTATCTTATTTCCTGAGCAACCACAGTCCTAGTCAGATAGCCCTTACCCGAGCCTCTATCCTGAGTGTACTCAGTGTACCTACTGCTCTTTCTGATGGAAGTTTTAGAGTCTTTGGTCCATTTGGAATTTATCTGTTTGCAAAGGGAAGAATCAAGTTTCATTCTTCTACATGTAGATATCCAGTTTTCCCTATACCATCTACTAAAAATGCTATATTTTCTTCACTGAATGTTTTTAGAATCTTTGTGGAAAAAAAATTAAGTGATATCAGATGCATGGGCCTAAATATGGTCCTCAATTCTATTCCTTTGATCAATATATCTGTTTTTGTGCTGGTATCATTCTGGTTTTGACATTTTGCCTGCATAGAAAATTGAGTCCGATGGTATTTCCAGTGGTGTTTTCATTTTCAGGATTGTTTAGATCATTCACAAGACATCCAACAGTGCTAAGTGAAGAGATGGTGTGGAGCTCTATGTTCTTTCCTCCAAAAGGGCCCTATGAATCTCTTCAATTTGTCCTTTCAGCTGTACAATTCCCCATCCATGCTCATGCGAGCAACCAGAATTAAATACAGTATCACACACACACACACACACACACACACACACACACACACACACACACACA
>OU015745.1:97574732-97593539 GCA_907169655.1 Acomys percivali | reverse complement strand
AAGAAATCTTTTCAGGCATCTATCTTCAAATTCATGATGAGTAATAGAATAATCTCTAAATAGAAAACCTGCTTATCAACAATAATCAGCTTAAAGGTACGTTGCAGAATATTAAAGCATCCTATTAGCCAGCAGCAAAAGTGTATACCTGTAATTCCAGTAGTCCCAGGGCTGAGGCAGGAGGATGATCATAGTTCAAAGTAAGCCTGAAAGAAAGCTTCATCTCCTAAAAATCTCAGAACGTCACACTTACCAGGCACCAAAGTAGTGGTGGAGATCAGTAACACCAAACCCAGAGTCCTCCCCAAAGCACACATCTGGAGTGGTATCGAGTTAGACAGAAATCACAAAACACTGGACAGACTAAGGATTCTATCCAGCTCAGTCAATGTTGTTTATGCTCAATTCACCAGTTTGTGTGACTCTTCTTCCTCACTTTGCTTATCTTTATCTTCATCTCCACTCCACCTGCTGCTGGATGATTAAGCCTGCTCAGAAAAAACAGCAGTGATGTGTGCTGGCTGATAAAGAAGTCAAAGCTTAACTCATTTGTTATCTCGTGGTGTAAAGCATAAAGATACAGTTCATGGCAATTTCCTTTTTAAGGCAGTAGTTTAAAAAAGAATAAAATCATACACTGGGAAATGATCACATGTTATGTGCACAGCTGATGAATCTGAACCTCCATGTGAACGCGGATAAACATCTCCAAAGTTTCCAACCAAGGTGCTGACATTCTGTTACTCAAAGCTCCTTCCTTGGCATCCTTCTCCAGAAGCAAACACGGCTCTAACATCTGTCACCATTCGCTCACTTTGTTGGTCAATGAGCTTCACATAAATGAAATGCCTTACTGAGTTCATCCCTGTATGCTGATTGGACATACCAAATAATATATGGTAATTTATTCATCAGCTTCTCTATGAGTTTGAATTGCTCTGGTGACTAACATATATAAAACTTTGATGAGCATTCTTGATTTGCACATACCTTTTGGTCTCTATGTCCACCCATTTTCTGGATATATACCTACAAATAAAAGTGATGAGTCATAGGATAGTGTGTGGCTTTAAAAAGTACTTCCTGTCATGGGTTAACTTGCCTGCCTGCCTGCTCCTTTTTATCATAAAACTCTGTTACAACACCTGAGAATGTGACCTTTTGAAAAAAAAAGTAAATTCATTTCATCTGTAGTTAGTTAAAAATGAAACTGTATAGGGTTGGAATAGATTCAGCCCTAGTCTTGTAAAACCAGCATCCATATGAAAGAAGAATGCGCATACATGCATATAGAGAAAGGTTCATGTGAGGACAAAAGCAAAGACAGCAGTGTGTCTCTTCTACAAGTTTAGAAACAGCAAAGATTTCCAGAAGCTGGAAAATAAGCAAGGACAGGCTTCTTCCTTTCTGTCTTAAAAAAATTTAGAGACTCTAGCAATGGCAAATCACTGCAGAATGACACTTGGAGAGCTGAAAGGCCAAACTTCACTTACAGCTAAGAGAAAGAGAAAGATGTTGTGCAGGGTCATGGAGCCTTGCACCCAGCAACAGAGAAATGACATCCCCTTGCTTTGCACATGCTTCCTAAGGCTCCAGCCTGTCATTTCTCTGTCTGGGTTTTGAATTCAATTCCATGATCAATATGTCTGGATGTTTTTATGCCAACCATGCTGTTTTTATTACTATAACTTTGTAGTACAACTTGAAATCAGTAGTTGTGATACCTCCAACAATTCTTCTATTGTTAGATAGTTTTAGCTATCCTGACAGTTTTTGTTGTTGTTGTTTTTCTAAATGAAGCTGAGAATTGACCTTTCAAAATTTGTCAAGAATTGTATGGGAATTTTGGTAGGGATTACATTGACTCTGTAGATTGTTTTTAGTAGCAGCCATAGTCTTGTCCATGATTTTAGTGGAATTACTTTCAGTTTCTCTCCATGTAATTTCATGTTGGCTATTGGCTTACTGTATATTGTGTTTATTGTGTTTAAGTATGTTCCTTGTATTGCTGATCTCCCCAAGACTTTTTTCTTCAATTATTTATTTATTTAGTCACTCCACATGGTGATCCCATGCCCTCCTCCCATCCCCCCCACCTCCCCGAGAAGGGGACGCCCCCAACTGGTACCAATCCACCAAATTTTCCCCTTTTTTGTAGTGTTTCTTTTTTTATTTAATTAATTTATTCATATTACATCTCAATTGTTTTCCCCTCACCAGATTTTTAAGATGAAGGGTTGTTGGATTTTGTGAAAGGCTTTTTCAGCATCTAATGAGATGATTGTGTATGGTTTTTTTTCTTTCAGTTTGCTCATATGGAGGATTGTATTGATGGATTTTTGTATATTCAACCACACCTGAATGCCTGGGATGAAACCTACTTGGCCATGGTGGATGATGCTTTTGATGTATTCTTGGATTCAGTTTGTAAGTATTTTATTGAGTATTATTGCATCAATGTTCATAAGGGAAATTGGTCTGAAATTCTCTTTCTTTGTTGAGTCTTTGTATGTTTTAGGTATCAGGATGACTATTTGGCAGTGTTCTTTCTGTTTATTTTGTGAAATAGTTTGAGGAGTATTGGTATTAATTCATCTTTGAAAGTCTGGTAGAATTCTGTACTGAAACTGGGCTGTTGTGGTTGTTGTTGTTGTTATGAGACTTTTAACTACTGCTTCTATTTCCTTAGGGGTTATAAGACTATTTAAATAGTTTACCTGATGTTGATTAACTTTGGTAGGTGGTATCTATCTGGGAATTTCATCTAAATTTTCCAATTTTGTGGAGTACTGGTTTTTAAAATAAGACCTAATGATTCCTTGAATTTCTTCAGTGTCTGTTGTTATGTCCCCCTTTTCAGTTCTGATTTTATTAATTTGGATACTATCTCTCTGCCTTTTGGTTAGTTGAGCTGAGAGTTTGTTTAGCTTGCTGATTTCCCTCAAAGAACCAGCTCTTGGTTTTGTTGACTCTTTGTATTGTTTTCTTTGTTTCTAATTTATTGATTTCAGCCCCCAGTTTGATTATTTCTTTCCATCTACTCCTCTTGGGTATGTTTTCTTGTGTGTGTGTGTGTGTGTGTGTGTGTGTGTACATGTGTGTGCTTTTAAATTGCTAGTAAGAGATCTCTCCAATTTCTTTATGAAGATGCTTAGTGCTATGAACTTTCCCCTTAGCACTGCTTTCATTGTTTCCCATAAGTTTGGATATGTTGTGCCTTCATTTTCAGTGTTTTCTAGAAAGTCTTTAATTTCTTTCTTTATTTCTTCCCTGACATAGTGGTCCCTGAATATACCTTCTTCTCAGCACTTCATTGTGTTTGAGTGAAAAGTTCTGTAGATATCTGTTAGGTCCATTTGATTCATGACCTTAGTTTCATTATTTCTGTATTTAGTTTCTGTCCCAATGACCTGTCCATTGGTGAGAGTCACGTGTTGCAGTTTCCCACTCTCAATGTATGGGGATCAATGAATGATTTAAGCTTTAGTAATTTTTCTTTTACAAATGTGGTGCCCTTGCATTTGGGGCATAGATGTTCATAATGGAGATATTCTCTTGGTGAATTTTTCCTTTGATGAGTATGAAGTATTCTTGCTTATCTCCTTTAGTTTTGACTGAAAAATCTACTTTATCAGATATTAGAATGACTACTCCAGCTTGCTTCTTGGGTCCATTTGCTTAGAAACCTTTTTCAGCTTTTTATTCTGAGGTAATGTCCATCTTTATTGCTGAGGTATGTTTTTTATATTCAGCAAAATGACAGATCCTGTTTTCACATTCATTCTGTTAGACTCTGTTTTTTATTTGGGGAATTGAACCCATTGATGTTGAGAGATATCAATGACAGATAACTGTTCATTATTGTTATTTTGATGTTGGTGGTGCTAATGTGTGTGTTTGTGTATGCTTCTCTTCTTTTGTTTTTGCTGGTGTGGAATTATTTATTTCCTGTGTTTTCTTGGCTGTAGATAACCTCTCTGGGTTGGATTTTTCCTTCTAGTATTTTCTGTAGGGCTGGATCTGTGGATAGGTATACAGTTGATTTTGTCTTGGAATGCCTTGTTTTCTCCATCTTTGGTGATTGAGAGTGTTGCTAGGTACAGTAGCCTCTCTCTTCCTTGACGTCCAGCAGCTCTCCCCTCATTGTTCATACTGAGTCTCAGAGTTCTGAAAATGTGCACTAGGGCAGCTTAGTTGTTGCCTGGGTGGAGGGGCAGAACTCAAGAGCTTTTGCCTCTATCATTTTTGCTGATGCGACCCAGTAGATTTCCTTTGAAATGGTTTGGAGCCATTTCTACACCACAGTTCCCAACAACTAACTGCATTTTTCCAGACCCCTGCAGCCCTGCTGAGTCTCAGAAGCTAAACTCCGCTCATTTGTACTGAAGATAAAGAAACTATCTCCTACACAGAAAATGTGTTTATTTAGAATCAAGGATAGGCAAGGGGTTATGGAATTTCCCTAATAGACTATGGAAAGCTGCTGCGTGGCAGGGGTACCCCTGCATGGAGGCCTAAAAAGGCCATTGTGTGAAGCTGTGAAGAAGAAGCCTGGATTGCCTGGGACACCCCAAGATGTTAGAGATGCCAGAGCCTTGGGGCATCTGCTAAGGAAGCTGCAACCAGGGAGTAGAGTCAGCCCAAGAGAAAGTCAGTCAACAAAGCTGAAAGGAGTTGGGGATCTGATGAACATTTTGATGTAAGTTGTGCAGATCTAGAGTTTGAAGTTTTGCCCAGCTGTTTCTCAGTCTTGCTTTGTTCCTTACTGTGCTCCCTTCCCTACATTTTGGAATGGTAATATATATCCTCTTGCCATTATGTGCTGGGAGTATATAATCTCTTTTTTTTTTTTTTTTTGACTTTATAGGAGATTACAGTTAAGGGATTATATGAATCTCAGAAAAGACTTTGAAGTTTACACATTGTTGAGACAGTGATAGACTGTGGGAACTTTTGAAGTTAGACTAAATGCATTTTTTTATTATCTTATGGCTACAAGCCTATGGGGGTTAGGGAGTGGAAAATGGTGGTTTGACTAGGTATGGCCCCCATAGACTCATGTGTTTAAATGCACAGCCCATAAGGAGTGACACTATTAGGAAGTATAGCCCTTTGGAGTAGATGTGGCCTTGATGGAGGAAGTATGTCACTGTGGAGGCTGGCTTTCTGGAGGTCTTGTATATGCTCAAGCTATGCCCACCATAGTACACAATTTCCTTCCGCTGCCTGTGGGTCACAATGTGGAATCTTGGCTCCCCTAGCACCATGTCTGTCTACACAATGCCAGGCTACCCACCATGATAATGGACTAAACCTCTGAAAACCTCACCCCCCCCCCAATTAAATGCTTTTTCTAAGAGTTGCCATTGTCATAGTCTTCATGAAACTCTAACTAAGACAATACATCTTAGAAATAAGAAATGACACTTATCACCCGTATACCTCAGTTTTCTTTCTGTAAAGTGAGACTAATTGTCCTTCTTGGAATGTGACAGCTAAGTGAATTAATGCATGTTGTAGAACACACAAGCTGCTGACATGTAATAAATACTATGGTAAATATCCACATTAATGTTTTTAAAGTGTTGGGATGGGTAGTGTGGATTATAGTAAATAGGGGGGAAACAAAGGATTCTTCAAAGAATCTTGAAAAAACTCAGACTTTCAATCCCATACCAGGATTACTGTATCAGTCTTCTAGTGAAGAAGGTGATAGACACATTGGAAAGTTCCAGCAAACAATATAAGAACATACATGTGATATCATGAGTAAGTTGAAGGGCCAGTCTGTAGGTCGAAGTCATCGAGTAGTCAGTGAAGTTCATTTCTATTGTCTCATTTCTATCTCTCCTGTAGACCTTGGTAACAGAAGACTTGTCTCTAAAGACTGCTTCCCATTGATTATCATCACTCTTTTCATGAGCCAGAGGACAAGAGAGTATGGCCAATAGCTACTGATATAGATTGAGAAAAGTTGACTGGACATAGGAAAGAAGTAATGATTAACAATGTCCATGCAGCAGCTATATTGGGGAACACTAGTCAATTTTGCCCATTAGCAGCATATTTTTACCTGAAATACTTTAAAAAGCATGAAAATAGGGACTGAGGAACAGCAAGTTTTAAAAAAAAAAAAAACAGATGCAGTCTTATGCACTTACAATTCCAGAAGATGTAGAGATTAAGGGATCCCTGAGGCTTGCTAGCCAGCCCAGCTAGCCGAAAAGTAAGCTCTAGATTCTGTGAAGGACCTTATCTCAAAAATACAGTGGAGAAGCAAATATCTGATGTTAGCCTCTGGCCCCTACATGCATGCACATATATGTGTATGTGAACCCACACATAAATGCATATGCATTTACATACATATACAAACACATGAATACACGCATATGCATAAAATGCAGAAACTCATAAAAATAAATATCAAGCAATATTCTTCATTGGTCTACCTGAAGTAAATATTTATGGCTTTCATTGTAAACATCCATATAAGTAAAGCATTGAACTAAATCAGAGGTCTCTGCTATACTCACTAATAGTTTAATATTGTTTGCTAATTGTTAACTACAAAAACATATTGTTTTCTTTGGGTGTTATTTTGTCTAAATTGGCAGCAGTACCATCTCCCAAAAGTAGAACAAAAATGACGTAGTTTGGGTTATCTGAGGTAAACATGGCTTTAAAGTAGAATCTTTGAGGTGGCAGTGTTTTGAGATGCCTGGAGAGTTGTTTGGTACAAGTTTACACAGGAATCAAGCTTGAACTAAGACTAGGAGAGCAATTCCATAAGACTGGATGAGAAAAGCACATGCAGTAACAGGAGAGTGAGAGAAAGACAAAAAATGCACACTCCATCCCATACACAGAACAAACAGGGAGCTGGCTGCTGCCGAGGAGTCTGGGAAACGAGGGTGTTGGCGGGATAATGTATAATGATATATAGCTGCATCCTGAAAATGACTCTTAAAAAGAGACTAGTGTAGGGATGGGTTGGAAGTTGTTGCTACTATCCAAGGGAAGGGTGATAAGTTAGGACAGGACCTGTTAAGAGACGAGAGATGCAAAAACATCTCCAGATAGAAGAGCTGACAGCAGACATTCCAGTTCTGTGCTGACGTGGGGCCAGGGCCCTTAAACAGCATCATCTGAAGGAAGGGGGAATACTGGGGACAAGAGAGCACAGCAGGAAAAAGGAGTCGGGGAGAATAAAACAAAATGGAATACCCATGAAAATCTTATGTGGAAGCCTATTATTTTGTCAACCAATAAAAATTAATTTTTGAGAATTTTATATACAAATAATGAATTTACCTCATTCCCAACCCTTCCTTGCTCCATTCGAGCTATTCCCATGCCTTTCCATTCCCCCTTAATTGTTATTGTTACACACACATACTACTGAGTCCATTTAATGTCCCATGTGTTTAGGATTGACAAGTCGGGATTGGATAACCTACCAGGACACTGCAATAGAAAAAGTTCTCCACCCAAGTGTCAGTATTAGTCCGTTCATACTTTCCATTTCACTTTCCCCGCCATACAGTTTGTTCCGGGCTATCGTAATCTAGGATATGTGGTTTCCCGTCACAAACAGGCTTTCTTTGTGGAGTGTGAAGATGAAGATTGGGGACATTTAACCCCCAGGCTGATGACCCTGCTCACACATTCTTTTTACAGCTTCCTAAGTAGGAAGTAAGTCGATCCATTGGGTTTATCCCGTGGTGCCCTTTGGAACCTCCATAGTTAGCATTGGTTCCTCTTTGGTTAGCCAAAAGGAGCAATTGATGATACCTTGGTTATGAAAAGAATCAATATGGTATACACTTTTATTTCTCCAGACTGTAGGTTGTCATCAGATTATAGATTATCTGATCCCCCAGCATGAGATAGACACTTCTTCAGGGACTTGATGGTCAAAGTGGCAGCGTTTGGTGAGAGGACAATGCATGTGTGCCTTATTTTCCTCATCTTCCCTCAGCTTTGACTTGACTTTCTCTTACAAGTCAACACAGAGGTCAGGCCTGACTTCTGGTGTAGAATACACAGTTTCTCCAGCACTGTTGACGAGATTATCCTTTCTCCAGTGTGTGTTCTTCAGACCCTTGTTGGAGATCTGTTAACATAAACAGGTATGAATTGGGGCTGAAAACTTGCTGGCCTTACAAAAGATTATAAAATGCAGTTATTTAAGGAAAATGTTCTCATTAAACTATATTTTAATGCAGAAGACTCAAGCTCAGTTCCCAACACCCAAGTCAGGCAACTCAGAAACTTCCGTAATTCCGGCTCCAGGAAATATGATGCCTCTGGCCTCCAAGGGCACTGACAATTGTGTGCATATATCCACGTGCAGACATGCACATCTACACATGAGTAAAATAAGTAAAAATAAGTCTTTAAAATGTGAATGGATTTATTTCTGCTGTCTTCGTTACATTATTAGCTTATATATGTCTGTCTCTATACCACTAGTATACAAAGTGTAGATACTGTAGCTTTTGTAATGTATTTCGAAACAAGAAAGTGTGTTTCTTGTTTCAAGAAACTCTAAGGTTTGTCTTTTTATTTAAAACTTTTTTGGCTACTCAGAATTTTTCATAGGTCCATGTGGATATCAGAAAATTTTCTATTTTTGTAAAAATGTATGTCATTAGAATTTTAATAGGGATTGTATTGAACCTGTAAGATCTTTTGGCCCACAATTGTAAGTTTTGCAATATATGAAGAATAAAATGTCTTTTCATTAGTTTCTATCTCAATTTTTTTCAATGGTGTTTTATAGTTTTTAGTGTGATGTTTTTACTTTCTAAATTAAAATTACTTCTAAGGACTGTACTCTTTTTTATATTACTGTACATAAAATTTATTCTGTAATTTCCTTTAGAGATGGATTATTATCAGGGTATACACATACAAGTAGTTTTTCTATGGTGATAAAGAGTTTTCACAATGTGTAGAAATTTAAATACTTTTGAACATCCAGTAGATAAAATAATAAATTTAAAAGAAAACTTTAAAAACAACATTAAGAAAATGAAAAGATGGCATACTAAAACACATGGACTGCACCAAAAACAGTATTTTTGACTTTAAAGTTTTTAATGATAAATACCTACATTTTAAAATGTTTCAAATAAAAAATGTAACAATAATTCGAAGAGATGGAAAAAAAATAAAACACTAAGCCTAAACTTAGCATAAATAATACCGTAATAATAAAGATTAGATGAAAGGATCAGGGTATAGACTAAATGCACAGTGCATACTCGGCATGTGAAAGGCCCTGGCTCAATTTCTAGAATGAAAAAAAGAAAGAGAATGAGAGAGCTAGAGAAGAGGAGGAGCAGGAAAGAATGAAGGAAGGCAGGGAGATAGGAAGGGAAGAAGGGAGGGAGGAAATAAAATAGGTAACAGAAAATAATAGAAAAAGTAATCAAAACTTGCATATTTTTAAAAAAAAAATATATATATATATAAACAAAATTGACACCTGTAGATTTATCAAGAAAAAAGGAGAGAAGATAAAGATAGAAAATGCCAAAATGAAAGAGGAAACTTTACAACTTATATCATAGAAACAAAAAATAGCATAAGAAAGCCAAGAACAGTGATTGACATCTGTGATTCAAGCACTTGGGAGGAGGTAAGGGGGGGTTGTGAGGGCAGCATGGTGATACCCATGTCTCTATAGCACTGTTACAGCTATTGATAATGGTGATGGTGATGGTGATGATGATAAAATTGAAAATTAAATTACTAAATTTAATTTAGTAACATTATTAAATTTTACTGAAAATTACTAGAGACTACCATGAATAATTACAACCAACAAAGAAGATAACTGAGAAGGAGAGAATCTTAGAAACACAGCGCCCACACGGAAGCATTATAAGTGAATAAAATGTCTGAACAAACACAACTAGTAATAAGACTAAATCAGTAATAGCATAACTCCCAATTAAAAAATAAAAAAGAATTCAGGGCATGATACCTTCACTGGAAATTCCTAACACTTAGATAATAGCAAGTACCAAGTCTTCCCCAAATACATAGAGTTCTTCCATTCCATTTTACACTGATGCCAAAACTAAAGACGTCATAAGAAAGAAAAACTATAAGCTGACATGCTTGATGAAGATGATGCCTCCCAAGCTTTTCTTTAAATAGGAGTGGCAGCATCCACAACACTTGAATTCTGTTTAACCAGAATTATATGTCTGTATAACCATCATCATATGGAAAACACCCAGGTCTTTTGTCATATAACACAGTAATGGGACACACTTGATCCGTGGCCAAATGGCCCAGGGATGTCTAGGTGACTGACTACAAGTAGCTACTTCCACAGCTGACCCTGTGCAGCTGCTGTCTCTGATGCTTCCATTTTCACTGACATCAGAACTCAGCTTCTTTAGCTCTCCAGTGTGGACACTGGTGGTTCTCCTGGAATACTGCAGGCTTTCAGCAGCACCTTGGGTTGCTGACATACGCAATCTCAATGGACTGAGCAGTTATTAGAGTCCCACCTTTTCCTGTGTGAGAATAGCCACCTAATCCTTTCTAACATATGTTCCTTCTGTTGGTCCTGTTCCACTAGGGACGCCTGACCAATACAGAGATAAAGCCTACTTTCAAAGAATAAACTTCAGGGATTTCAATTAGACCTCAATATCACTATTTTTAGATGTTCATGGATAAAAAATGGCCACTAATACATATATGTTATAATGCATAACTTTCAAAGTAGTAGGGGGGGAAGTGGGAGAAATATAGAGAAGGAAAAAAGATGGGATTCTCCAGAAATAAAACTATTTTAATTTGGCAAAATAATTGACTTAACTGTCCCAGTTGGGACATATTAAGAGTAAACGGATCTTGCTTTCATTTTTATCATTACGCCATAATGAGAAATACTTTTGCACTATTGTTGCCACACAGTTGTAATCATAGCCCTTGGGAAGCCAGCCTGGCTTCTACAGGGAGTTGAGGTACACAGTAGAAATCAAGGCCTTGTTTAAAAAAAAAAAACAAGGCAAACACAATAAGACAAACTCAATCCATTTTAAATATTTTTCCTGACATAAAGGGAAAAGGCTTATTTTTAACAATTAGAAATACACACCAAAACTATCAATATATGTATTTCCAATATTTCCCTCCAAAGAAAAATGGACCAAATAGTCATATCATGCCATTGCCATCCCTTTAGGATGTAAATAACACAAGTTCCCTCTCCCACATTTATAGTCCAAAGACAGTTGCTGTGTGATAAATACACCAGAATAGAATCTTTAAAATACACAATTCATAGCATCTGTAAAACTGTTTTGCATGAGATATGAGTACTTCTATAGTGACAAAAGGAGTTAAGAATATTGTCATTACAAATGCTCTATCTCTCTTGCAGACATGACAAAAATGAGTCCAGTTTCACTAAATAATAGAGTTACTATCATAACCTTAAGACATATGACCCAACTGGCTAATTAAAAATGGAAGTAGAAATTGTGTAAGAGAGAATATTAAAGATAGAAGAATTTTGAGAAAGGCATATTCAAATACAATTGGAGGAAGCATAAATTGACACAATTTGGCTGATAATAATAAAATAAATTCCATTACAGTCCAAGAAATTATCTCACAGGTATGCTCAAACAATGTAAGATTAACCACAAGAAACATTTTACACAGAATTGTTTTAATACCACACTTAGAACAAAATCTAAATGCCCATCCAAGGGCCATGATTAATTAAATTACAGTGTAATAATACAGTGAAATTCTATGTAGCCATAAAAAAGAATGAGGTAGTTTTGCTTTTGCTGATATAAAGAGATCTCTAATGCTCAGATTATTAGCTTTTATAAGTCCAGCTTTCCAGCATGCTTTTTACAAGGAGAAGTCTTGACAAGCAGATGTGTGCATATGTACACATAGGAATATAAATACATAAATGCACACATATACCATAGGCATGTCTTATACACAGAAATTTTTGGAAGAACTCACAAGAAACTCTTTAATAATGATTGTTCCTTCTGCAGTTATTTCTTGAGAAAACTCAGTTTTCATCATACTGTATTGCACAATTTGATATTTTATCATAACCATGTGCTTTATTTGTAATAGTTACATCAGTTCTTCAAAGAACTAACTGGTAGCAGCAAAGATTCCAAACTTCCAATCTTGGAAGATTATAAATGTGAATCCGTTAGAACATCTGTGCTTTCTAAGAACTTTAGAAGAGCTAGTTTCCAAGTAATCCTTCCATTGTAGAATTTTAAAGAAAACAATGCAGTAATTACGATGTTACTTGATTCATTTTTCTTGGTTCTAGATTCCAATGGCTGACAAAGTAAGCCAGTCTGTGCCATGAACGTCATCTTACAACACCGGAAGTGCCTCCACCTTGGTCACAGTATCATAGAGTGGGTTGCTCTTCTCTGTGTAGCTCGCATATGGCTGCATTTCATCCTTGGAAAAAGCTCAAAGTCAAAATCCATTCAAAAGAGCTAAAAGTCATTACCAAAATTACCCAGTTTCCTACCATATGAGCACTTACTAATAATGCTCACATGTGTCTCTGACTTACATGAATATAAGAGAAGGCTTGGTTCTGATAGTCTATCAAAAGCATGTGTTGGTTATTTTTATTTTGGGTGAGATGGTTGCTGGGCAAAAGTAGACATGTAAAGCAATGAGGTGGCATGAGAAGTATTTCAAAACAGTGAGTCAAAGACAGTAAGAAGCCAGTTGCAGAAGACTAAGGAGCAGGTTTCTCTAAGCTTAGATAAGAGAGAAATGGTGTTCTTATGCTGACCTCTTCTTATTTAAATATGGTCTTCAAAAGCCTCAGAGACCTACAAAATATGGCATTTAAAGATGTTTTTATTATTATAGGGATTCTTTGACAGCAAGACAAGTTAACTCCTGGCAACACCCTGCCTCAAAGAAGATGATGAACATCGAAGTATCTCTTTATGAAGTTAGCTTCAAATGTGGCAAGCAAGCCACTGAGCAAAATGTCCTCATTTCTACCACATACAGAATTCTGCCTAAAATTAGGCAAGCTTGGATGCAGGCAGAGTCGACAGCCTAACTCTGCCAATACAGGGTAAGCAAGTCCTCAAAAGTTCCTACCTCACAAATATGTCTGTCAGATATATTGAGCCAGAAGGCTGAAGATGATGCTCCAAAGTCATAGAGAGTGTTCAGGCAGTAAACTGTCTCTGTCATTTTTTTTTCATTTTGGAGGCTCCTTACCTGAGCTTCTGGTTCACTCAGATATTTAAGTTTTATTCTTTCTCAAATCTCTCATGGAGTTGAAGACCAGATAGTCTTTCAATTAAGCTTAGTAGGTTAGGGGTCAAGATGTTTTGGGACCAAGATAGATGTTTTAAGTTAATAGAGATGATATATGATAGATACTGAGAAATTTCATTCAGAAATTTGGACCCAGCAAGATAGGAAAGATGTTTAGCTCAAGTCTGCCAAATACAGATAGCCAAATCACTGTAAATGTAACAATTATATAATTCCTGATTGTCTCATGGCTCTTCCTGATGTATGTAGTTTATTTTATTCTATGTAATAATATAAATTTATATGTTAAAAAAGAAACATAACAAAAAACTTTTTAAAAAGGAGAGAGAGAGAGAGAGAGAGAGAGAGAGAGAGAGAGAGAGAGAGAGAGAGAGAGAAATGGTCATGGTGCCAAAGAGGGGAAGTCAGAAATTACACACAACCTCATGAAGAAGAAAACACCCATCTGATTTCTCAAGAGATTGCAGCCCAAATAGGGCAAAGTGATTAGGATGTGGTTTATCAGATGAAAAAGTTGATTGGATAACATATAGCTATAGAAAGATATGGATATAGTTACATATCATAACATATACTACATATTATCATAGATCATATTTATGTAATTATATATAATATTTGATAGTCGATTATCAAAATAGTATGTCTGACTACTAACAGTGTGAAATCAGAATAAAACATGAATGTTAATATAAACTACAGATTATACTGCTAGATTTAAGGACATGTGGTTTTAAAGTTTGCAGATGTTCCTTAATTTATCTTACCTCCTCAACAGCTGGTGTAGCTTCTGATTTGGGCAATTTATATTTTCTAAAAAATAAAATAAAACAATCTGAAGTGACTGCAGGCAACATTGCTATTTAGAATGAACAGTTATAGTATCAAAATGTTCTGATAATTAATATGTAAGTCTCAGTAAATCAGAAATGAACTACCAGAAATGAATGAAATGCACTAATTTGCAGCTACTATAATAAATAAAAAAATTCTGGATATTAGACAAGAAAGCAAATTTTTGAGATAGAAGCTCGATGCAATAAAATGTATGTGACACCATCTCTTTGTGACTAGAAAAGAATTATCATAGCTATTTTCCCAAATTAAAGATATTAGCATGTTCTGCCTCTAAGCCCTTACTGGCTTAGTTCACAGAGCTTGCTCACCAAAGCAATTCATTAAACATTGTCACCATGCAAAGTAACCCATTCTAACTCTCCATGTGTTCCCGTTGCTTATGAGAGCATTGTTGTTAGTCCCTAAGGTACTAGTCAGTCAGTCCTATATTTCTCGCTCTTTTCTCATCCGACAAGGTTGAAGAAAAAAAATCATCACTTAATACCTGAAGCCGCTGATCTTCGAAAGCCAAATGCATCCTATGATGGTCAAAATAACAAGAGGTGAGATGATGTATGGAAGGTACTGTGGTCCTGCTTTGCTACCTGTAACGACAGACAGAAAATTTTATGGTTCAAAGGCAATAAGTCAAGATAATAGTATATTTTTTGATAAAATAAAGAAGAAATTCTTGTTTGATACTGAAAGATGCTCAAAAGCAGGTGGTCAGAAAGATCCTGAGCCCCGGGGGTGGGAGGGCCTACTACTGTTGTTTGCTAAATGAACATGGTGTCCCACTGTCTTCTATGTATTTATTTTATACTTATAGATTAATGCTGCCTTCAATCTTGGTCAGAGAAGCTCCTGTTTGCAAGAGTGATGGTTAATGCAGGCACCCATAACTGTTCAAGGTGCCAAGAATAAGTAATTGTTGAATGGAGTGTTCAGCTCTAAACCCTGGATCTCTACCATGCTAGTTTCAGGGAACATGGAGGAAGGGAGGCCAAAAGAATGTAAGACCTGGAGGATGAGAAGTGTTGCAAAACCCATCCTTCTGGCATAAAACGGGCACTGGACTCACAGTAGCAGCAGCTACAGGTACAAAACTGGACCTGTCAATGTTCCACAATTGATGGGGGAAAGACCAAAAGCTGTCCTTTTTCAACTATATAATTCCCCATCCATGCTCATGCGAGCAACTTGAATTAAATACAATATCTCACACACACACACACACACACACACACACACACACACACAAAGTGGGGGTCATGGCAGGAGGAAGAGATTCAACGGAAGGCTATAGGAGAGGATAAGGGGGAAAATATGATTAAAGTGATAATACACATATATATTGCAAAATAATAAATTGTAAAGAGTAACACTTCAAAATGTGTATCAGAACCTTCAGAGACTAAATAAAAGACAGTCTCTTTATTCAAAAAAAAAGAAAGAAAATAAGAGATGTCTTCCAAAAAAGAAATAAAGAAGCAGGAAGTTCTTATGTTACTTGCTGTCTTTTCAGTACACTAAGACTCCTGTTTCCTCAGAAAAGATGGAAGGGACTGGCCGAGTACTCAGCAAGTTGGAACATTATGAATAATATTTAAATTTATACAGAGAATCTATGTTATACAAAGACTTTGCTTCTGTCATATTGTGTTCTGCAACACAATGGAAAGGAGGAATGTTCTCTTTATCATCATAGCATGAGCTTCAACGTAGAAATAACTTTTGATGAATGTTGGTGTCAGAAGATAGGATGGAGAGATAAGCTGGAATGAGCAGAAATTTGGTTCTCACTTTGAACAACTGCAGGAAGCAAGAAAAGTAGGAAAAGAAAAAGCACTATTCTCAGTTGTTAAAACACTCTAAAATATTGATATATTATATTAAGAATCTCCGAGTTAAAGTCTATACATCCCTGAAGTATGAAAATATTTTATGGAGGTCCTTAAAAGGGTATTTAGAGAAGTACAGATAAGAATTATTTAGTACTGGCAATTCTTTCTGCCTGATATAAAGTTACAAAATACTTCTCCAACACAGAAGGACATTTCCTAGCTTTAAAACAATGTCCAAATAAGTGGTATTTCCTGTGTGTGTTCATTCATTACCTACATCTGAAGAGTATGTTCAATGCCAGGCCCTCTGAAGGAAGGATCAGCCCTTCTGTAACCCCAGCACTCAGGCAGCAGACTAAGGCAGATAATGAGTTCAAGGCCAGTCTTGGCTACAAAGAGAGATCTTACCTCAGAAGAAGAAAAAGATGAGTAAAACAAAAAAAGAAAAAGAAGATGGGCCTGTGGATAGCTCACCAGGTAAAAGCAGATGCTGTCAAGCCTGAGAACCAGAGTTCTAGTCCATTGATAGAAGGACGTGTCCTCTGGCCTCTGCATACGTACTATGGAACACAGGTGAACAAACAAATAAATAGAGGGAGAAGGGGAGAGAAAGAGAGGGCAGGGCAAAAAAGGTACTCACCACCTCCATTCAGTTCTGTGGACAGATTGTTGTTGCCGGTCAAGTGGGAGACAAAGCAGATCACAGCAGACACATTGTCCTGCTCCCAGTGACATGTGCTCCTGACTGTCACAGTGCCATTGCTGTGTGATTCATTCTTAGTGCCACAATCCCCATCTGGAGTCCAAAAGATCTGTGCAGCTGGCTTGCCTGCGATTGCCTCACACACTGCAGTTCCATTTTCCCCTGGAAACAGGGTTAGATGAGGAGGGACTGTAGAGATAGAAGGGGGAAAAAAGATTCAGTGTTGTCACAAATTACAGAGGCGAGTGTTTCTATCTAAAATCTGGTGACCTGAAACCCCACACTATGTGACATTGTCACTTACCTAGCACTTGGAGGTCATGTCCTTCTAGGAAATTCCCATCAGGTGTTGCTATATCACATGAGTAATAGCCATCATCCTCCAGGGCCACTGCATTGATCTGAAGGTCAGGTGTGGAAGCCCAGGTGATTCTCCTGTCAGTACAGTTGTTTTCACTGGTCTCCTTTGTGTCTACTTTATAGGTTATTCTGCAGGAAGGCTGGCCTCTGGGGGCTATTGTCCATATTATTAATATTGCTTTTGTCAATGGAATAGCAGGGCAGCAGAGAAGAGCCTTTGTTCCCATCTGTACAGACAGTGTAGTGTTAACTGCACACACACAAAGAGAATGAGAAAAGGAAACCTTGTGTGTTAAGTCTGTCCACAGTAGTTTGTGACCTTACACTTAAACACTGTGTAGCTGATGACTGTATTCCAGAAATATTAGATTTTTCTCAAAATTCTTTGTTTCTGTCTGTTCAATCCATCAGAATTAAATACATTATTCATCTTGTAAAATAAAAAATCGGGCTGGAGAGATGGCTCAGTGGGTAAGAGCACTGCCTGCTCTTCCAAAGGACCCTGGTTCAATTCCCAGCAACCACATGGCAGCTCACAACTGTCTGTAACTCCAAGATCTGACACCTTCACACCAATGCACATAAATTAAAATTAAATAAAATATTTTTAAAAATCAATGCCTGTGAAGGAGAGAGAAAAAATCTGGTTTTGTTATGATCCCAAGTGTGGGATCAGAACAGTTCTGTGAGAACAGGTGAGGTTAATCCACTAAAAGACAAACCACCTTGTGCGGGAGTTTGATTGTTGCCAGCTGAAAAGATCCTGTGAACAGACTCTGGGAGGAGATATATAAATGAGCCCAGGACTGGAGGAGGGCTTTTGGAGACTTGGGAGAGTTTCGGCTGTTCATCGCTCCACTTAGAGACGCTCCTAGAGAGAACCGCTCGAGGGAAGGCTTTGGGGCTCTAGCTCCTGCTGAGGTTCCGGGTTCTGGTTACCCAAGGTTCCAGTAGAAGAAATCCTGCTGATTACACCAGGAGAATCGTTCCTCGGAACTCATACTTTTATGGTTTTGTTATTCTTTAATCCTCTTTTCCTATCATTTAGGTTAGTCGGGTTATAAGGGACGCACTCTCAGTTAATAAGTTCATAATAAAATATATTTGTTAAGAGAAAAGTAGGCTACATGCCTGTGTGCTGCACAATCTTGCACCATAAGCCTCACACTGCCTGTACATTGACTTAAAGAGCCCATGATGGGTAAAGTTTGCTTAGTGGTGGTTACTCAATAGAATTATCTGTTATAAAAGTCAGTAATGCCACCACTTTAAAAGCAGCAGAAATTGCCCGTGTATAAGCCCGCTTATTGTAACCATTGCACTAACTATCTCATCTGTCTTATTTCTGTGTCACTTGCCTCTTTGGACAACTCAAGTCCTCATAAGTCTCATCCAAATAAAGGTTATCTAATTAGATGAAGAAAGAAATGCTTGAGCACAGACTCAGGAGGATGCTAATCCCACAGGCTTTCCATCAAATGTTTGGAGAAAAGCATTCAGGATCTCACACCACATAACACTCACATCTCCAGATTCTTCTTCTCATTCTAAATCTATCCAGCAGCCAGGGCATTAGCTACTCTTTCTAAGCAAGATCAATGCTCCATTCCCCACTGCTGGTCACAAGATAAGGAAGAATATTACCTGCTGTGATAGGTAATGAACCATTCTCTGTTGTTTGATTCCTATTCATACAACTTGACTCTAGAAAATATTTAAATAGGAGTGTTTAAATAT
>OU015745.1:97557577-97573557 GCA_907169655.1 Acomys percivali | reverse complement strand
GGTTGCTGCAGGAGAGGGGACTCTGTACAGGATTTGGGTCACATGGTGCCTGGTGACCCAAACTGGACTCGGCAGACAATTCAGTCCCAGAGTCCCAGGTTCAGCTCAGTGCGTAGTGCCGTGGAAATGCTGGCTCAGCACAGCAAGCAATTCTGCCCAAGGCACTAGCTCAACGCAGACACAGCTCCCCTGCTGTGACGCAGGCTGAGCAGAGCCCTCAGTTCCACCCTAGGCGCCACCTCAGCTCAGCCGCAGTTCACCTACTGTGACGCAGGCTGGGCAGGGTGCTCAGGCCCACCGAAGGTGCCAGCTCAGTGCAGCCGCAATTCACCTGCTGTGACGCAGGCTGGGCGGAGCGCTCAGGTCCACCGAAGGCGCCAGCTCAGCGCAGCCGCAGTTCACCTGCTGTGATGCAGGCTGGGCGGAGAGCTCAGTCCCACTGAAGGCACTAGCTCACATCAACGAGCAGTTCTGCCCAAGACACTAGCTTTCCTGAGCGGGCAGTTTTGGGGCGCTGACGCAGGCTGAGGTCAGCACGCAGATTCAGCCCAGAGGCCCTAGCTGGACTTGCCAGGCAGATTAGGCCCAGAGATTCTAGCTGAGCTGTACACACAGGCTCAGCGGCCCCAAGACTCTAGCTGGACTATCCATGCAGTATAAGCCCGGAGTCCCGGGCTGAATTCAGCGTGTAGTGTGGGTCCATAGTCCCTGGCTGAGCTCGGTGCACAATTCCACCCCGGAGACTCGGGTGGAGCTCGGCGTGCAGTTTAGGGCCAGAATCTCTAACCGTGCTTAGCAGACAGATTGGGCCCAGAGACTCTATTAGAGCTTTTGTCACAGTCCCGGCTCTAAGACTCTGGTTGGACACAGTGTACAGTTTGAATCCAGAATTTCCTGGCTGAGCTGGGCGGATGGTTCGGGCATGAGTCAATAACTGGCCACAGCAAGCAGTTTGGCCAAAAGCCCCTAGCTGAGCTTGGTGCGCAGTCCCAGCCAAAAAACTCTGGCTGGACCCTGTGTGCATTTTGAGCCCAGAATTCCTAGCTGAGCTCGGCAGATGGTTCAGGCCCTGAGATTCTAGCTGAGCCCAGAGGGTGGTTCGGACCCAGTGTCCCTGGGTGGACTTGGCAGGGAACCCAGAAGGCTGTGGATACTTTGGCCTGACCCAACGCTCATCCAGAGACCCAGAACGATTGCAGGACCCACAGCACAGTGGAGCTGAGGATCACTGGCTGTGAGAGCCCAAAACGACAGGGCTAACCTCCTGCCATCCACAACAGTGAAGCATCAGAGCTTCCAGTCTACAGAAATCATGAGAAAACAAGTGAATCTATCATCAGACTTGCTCCATCCAACTCGGGAAGCTACCCAACAAAAACAAAGCCAGCAAGATGTCTAAAGGACAGCTTAAAAGCATACGCAAAAAAAAAAAAAAAAAAAAAAACATTGCATCTCCAATTTCCAGCTATCCCAAAGAAAACAACCCAGAGAGCTCAAATACAACGGAAATACAAGAAAATGACCTCAAATCCTTAATAAGGAGCATATTAATGGAGGAAACAAATAAAATTCATAATCAAATACAGGAAGACGCAGCCAAACAGGTGAGAGACATAAAAGAAGCACATAGAGTAGAACTGGAAAAATTTCAGGGAAATGCGAACAACCAGATGAAATAAATAAATAAAACGGTTCAAGCTCTGAAGACTTATAAAGAGGCGATGGAAGAAACTCAGGAATATACAAACAATCAGATGAAAGAAATAAAAAAAATCAGTTCAAGATCTGAAGATGAAAATGGATTCAATGATAAACACACAGACAGAAGAAAAACGACAACGTGAGACCTCAGAGAAGAAGACAAACAACACAAAGGTGAGCTTTTCTAACAGAATCCAAGAGACGGAAGAACGAATCTCAGGTCAAGAAGATACAATCACAGATCTTGAAGCAACCATTCAAGAAAATGCCAAATCTGGAAAACTCCTGACACAAAACATCCAAGAAATTAAGGACACAATGAAAAGAAGAAATCTGAGGATAATAGGCATTGAAGAAAGAGACGATATCAGTCTCCAAGACCCAGAAACTATTCTCAACAAAATGATAGAAGAAAATTTCCCCAATCTAAAGAAAGAGATGCCTATAAACATACAAGAGGCCTACAGAACACCAAATAGAATTGACCAAAAAAGAAAAACTGCCAGTCACATAATAATCAAAACACAAAACATACAGAACAAAGAAAAAATATTAAAAGCTGCAAGGGAAAAGGGCCAAATAACATTTAATGGCAAACCTATCAGAATTACACCCGACTTCTCAGCAGAGACCATAAAAGCCAGAAGGGCCTGGATAGAGATCCTGTAAACCCTAAGAGACCACAGATGCCAGGCCAGACTACTTTACCCAGAAAAACTATCAATAACCATTGATGGAGAAAACAAAATATTCCATGGCAAAAACAAATTCAAACAGTACCTATCCACAAATCCAGCTTTACAGAAGGTACTAGAAGGAAAACTCCATCCCAAAGGGTCAAGCTACAACCAAAACTACTCAGGAAATAGATAACTAACTATACCATGGAAAAAACACAGCTACAAAAACGCTCAACTGGAAACAACATCAAAATTAAGTCTCTTAACAGTCACTGGTCATTAATATCTCTCAACATCAATGGTCTCAATTTTCCAATAAAAAGACACAGACTAACTGAATGGGTGCATAAACAAGATCCAACATTCTTCTGCATTCAAGAGACACATCTCACCCATAACAATAGGCATTACCTCAGGGTAAAAGGTTGGAAAAATATTCCAAGCAAATGGTCACAAGAAGCAAGCAGGAGTAGCCATTTTAATATCGAACAAAATAGAGTTTCAACCAAAATTAATCAAAAAGGATGCAGAAGGACACTTCATACTCATCAAAGGTAAAGTCAACCAAGACGACATCACAATTCTGAACATCTATGCCCAATACAAGGGCACCCACATTTGTAAAAGATCTGCTAAAAAAGCTTAAACCACACATCGATCCCCACACAATAATAGTGGGAGATTTCAACACCCCACTCTCACTGAAGGATAAGTCATTGAAACAGAAACTAAACCGAGAAATAACATCATTAACCAATGCCTTGGGTCAAATGGATCTAACAGATATTTATAAAACCTTTCACCCAAACAAGAAAGAATATACCTTCTTCTCTGCACCACATGGAACCTTCTCCAAAATTGATCACATCTAGGTCACAAACCAAGCCTCAGCAGATACAAGAGGATTGAAATAATACCTTGTATCCTATCAGATCACCATGCTCTTAAGCTACAATTCAACAACAACAGAAATAACAAAAAGCCTACACATACATGGAAACTAAACAATGCTCTGCTAAATGACACCTGGGTCAGGGAAGAAATAAAGAAAGAAATCAAGGAGTTTCTGAAATTCAATAAAAATGAAGGAACAACATACCCAAATTTGTGGGATACATTGAAAGCAGTGCTAAGAGGAAAATTCATAGCACTAAGTGCCTTTAAAAAGAAATTGGAAACATTGCACATAAGCATCTTAACGACACAACTGGAAGCCTTGGGAAAAAAAGAAGCAGAAACACCCAAAAGAAGTAGATGTCTGGAAATAATCAAACTCAGGGCTGAAATTAACAAATTAGAAACTAAGAAAACAGTCCAAAGTCTCAACAAAACCAAGAGCTGGTTGGTTCTTTGAGAAAATCAACAAGATAGACAGACCGTTAGCCAAACTAACTAAAAGGCAGAGAGACAGTATTGAAATCAACAAAATCAGAAATGAAAAGGGAGACATAACAACAGACACTGAAGAAATACAAAGAATCATAAGATCCTACTTCGAAGGCATATATGCCACAAAATTTGAAAATCTAAGGGAAATGGACGATTTTCTTGATCAATTTCACTTGCCAAAGTTGCGTGAAGAACAGATAAACAAGCTAAATAGTCCCATTTCCCCTACAGAAGTAGAAGCAATCATTGATAATCTCCCAACCAAAAAAAAAAGCCCAGGGCCAGATGGTTTCAGTGCAGAATTCTACCAGACCTTCAAGGGCGAGCTAATACCGATACTCTTCAAGCTACTCCAAAAGATAGAAATGGATGGAACATTACCAAATTCATTATATGAGGCCATAGTCACATTGATACCTACACCTCACAAAGACTCAACAAAGAAAGAGAATTTCAGACCAATTTCTCTTATGAACATCGATGCAAAAATACTATATAAAATACTTGCAAAACGAATACAAGAACACATCAAAGATATCATTCCTCATGACCAAGTAGGCTTCATTCCAAGCATGCAGGGATGGTTTAATATACAGAAATCCATCAATGTAATCTATCATATAAACAAACTGAAAATAAAAAACCACATGATCATCTCTTTAGATGCAGAGAAAGCATTTGATAAAATCCAACACCCATTCATGTTTAAAGTTTTAGAGAGATCGGGGATACAAGGCACTTTCCTCAACATAATAAAGGCTATCTACAGCAAGCCAATAGCCAAAATCAAAGTAAATGGTGAGATACTCAAGGAAATTCCTCTAAAATCGGGAACAAGGCAAGGCTGCCCACTCTCTCCATATCTCTTCAATATAATAGTGGAAGTTCTAGCCAGAGCAATAAGACAACAAAAGGAGATCAAGGGTATCCAAATGGGAAAGGAGGAAGTCAAATTATCCCTATTTGTGACAGCCTACAGACTGGGAAAAGATCTTCACCAACCCTATGTCTGACAAAGGTCTAATATCCAAAATATATAAAGAACTCAAGAAACTAAATACCACCAAACCAAATAACCCAATTGAGAAATGGGGCTTGGAACTAAACAGAATTCTCAACAGAGGAATATCAAAAGGCTGAGAAACATTTAAAGAAATGCTCAACCTCCTTAGTCATCAGGGAAATGCAAATCAAAACAACTCTGAGATTCCATCTTACACCCATCAGAATGGCTAAGATCAAAAACGCAAGAGACACCACATGCTGGCGAGGATGTGGGGAGAGAGGAACACTCCTTCATTGCTGGTGGAAATGCAGACTAGTACAGCCACTTTGGAAATCTATCTGGTGCTATCTCAGAAAACTGGGAATAGGGCTTTCTCAAGACCCAGCTATTCCACTCCTTGGAATATACCCAGAGGATGCTCCAGCACACAACAATAAAATTTGCTCAATCATGTTCATAGAAGCCTTATTCATAATAGCCAGATTATGGAAACAGCCTAAGTGTCCCTCAGTAGAAGAATGGATAAAGAAACTGTGGTACATATACACTATGGAATACTACTCAGCTATTAAAAACAAGGAATTCCTGAAATTCGTGGATAAATGGATTGAGCTAGAAATGATCATAATTTGTGAGTTAACCCAGAAGCAGAAAGACTCAAATGGTATATACTCACTTATATCTGCATACTAGCCCAAGGTGCATGTCCCACGAAAGCCTTCACTCACCAGTAAACTGGGACAGAGGGGAGGACATCCTATTGGGACTCTAGATGAGAGAAGCATGGAAGAATAGCAAAGTAGAAGGATCCAGAGGGTCCTAGAAACCTACAAGTAGAACATTATGATAGACAGATTTGGGCCCAGGGCTCCTGCTCAAACTAAGGCACTAGCCAAGGACAATACAGGTGGTAAACTTTAAACCTCTACCCAGATCTAGCCAATGGTCAGAACAGTCTCCACACTTGAATGGAGAGTCGGATATGACTTTCTCACATACTCTGATGCCTCATATTTGACCATGTCCCCTGGAGGGGGAGACCTGGTGGCACTCAGAGGAAGGACAGCAGGTCCCCGAGAAGAGACTTGATGCCCTATGAGCATATACAGGGGGAGGTAATCCCTCTCAGGAACAGTCATAGGGGAGGGGAATAAGGGGAAAATGAGAGGGAGGGGAGAATGGGAGGATACAAGGGATGGGATAACCATTGAGATGTAACAAGAATAAATTAATAAAAATTTTAAAATGTGGAAAAAAAGAACATAAAATGATACAACAAATCTGTCATTAACTACAAGATGGGTGGAACTAGACGACATGCTGTTAAACAGAATAAGCAAATACAGCAAAGGAGCACGTGTTACTGCATGTAAAAGCAAAATAACCCTGAGACCTGATGTAGAAGTAGTGTTACAGTGGACTAGAAATGATGTGAGAAGGGGAGGGGCTGTGATAGAAAAATAAATGTCTTCTTTACTTTATTCAGAATAGAGGGTGTATCATTAACAGCAAAGCTACAGCCACCTGATTTTAATTTAAAATAGATTCTCTCATAAAATAGATTCTAATTATGGCTTCCCTTCCCTAAGTCCTTCCATATCCTCCCTACCTGCCCAAATCCACACCTTTTCTTCCTCTCTCTGTCTCTCTCTGTGTGTCTCTCTCTCTGTCTCTGTGTGTGTGTGTGTCTCTCTCACACACACATGCATGCACCCACACACACTAGAAAACAAATACCAGCCATCTAAAAATAATAATAGTAATAAAATAAAGTCAAAACAAACCATAATAGGACAAAACAAACAGGAAAAAGGAGCCAAAAACAGCACAAGGAACTCTAAAAATGCTATTGAGTCTATTTTGTCTTGACCATCTACTGGGGGGCAGGGTGCTTACAGTTGTGTAGTTTATATACTCAGTGAGACTGTTGGAGAAAGATAACTTTCTCTTTGGGAAGTTACCAATTGGAGATAGTTTCTAAGTTAGGGTTGGGGCTCTGTCCACTTCTTGAGATCCCCTGTGGCTTAGACATGTGGAGGCTGTATTCATGTTGCTTCAGTCTCTGTGAGCTCATACATGTGTCAGTTCTTCTGTGTCTAGAAGACCTTGTTTGTTGGATCTCTTCCATCACTACTGCTTTTGGAATTTCTCTGCCTCCTCTTCTTCAGAGTTCCATGAATCCTTGGGAGGATGGATTTGATGGAGACATCCCATTTAGGAGTTTTGCCTTTTCCCTGTGGTAGCATGCAGAGTACTTTCCAGTACCATGAACAACAGTCAGTAGTGGCTGGAGGTTCCAGGTAGGCACCAGGTCTACTTCTCCATGTTTCATGAGTTACATAGGTACTGTCTTTAGCAAGAGAACCTGACCATCATTTTATGGAGATGAACCAACAGCATTACCAAAGTAGCCACCTGATTTTTTTTTTTTAAATACGCATGGGAGGAAAATATGCTTGTCAACAAATAGTGCTGGGTGTCCATATGCAACTGAATGAAAACAGGTTCTAGCTCTCACCTCATATAGGAATCAACTCCAAATGGATCAAAGACATCAGTATGAAACCTGAAACTCTGATGCTGTTCGAGTAGAAGAAACATTCAAATTATATAGCAATAGACAAAATTTTAGTCACTCAGGAAATAAAACAAATAATCGACAAAAGAGATCCTATTCAGTTAGGTTTATGTACAGCAAAGGAAATGATGGAGTGAAAAGACAGCCTACAGAATGGGAGAGGCCCTTTTGCTAACTATATATCTAATAGAGGACAAATACACAGAATATTAAAAAATCAAATGACCCAATTAACAAAAAAAGGTGTTCAAATGAACAATAAACATGAAAAATGTCCCATCCAAGTAATAACCAGGATAACCCTGCTTACCTTACAGGGTTGGACAAGATCAGTCAAGTGCAGGCTGGTGTGACACAGAAGATACTCTATAATCATTAACTGCACATAAATCAATTTGAGCGCCTACAGTCCAAACACTCTCTTGGCATCAAGCACTGCCTTGTTGTTATTGTTAAAGAATGGGCAGCAAGCCAAGCAGAGGTGGCACACACCTTTAATCTCAGCACTCAGGAGGCAGAGGCAGGCAGATTTATTTGAGTTCAAGGCCAGCTTGGTCTACAGAAAGAGTTCCAGGACAACACTGGCTACACAGAGAAACCCTGTATAAAATTTTTTTAAAAGGGAAGCATGGGCATCAAGTAAAATGTGGTCATGCCTGCTATGACGTTTGCTGCATTCAAGTCCCTCAGTGCCTTGGTAAAATAAGACCTTTCATTGCTGAACTTACACCTTTTTCTATGTTCTTGAGGCCATTTCAGATTCCTATTGCTAGTTCTAAGAAATACATAAATTACCACAGCTGAGCAGTTTGCCCTAGCATGAACTTCTGACTTGGTCATCCTTGTTTGACACCTCAGCTCCCCTTCCCTCTCTCCTGTTTCATATCCAATTACTAAATATTTCTTCTTCCATGATCATAGGTATTTAGTGTAACTCGAAGTGTGAAAATGTTTTTAATTATCTATTAGAGCATTTCCAATAGGATTATAATGTGTTGATTGGATATTAATGTGGAACAACAAAAGATAAGATTTTCCTTTGTTGAAATCAGAGCATATAAACAGCTTACAATTTGACATATGTGAGATAAGTCCTTAGTGGGAATTGCTAGTACCCCTGTTTTATCAGAGATTAGTGGAAGAGTAAAAAGATCATTTAAAATGTTTAATTAATAAATATCTCTTCTCCCCCAAGACAGTGAGGTCCGGGAGAATAAACAACTATATCAACAATACAATGTAAAGTTTCAGTGCAATGATAAAAGTATGTTGTGGTGACCCAAAGTGCAAAAATATGGTTTTGGACAGGAGTGAGTACAGTTCAGACGAGAGAATGGGGCTGCTTCCTGATCACAGATGGAGTATGAGCTGGATCTTAGGAACTGTTAATGCCCAGCTGCGGCTCTGAAGAGGTCCAGGATAAGATCTCTGGATGCAGGTGCCCTTCTAGTTTGCTTCATCTCTTGAGTTACCAGAGCTGATGGTTCAGGCAACTAATCAGGTCAGAATTGAAAGAACAAAGAGAAAGGGGAGCCCAGGATTTCTTCTCTAGGGACTGGCTGTAGGAAAATTTAAACTCACCACAATTTTCCTATGGCTGAGGCTATAAATATGGCTTTTAGCTGGAAACTTCAGGGCAGTTGTAAAAAGAGGCTCTTTGATCTGTAGATAGGCCTCTTTGCAGAGATATCCAGTAAGCTACTGAAAACTTAGGCCTACTAATACCAGAAGGCTTATGGTAAAGCCCTGAGTCTGCTAACTTATTTGTGAATCTATAGGGAAATAAGAAATAAGAGAGAGATAGAAAATAAACCACACACACATATATACATTCAAGAGAAAAGGTGGATAAAGTTAGGCATCTTAACTCCAACTAAACTTAAGCTTCCCAATTTCAACAACATTTATTGTTGATCACCGTACTTATACTTCTGAGAAAAGAAAATTACCTCATAGTCAAAGAAGGGCAACTAGTCATGAAAACAGATGGATTCTAAAATACAACAGGTTATATGTTTTAAAGCTAAACATTTCTTATCTAGGTATCCATTATGTAAGTTCACAGTGAGTTCAGAGTGACAAAGGTAATATTTGACTTTTCAATTAGGACTGATCTAACTATACATTATCCAGCTATCTCTTAGTTCATAATGAGTTCAGGATAATAATCTTATCTGTCTTTTATTCTAAGAAATAGAGTAAATTTAAAATGACAACATATGGTGCCACAAAGTGACAAGGTATAAGGAATTATAACAGAACAGTTTCTATATATAAACATTAAAGTTTGTGTTTACTATAGACATCTCTAGGTAGCCCCATTCCACCTTGGGTTCATGGGAAGTTTAAACCAACTTGCATATATTTATGGTGAATACCAGGATTCTTGGTGCCATCTGGAGTGGAGGCTTATCTAAAGCCACAAATCTGCTACAAGGCTATCTCTAGTGAGACATCTGGAGGTCCACAGAGGTATTTATTGCAGCCATAAACTCTCTAAAATTGTTTTAGAAGATCTAAAACAATTTAACTTATTAAACTATTTGAATCAAATCAGGAATTCTATAATCAGGAATAGAAGATCTAAAACAATTTAACTTATTAAACTATTTGAATCAAATCAGGAATTCTATAATCAGGAATTAAGTCATCTGAATGACAAACAGTACATTCTCAAAAAAAGATCTTGTAGGAAGTTTGCTCAATCAGAGCTGGTCAATACTCAGAAAGTAACAGTTCACACCAATGCCAGATGTATTTTTATTTTTGGTTTATTGAGACAGGGTTTCTCTGTATAAACTTGGCTGTCCTGGACTCACTTTGTAGACCAAGCTGGCCTTGAATATAGTCTTGGCTGTGCTGGACTTGCTTTGTAGACCAAGGTGGCATTAGATTCACAGTGATCCCTCTGCTACTGCCTCGCAGGATGCTGGGATTCAAGGCATGTGCCACCATGCCCAGCTCTAATGCCAGATTTTAAAGAGATGCAGCAGTGCACAATTGGCAGGGTGGTCAGAGGTTGGAAGCAATTCTGGGGTATATCACAGTACAGACCTTGCACAGCCCACGTGCCTAGTGAGCTCCTTTAACAGGGTGGCTCTTGACAACTTAGGATGTGGGACTTCTAAGAAAAGAAAATTTCAAAGAAAAATATATTAAAAGGAAGTATGGAACAAATAGTTAATTTAAAGAGTTACGGATAGTCAGTGTTACCAAAAATGAGACAGATAATTGGAGTCAAAGCTAGGAATTTACATCTTTAACTCAAAATATAAATGGACACAGGTAGGTTAGGGAGACAGAAGTAAGATAATCCCAAAACCTCATGGACCCAGTACAATACTGGGTGGTCCAAGAGAATATTGTTTCTTCTGCATGCTTATTATTTAGGACAGTGGTTTGCAAGCTAAATATGTGGCTGCCTGAACTAGGACTAAAAATAATGATGAACACAGGTCTATAGCAAGCGATCTGAAAACATGATCAGTTTATAAGGGAAAACGTTGTTTTCTAGTCATATGACAAGCTGCTTAACATCATTCATATGAGAGAAATGCAAATTAGAGCTATATTGAAATACCGTTTCTGATCTCTGAGACCGACAAAATACAGTCATTTGACAACATAACCTGTTGGAGGGGTGAGTGTGAAATTTCACACTTTGAGAAAAGGAAATAATACACAGCAATGTTACTCATGCATTCTTCTCTTGACCCATGGGTCCTAATTCTAGGGAATCTATCCCAAAGAAGCATAAACAGCAGTAAGAAAAAATATTTGCACAAGGCTATTCCTAGCAATATTGTGTATAATAGCAAGACTTTAGAAACCCAAATATGCCTCCACAGGAGATCAGTTGACAGTTTGGTACATCACTAAGTTGAAGTTCAATGAAAATCTTTTCAAATGGTGAAGAATGGTTCTATACATTTCTATGAAATAACCAATATATTGCTTAATAGAAAAATATGTGAAAGAACATATAGTATTCTATCATAATCTGCTATATGAGGAAAGGAATAGTAAATGTTATACCTTCTGTCTTCTTCCTTAGAGTTTCAAAAATGAAAAGATAAACTGACAACAAAGGTAAAAATCAGTATTTCTGAAGAAATACTCTTTTGTAGGCTTGATTGTAAAAAAATAATTTTGCACAATTATAAAATGTTAAAATACTTATAAAATTATTTATAAGACCTAAACTACAAATCAAATGAAATAAATCTAAGTGTGTAATGTTCACTGAATAACCACATGTGGAAGAATTCTCCCAAATAACTTCAAAAACATGATTTGACCTTGTGCCTCCTGCACAATTTAGTAACTTGATACAGTAATAACCTCAAAATCAAAATAATTTAAAATCACAGTAGTGGTATGGTAAACTATGAGAATATGTTCTTTGAGATAAATCAAATAAGCTATTTGCAAGAGCTGAGAGTATATCATGGTGACCAGAGACGGGGGAAGGGAAAGATTGGCCAGTGGGAACAGTGTTACAGATAGGAGAACACCATAGGGTTCTCTGGAGTGGCCATAGAAATATAATCAGTGTAACTGAGCATTGAAAACTTGTTGGAAAAAATTACTTTTAATGCATTCATTAAGAGAAATTATATAATTTAATGTAATCTGCTAATTAAAATTGTTAATTAACTTATACCTGAGTCAAAACTTCATGTTGTATCTCATAAACAAGTATAAATAATACTTTTCATACAAAAATAAAAGTTCTTAAAAATAAAAACTAAAGGATTTAGGTCAGTATCCTTTATTTTTTCATTAAGAAAGACAAAGGAGCTGGGGACAAGGCTCAGAGGTAGGGCACTGGTTTAACATGCACAGCACCTAGAGGTACAGTCTAAAGAGAGCCAGATTCATATATCAAATAAGCAAGTTTCAGTAACAATCCTAACTTTTAAGTTTGAATTAAAAGGATCACTGTACATATTTTATATCTGCTGCTAAGTATTGAGATCATACATATACACATACACAAATACATGTATGTATTTGCTTACATATATGTTTATATATGTGTGTGTGTTTAAATGTAGATACTATCTTTGTGGTCTTTTGTCTTTATTTCCCCAAATATCCTGGTTGACTCCCCACCTCCAGATCTCTCCCTTTGATCCATCTATCTGTATGTACATGTGTGTGTGTGTGTGTGTGTATGTGTGTCGAAATTCTGCATAAGAAAGATGCATGGTACATTTATCATCCATAGTCTAACTTGTTTCACCTAACATGATACCAAGTTCCATGTGCTTTGCTACATGTACATATACCACATTGTCTTTATCTATTATTCCATGTTGAAGCTTTGGTGAATAGTGTAGCACCAAACATGGAGATGCAAGAATCTGTGTGGGATACTGACTTAGATTCCTTTAGGTATAGATCCAGGAGTGGTATAGCTAGATAACATAATAATTCTACGTCTACTTTTTGAGGAGCCTCCATAATGATCTCCGTATTGGCTGTAGTACTGGTGTATAAGGCCCCCCTTCTCCATATCCTCACCAGCACTTGCTGTCCTTTGTTTTCTTTATGATACCCTCTTTGGTGATAGTTAGATGAATTATTGAGTAATTTTATTTTGTATCTCTCTGGTGGATAAGATAATTGAAAGTTTTCCTTCAAAGGTTTGTTGTTCATTTGTAATTCTTTTGCACACCACCTGTTCAATTAGCCAAATGACTCTTTCAATTTCTTTGTTTTGTTTTCATTCTCAAGATCTTTCTTTTCTATAGGCTGGAAAAAATCTCAGCAGTTAAGAGTACTTGCTGCAAAGCACTGCACTTCAGTTCAGTGGCTCACAGCTCCAAAGGATCCAATGCCCTTTTCTAGTCTCCATGAAGATCTATCTGCACAGATGTTCATACACACACACACACACACACACACACACACACACACACACACACAGATTTTTTAAGTAGTTTGTTTCTAGGTAGTCTGTTTTTGAGGCTATTAAAGATGGGAATCTCTCCCCTCCCCCAATTTCTTTCTCAGCAAGTTTGTTATTGGTATATGGAAGAGCTGCTGACATCTATGAGTTGGTAATTTGATTTCTTCCTTCTTACTTTCTTTCTCTAACATTATTGCTGTAGGTAGCTAACACTTTGAACTCTGTATTGAATATGTGTAGAGAGGCTACACAGTTTTGTCATTTTAAAGAAACTGATTTTATTTTTTTCTCCATTTGCTATAATGTTTGTTATAGATTTTTCATGAATGGGCCTTCTAATATTGAAGTATGTTCTACTCTTAGTTTCTTCAGCAGTTGTATCATGAAGAGATTTGAAACTTGCCAACAGCCTTTACTGGGTAACTGAAATGTTCATATGAATTCTGTTTTTGAGTCATTTATGTGTTGTATATATTTACTGATTGATTGACCATCTTTACATCACATGAGCAGAATGAATTTGTCACAGTATGTGATCATTTTGATGTGCTCTTTAATTCATATTGCTAGTATGCAAAATAATTTTTCTAGTATAAATTAGTAAATATTCTATAGAAACAAAAAATAAGTCAGTGGGAACTAGTAAATGGCACTGAGGTGGACTGTAGAGATACATGAAGAATATTTTGTAAGTCCACATAAACATTTGTTTTATCTTATTGATGGTAATGATTCACACACATGACCAAACTTATCAAACCATACACTATACATTATGAAACTGAGTTATTAAAACCTGTCTCAGGGGCTAGAGAGATGGCTCAGGGGTTAAGAGCACTGGCTATTCTTCCAGAGGACCCAGGTTCAATTCCTAGCACTCTCATGGCAGCTGACAACTGTCTGTAACTGCAGTTCCAGGGACTCTGACACCCTCGCTGAGATATACATGCAAGCAAAGCACCAATTCATGCAAAAGTGAAAATAAATAAATTATTAAAGATTTTTTTAAACTGTTGCAGAAGCATCAGGTTTTACATGACCCAACTATGTGCTGACTCCAAGAAATGCACACTGTTAAGAGAGACAGCCACACAGCTAAGAGAGACAGCCACATGGATAAGAGAGAGCCATGTGGCTAAGAGAGGCAGCTACACTGCTAAAAGGGAGCCATAGGGCTAAGAGAGACAGCCACGCTGCTAAGAGAGACAGCCACCAACTGAGCCAAGAGTTGGAACTCCAATTAATAAACAAATAGAAGCCACAAACAAGCTGGTGCAGCAGTTCCTATATTTGACTCGAGACCAAACTAACGAGAGGAGATACAGAGAAGCCACAACCAAGTGACAGAAGGAAAGTTTCAACAGGAGAACGTTAGTCTATGAGAAACCCCGATTTCATAAAAACAAATACTGCAAGGCATAAAATAACACCTAAGTCTGGACACAATGACAATGGAGGACATTAGTACTCCAATCTCACATCAAAATGAGTCCTCGGTTACACCAGAGGTCACCTGGACCCAGATATTTTACCAACCATTCCACCCAACAAATATGGACAGAGAGAGACAACACTCTCTAAAACTGACCATATTATAAGGTACAAAGCCAGTCCTCATAAATACAAAAGATGAAATAGTTCTCTTATTCAATATAGTGATAATAGTTTTATCTAGAACAACACAGGAGACAGAACTATCCCTACTTACAGTCGGTATGATGTGATATTTACTGTTTTACATTTACTTAGTTATTTCCAGGGGCATCCTCACTGCAGTGCACATACAGAAGAGAGCCAGCTCTCTCTCTCTCTCTAGAGGCAGCTCTCCCCTCCACTGTGTGAGTTCCAGGGGTTGACTCAGATTTCCAGGCTATGTGGCAAACACCTTCCTCCACTGAGCCATTTCACTGGCCTGGTGATTCTATAGTTAAAACACCCCATAGATTTCCACACAAAAAAATTCTTACCCTAATAAGCACTTTCACAAAAATAGTAAGATGAACAATAAACATATAAAGTCAGTGTCATATGTAAGATATGTGTGTGTACATATGTAATAAATTTTCTGAAAAGTAAATCAGGAAAAATATGACATTCGCAACAGCCTCAGAACATATCTAGGAATAAAGATAATCAAGAAGGTGAAAGACCTATGTAGGAAAACTTTAAGATACTGAAAAAAAAGAAATTGAAGAAACTACTAGATATTGGAGAGATCTCACAGGCTTCTATATTGGCATGTAATTAATATTGTGAGAATGGCCGTACTATTTTAAGCAATCCACAAATTCAATAAAATTCTAATCAAAATTCCAATTATATTCAGTATAACATTTTTCACAGAACTAGAAAAAATGATCCTAAAATGTGTATGGGAACACTAACGACATTTCATTATTCTTTTTGCTTGGTGTTGCTTTGCAAATCCAACGCCTTCTTTGTTTCTACTGACATGTAAACCAATGGAATGTGCTAGAAAGCCCAGAAATGAGCCCACACAGTTATGAACAAAAAAATATGCATCAGAAAGGTAGACATCCCTTTCAGCCAATTGTGTGGGCAAAACTGAATATCCAACCACAGAATAATGAAATTAGCTACATAGCTCTCATACTGCACAAAAAAAGTAATTCAAATAGTAATAAAAACTTTAATTTAGAACCAAAAACATTAAAACTGTCAAGGAAAAACATTTAGGAGATGCATACATGC